>OY748286.1:7212735-7759223 GCA_963556515.1 Nudaria mundana
CGATACTTTTATTCATATGTATGTCAGAAGTATAACTAAATGTAATATTGTTGTGTAATACCAGTAAGGCACAACGGGTTTTAACTACATAGTTGCAAGTTATGACTTAAGTAAGTATAGTATTATGGTCATGATTATGATTTGGGGCAAAATAAATTACATAATATACCTATATGGTAAGGAAAAGGAAGTAACTTAGATGGTGCCTCGGAGAGCACATAAAGCCGTCTTGGTCCCGGTTGTCATACGAACATACTTATATGGCAGTCGTTACGGGTGTTTGGAGTCCTAAAACAAAATCTGACTAGTCGACTACAGAAATTCGATATCGCCTATCGATTGTTGAGGTTTTTTTTTTTTTTTTTTTTTTTTTGTTTTATTAGCGCTCCTCTACCAATGGCAGAGCCTATTCTACACCATTTCGTTCTGCTAGTCTAACCTACCAAAAAGTTAGATGGTAGGCGCTCCACGGAAAATATTGAAGTTTAGCCTTATCGCAATTAGACTGGAAAGCCGACCGCAACTAAGTTGAGAAAAGGCTCGGTGGATGTTGACTAGAAGTAGGTATTCATAATGACAGAGGATTCAAAAGTAGTAAAAGGCTATCATTACAAAACTGGATCTATTAGATGTTTTGAGAGGTAAAACTTTGTGTTCATCTTCGCTCTAAATCATGCATAATTCAAACGAACAATTCTATCAATCTATAATAAAAAAGTGGTCGATGTGTTTTTTTATCGTGTAACCAAAATTTGCTTTTTCTCCTATGGTCTTTGCCACTCAACGGGCGCAGAAACGAAATCATCATACCGACAGAATAAAACATAAATGAATCAAAGTCATTACATCTA
Source organism: Nudaria mundana (assembly GCA_963556515.1). NCBI lineage: Eukaryota > Metazoa > Arthropoda > Insecta > Lepidoptera > Erebidae > Nudaria > Nudaria mundana. The sequence goes on from OY748286.1 coordinate 7,213,587, forward strand.
CCGACATTCAGCGCTAGATGGCGTTGAATGTCGAAGTAAATAGCTGAACTTCTGATAATATTGAGAACTAGATTGCTGATACTCGTATAAATACTTTTACGCTTGTAAATTTATCAGGTACTAATCACATGTAATGTGTTCCCGTGGGAAATGGGAACGATCAGCTAGTATATTTTTAAATAAATAAAAAATAAAATAAAAATTGTTTATTTCAGGCATTGCCCATAAAATGTTAGTAACAAAAGAGTTTATGATTATATTATGTATATTTTTACTTATATTTATTACAAAAATAAGACCCGACCCTGGTATCTGATACTTCTGAAGTATTCGTGGAGAAAATGTATCTCAGTTACAAATCAAATTCACTTAATAAGTTGCCCCATTGTTATACTTATGTGATGATTAAATGTGAATAGAATTTGTATTAAATTAAGAGGTGGTAAGCTATCCACTATTTTAGCAATAAACATGGGCAGGAAATGATACGAGTGTCTATTACATAACCTATAATCTTCATAATAAAACAATTATTTATACAACTTTCTTATTGACATGATTTTTATATAACTACCCCGAGGGGTAGATGTGTATTTTATTACCATTTCTTTCCTAAACACGTAAAAGCAATTATGCGAAGTGATAGTTGGTGCTTATTCTTAAAATAAGTTTGTGGGGGAATAGTACTTAAGTACATACAGAACTTGCACTCCGATGTTAATTAAAGCACATTCTTTTGTTTACAGAGAACATAATTCGAACGTTAGGGTTGACATAATTATTTTTAGGTTAGCATAATTTGACCAATAATTATGACGTTAATGCCTCAATATCAACTCTATTGTCAATACTGTGTCACAAACAAGAGACAACCCTTACTGACTTCAACTTCAAGTGGTCGCTGACGTCACGTATTTTTTGCGATTGTTAGGCGAGTGACATAGGTCTGACTATACTAAGTATGTACCTATATTGTAACTGAAGAATAAAATGACATTAAAATTTAGCATCTTAAGAATCATGTCATTACAAAACGTTGAAAAATGACGGCTTTATCAAAAATTTTAACAATTCGTGAAAATTTGATTGGTGTTGCGTATTGCGTACGCCATTCGTGCCTATTGTATTCATGACCTTGGCCATCAATTAATACAGCATCTGATGATTTATTTACTGTACAGCTAATACATAACAAGTTCATGAACTTGTTCGGTACTTACTACACACTATGAAAAGAGTTTAATTACTCCGAACTAGTAAAATACGTTCTGATGTTTAAAATATAGAAACAAGCGTGTATTTCCGGGATATTTATAAAAGAATGGCATGATTGTAGCTATTATTGTTCTGGCATGTGTGACCTGGCGTTAAAATGCCAAATACGATTCAATCGGTTGCGTCGGATGTCCGACGACCCGAATGTATTAACAGTCAAATCAATTCATAGACAAATATCACAAGAGTATCGGATCGAATGATATGAAGAGGTGGTGTAGTTCTTACTATACTTTTTGAAAATATTATTTCGACATTTTGAAATTCTGTTTTTTTTGTTATAAAACTACAGATTTAAAGTGAACGTATGTTTTTTCATAAAGCAAATTGAATAACAGACTCACTTTATTAGTTTTAATAAATAAATAATGTAAAACAAAGTTTTGAAGATTTACATAAAGTCCAGGCTGAATTGACATCTAATAAAAAAGCAATTAAATCAAAAGTCAAATCAAATGTCCTCTTGACAATTTGGTATTTTTTAGAAATTCTCAACTTTCAATGCCGTGAAAAAAAAATCGAACCACAGATATTATAAAGTTATGCTTCAAATGGCAAGGAAATGTTATAGAGGTGTCACGGGTGTCACTTAGGGCTTGACGGAACGGCGCGCCGTGACACCGGGGTGTCATTTGGGGTTCAACAGGTTCTTAGATTATTTATTCTAAATTGTTATAAAATCTATATATAATTTTTCTCGTAGAAATTCATAGACATTGGTGATTAATATCGTATTTTAGTATTGTAGTTTCAAGCGATGGTTACAAAACACTAATCGACTCGTTGTTTTTGTCCATATTATGCAAACTATTCCTAAGAGATAAGAGTATGACTGAACATCTTGCTATGGACTACTATGGAATGGAGTATCAAAAGCGATAACATCGACACCAATATTCGACACTACATTTTTCAGTGACAGCAAGATTTATCTTGTTAATTTTTTAAATAATAAATGACGTCGAACTTAGAAAATTCATTTTAATTACTACTTTTACTTAAATATATTTTTTATGTATATTGTTTGTACCTATTTAGAAATAAATATACCTACCTATGTATGTTTATCAGTTATCTAGATCCAAATGGGCTAAAGTCAAATGGGCTGAAGTCAAATGGGCTGAGTGGATGATGATCCGATATTCAGTTATTGAACCAGCAAACTTTGAGATAATAATCTAAGTTATGTTTGTACTGGAAAGTGGAAAAGAAAACAATTATAAGTACTTAATTTAATATGAGGAAAACTGGTGGTTAAAGATATTATGTAGACGATAAGCGCATTGACCTCACTGATATCACCATCATGACACGCTAACATAACCTTATTAAAAGGTTTAATTACATATTGCAAATTCGCTTCTCCTAGATACATTGCTCAAGGCCTGCTCACCCAAGAAGACTACGCAAGTGTTAGACTTAGTATCTTTTAGGTACAATTATTAATCAGATTTGTAATTAATTATGATCAATAATGGAGGCGGTCTTGAAGCAGTTTAATCGATTGGTGCCGACAAAATTTACATTAACTTGATTACTTTGGTTTGAACTTGATCGAATATCGATAAAGACCGTGGAAATTGGTTATGAGTTGATGCAGTTTTACAATTTAATTCATACAAGAATGTTTAGAATACTTCTTGACGTTGAGTCATGTTGAATTTAGTATTTAAACATGTTCAAGTAAATGCAGGTTGTATCATCGAAATACTTATTAGATGTAGAAGTCTTTGAAGTAAATTTATCTTTGGGCTGTACGATGTCTTTGGGTTTCAGGCTACGTTTTGAATGGTTTAGTTCTATCTTTTAAACCAATAATTTAGGCCTAGGCTGTACGATGTCTGTCAGTCAGACTGTTTAGGAAAGAGTCTGGACCCAGGCCTTGTTTATTTACATCAGGAAGTATACTAGATTACAATATTATATTTTGACTGTGAAGTTAGTCAATTAGATCAGTCTAATTTTGTAAATCCGAGAGCTGCCTCTCATTGATACCGAAGGGCAATAATACTGATGACAAACTGAAATCACGTGAACTAACAATAGCGATTTACAAAAGCACTTTTAAGCTGTATTGTGAGGTCATGATAGGGGCAATTTAGTGGCCAACCTTGAAAAACCTCATTACAGCGATGACAGGGTTGATCCAACGGAAGTGTCTGTGCAATCACGCTTTGTGACCGTGGGATTGAAAAGTTACAACGTCACGAGTTTTTGCTCGCAAGACTAATAAACTCGGTACATGTATCGATTGTGATATAAACGATGCAACTTGCAGTTCAACATACAGAAACAATAACTCATTTCGCTATACATTTCCAAGTATTTCATTATGTAGTTGTTTCATCGAGTTTCTGAAAGGATCGATAATTTCGTGGAATTCTTTAAACTGGAGGTACTTGTCCAATAAAAACATACCCACTGAATAGGATTTCCGGAATGTTTCTATAATAATTTTACGAATAAATTTATTCATATAATTTTACAATATGAATCACAAAATCTATAGTTTTGGGCTGGACTCGAAACAGCGACTGTTCTCTTTCCAGGAGGAGCGTTCTCCCAACTGACCAAGACACCACTAGCCCAAAACATCACAGCTGTGTCTCAACGTAATTGCAACATTACGCACAGCCTACTGTGCTTTAGACGTAACTCCAGTCAATCGTTCGAAGTAATATAGGTACGAAACATAACTTTCCCACACTTTTCGTTACGATCCCGTACTTTTGTAATGATCACACTTTTCGTAACGTATTCACCAGCTTACTTCCCAAGCGTAGGTAAAGAAGTTTAACTTAAAATATATTCCTTACCTACTACTTACAGGGAAAAATCCTAAGCTGACTCTGAAGTGTAATGTTCAACGTGCTTACCATGTAACAGTCACGACAAATCTGTAATTGTAAGGTTTTGTTTGTGCATTCTTATAATTTACAAAGTAACTACAATAAGAATTACAATATACAAAATATACATAATTATAGACTAAAAATATTTACATTACAAAATATCGTTTAAAAAATCCTCCGCGTCATTGCCGACTGGGAAGATTCCCAGAATGCTGGCTGTGTTGCCACGTTGGACGGCGATACTTATTCTTTGGGCCAGAAAATAGCCAAGCTTCTGGTCGTGAGAAGCATCGATTAGGCGGTTAGCAATGTCTCTATAAAGGCAGCGAGCACTCGGACCCCATGACCGTCATGAGTGTCTCAACCCTAAACGGCTCAAATATATAACCTAGCAAGGTTAGCATATTTACGCTGTTTAAGGTCTTTAGCCGATGCAGCAGCAGCGCCGGCACATCCGGATGTGCTTGGAAGGTGTGAAGGTGCTATAGTGTCAACGTATGTAGCGTCCCACACCAAAGGTCTTCCCATCTTCCACGGTAGCAACGACATACCGTCCGGTCTCTTTCCATCGCTTCGTGCTAAACCATTTGGTTCACGTACGGCTGGAAGACCTGCGTTGGAAAGTGCCCTACGAATTATGTACCTAAGAGTTATTATCTAAATAAGTAAAGTTACTTAATAGGTACTTAATAATAGGTAATGAGATAGTCATAAGCATAATAAAGTCATAGCGTCATTGCATCTTGTCTTGAAGACCTTACTAAATATAATGTTCTTTTACGGGCCTCAATAGTGTGGTCGGTTTCAAGTAGGTACGAACGTATGAATTATAAAAAAAAACAACTTTAAGGCGAATAGCCGCATCATACTTACCACCGAAAGAACCCATAGAACCAGAAACTACTGCACTGTATTTATTCATAAGTTATTAGGAGGAAAACTTAGTCATTAACTCTTATATTATGATAAAAAGCGCGTGTTAAGAATGTATTGGGGTAAATATTGTGTTAAATCACGAGATATTACTTCCACTTATAAAGAACTCATAAACAATGCAAAGACTAATAATGTTAAGGAAAATCATTGAAAATATTGGCATCAAATTCTTTCATAAACATCGATACTTCGAAACTATTTGTATTTTAGTTACATTTTATTTGATAGCTTTATCTGCTGCACCTACGTGTCTTTGACAAAATAATGCAATTTAAAACATGTATGACTTAGTTAAATCTAGGACACTTTTATCTCACGTCTGTATTATGAATACCTAGTATGACAGCATTTATACTTCTGTGAAAAACGATGACATTTTTTAAATAAATAAATTCTTAGAAATAGTACTTTGTTTCTTTTATCTACCAGGGGTAGGTATATAATTACCGTTTAGAATAAGTATGAATAATACCTTAGGAAAACAATTTCTTAATTCATTACTCACTCATACGTATTCTAACTTAATAATTGTATAAGTACTTGCCGTCTGAGAATTGCGTTAGTCGTGTAAAATAGTACCTACATAATGACGGTAAATTATTTCAAAGACAAGTAGTAATTTTCTTACTCTAGTCACTTTTATGATATTATCTGTTGTGTGCCTTCACGTTTATTACCGCGTGCTTAATTAATCTAACATTGGTGTTAACGAAGCTCTTTCCTTAGTGACCGAACATACCGACTCGCGGGCGCGGTCACGAAATCTCAAATGTATGGAAATGTATTTAAGTGTTCACATACATTGCGCGCGATTCGCGAACTCGAGCCCGCGAGGTCCACCGCGCCCGAGATCAATCTATTTTCTTACTTATGCAAAAGATAACTTGTATAAATTAGTAAGTAAACATATTCGTTCGCTCGTTCGCTGACTTGTACGCACAGTTATATTTTCTTATAAGAAACATAATATAGATACTTGTAGGTACATAAGGCTTGCCTGTTGTCCCCAAAGCTTCTCCCAAAAGGTTAAGGTAGTACGAAGGGCATGCCGAATGACGTTAGGTACCTAGGTACTCTTCAATCATTGATTTGACACTGGCACGTTACAACTTTACGCATAGGATGGTGCTAATGATCAACTTTTACATTTCATTACATTATACATATTCATTCATTTACATTATTATTTTCTGGCGGGAATTCGTTTGAAGCTCACTCGACGGGATTTTCGCACTATGATTTCTTATGACTAGAAAAGTTTAAGCCTCAAGAAGTTTTTAACTTAAGCAGATAAACAAGCAATCAGAAATGGCTACAAAAGTGGTACTGGCTTATTAAAATAAGAGTAGGAACTTACACTCATTAAAAACTAGAAAAAAAACCTTCTAAATTTAACTTAAAAAAAACTCTATGGAAATATAAGACGCCGCATAAGAATGATATTTTTTAAAGATGCTTTGGAGAATAAATCGTCACTTGTATGGCAAACTTGCGAATTTGCAATTTTGGCGAAATCCTGTTTTTGATTTAACGTAATACCTATATACTAGATACACAATGATTGTCACAAAGTTTCAACTCTGTATCTTGATTAGTTTAGGAGATATGAAAGCAACATATTTGCGTATCTAACACAATTTTCGTTTGTTACCATGCCAAATTAACTTGTGTAGATAGTATTATTTACCACGAAATCTTCTCCTTTTTTAACAAAATGTCTATGGTAAACGTGCGAATATGGTATATACGTATCTTTTAAAGTCTCATTGGAGGTTTAATTGTATAACAGACCATGGTCAAGTTACCTATATGCACTATTCGCATAATTACCATGGTGTATCTCTTTGAACATTATCAAATACACTATGGTAAATTAACCTATGTGTCATATTAGTTGATTTTCCCTGGTGTAAAATCTTTGAAAATTATCAAATACACTACGGTAAATTAATCTATGTGTCATATACGTTAATATGCCGTGGAATCTGACACATACGTTACCTTTACCATTGGCGAAAAATACACTTCCATAAATTCTTCCTAGAAAAATAAACTTGCGAATATAATCAATTTATGATTTATTTCGTTATTTTACTATTACAGGTCTTTACTGATAAATCAGATTGTATTCTTCTTAATATTTTACATAAAAAAACCTAACGTACATCCATTATAATGAAGCAGGTGATTTTATAAACGATAGAGAAGGGTTTTATTGCTCTCCTGTAAAATTTGAAATTTGCACATTCGCAAGTTTGCCATACAAGTGACGAAATGATAAATCAGCTAAATACTCCAAGAAATGAATTGTGCATGTATTTTATTGAGCGTAAAATCACATAGTCAAGTTTTAACACGTGCAATATGAATATCACCAAATATCCATAACACACGTTTTCAAAAAACTACAACAATACTTAAGCGAAAATTTGCATTGAGGTATTAGAACAGCGAATATTTCAAACCCATAATCACTGATGTTATTATAATAACGTCAGTGATTCGAAGGTATACGATAATGAAAATGAAAAATATGTTTATTCAAGTGGGTTACAATGTAACACTTTTGAAAGTCAGTCAGTTTTCAGGTTCAGGTTACAATTAAAGTCAAAATTTCTTTTAAACTTACATTTACTGCCAGATTCGCAAAACAATAGGTAGAGCCTTAGAGAAAGAACCTGGCAATAAAACTCACGCCCACTCTTTACTAATAGTATGAAATTAAAATATTAAGTACATAACGAGCTAACATTTATACTTATTTATACAAGCGACGTTATAGAGCCTCAATAGTTTAAGTGCAAGCAATGGGAGCAAGCAACTCATTTCCATGTCTCTTAATGCCCAATGCGATACCTACATAAATCAAACGAACTAATTACATAACTTTCAGGAAGAATATATCAATAGTAGATATAGGTACGTAACAAAAAAAAACAGCTTCCAATACTTTGTGTAGTACAAAAACAGGAAGAAATGTAAAAATGTGCACGGATATCATTTCAATCAGCGTTTGTGGGCACTGGGCCTCATCAGTGTATCAGCAGGTGAACTACGTAAAGGGGAAAATGACTTGGTAATGGAGAGATGTTAATAGCACCCTTAGGGCGCTATTTAATTATGCCAAACTTGCATGTGAGTATGACGTTACATGTGCAACTTGCATACAACTTCGATGGAATAGCGCCCTTAGCATCTTTATTAGACTTCTAAGCAATCACAAAAAATAATGATTAACAAGTTCCCAAATGCTAATTTTATCCATTGAAGTACTATTTACTTTATTTTGTCATTTATCATAACAACATTTTGTATTTATAAATTCTCGTATTATTTTCAAATTATCATATGACTGAAATAATGCAGTGATTATGAGGCAGGTGTGCTCTCTATTGTCAGAAACTGCCAATTATAAACTGCATGTTGTAATTTTTAACACGTGCTTTATGACTATCTAATTAAATGTTAAACACGTGCACATGTAAAAGCACACATTTGGTTATGATATAATTTTTAGATTTTTTTGTTTATATAATTTCACATTTAGGTATTTACAATGGGTATTACAATGGGTATTATACATGGGTATTACAATATACTTACTAAATATTATGTAATCCAATTTGACTATTTTGTATATTGTAATTCTTATTGTAAATAAATACATTATGTACTAACAATGTATGATGATACTTCTTTAATATTTAAAGTTAAATGTGGACAGCGCGAACTTGACGATGTAAACATTGCCCTCTCTAGGATAGTCCACTGGTTTTGTGCTAATAATTTATTATTAAATGAAAATAAAACTAAATGTGTAAAATTCACCTTACCTAATGTAAGACTTGTTAAAATCAGTGTTAAGGTTAGGGATGATATAATAGAATTGGTCGATGACACTGTCTTTCTGGGCATAACGTTAGACTCCAAATTGCAATGGGGGCCTCATATCGGGAAAATTTCGGCCAGGCTTAGCTTAGCAGCCTATGCTGTCAAAAAGATCCGACAACTTACAGACATTAAAACGGCGCGTCTTGTCTACTTCAGCTACTTCCACAGTATCATGACATATGGCATACTACTGTGGCGTAACGCTGCCGACATTGAATGCATCTTTGTATTGCAGAAGAGGGCTGTCCGGACTATCTATGGTATGGGGTCTCGGGAGTCACAGCCTTATTAATAAACAAAGAGTAAACTTTACATCGAATTTTAAGTTTGAAGTAACCAAATTCATTATTAATAAATGTCGGGCAGCAAGGAAGTAAGCTAGTTCGATTGTTGTTTCGCAGTAAAATTTAATCCCAACCGTCCCCTAGTATAACTTGTGCGTATGACTAAACTAAACATCTGATATTTTTCTCATTCATTTGTATTTTTATTTCTAGCCGATTTTATGCCTTTTTTATTTTGGTTTCGCTAAATTGACGTCGCCAGCCTGGTGGTAAGTCGTGACGACGTCTAGCGATTGTGGGCCACTCTCTATAGTATTGTGCCCTCAACTTGACGACCTACTTATGTGCCTCTTCACGCTCCGCATAAAAAACCCAGGATTATATGTGGGAGGAAACACGTGCACAGGCAGGGCGTTCCAGGCCACTATCGTTCGACAGAGACACTAACGATAAAACGTTCGGTTCTCGCGAACATGCTATCCACTAAGTGGGAGTGGCATCTCTGCCCGGCACGCGTTGTTCGGGATCGGAAGGGAGAGGGTGGGATCAGGTTGAAGAGCTCTTCAGAAAACTCGCAGTGGTAAATACGGTAGAATGCTGCCAAGAAAGCGATTGTTCGGCGCTGGACTAGCAGCTCAAGGCTTCCTATTACCTCCGCACAATCTATAATACGGATGTCGTGATTACTTGTTCATTGACCGTAGAAAATGTAAATAATTTATTTAGTTGATCATTTGAGGGTAACGGATGAGTTAGAAGACTATTTTATTATCAGGATCACGAAATGAAAAATTACTAATTCATTCCGTACGAGCAGCTTTTATTAATGAAAATTTTGTAATAATTAGGTAAGTAAGACTAAAAACAAATGTGCCTAGGAGAGCACGTTGTCGCGTCGGTCCCCGTTGTCATACGAACATCTATGGCATTCGTTACGGGTATTGGAGCCCTAAATCGAAATCCAACCAGTCTAACTGCAGAACTTCGATATAGCCCGTAGGTTGTTGAGGTGAGATGGCAGTCGCTCCACGTAAAATATCGAAGTTCAGTCACACCGCAGTTAGACTGGACAGCAACTGAGTTGGGAAAAGGCTCGGTTGATGATGAAGACATACTTACAAATAAATAAAATATCAAGCTTTACAACAAGGTTTTATTTTATAATTTAACATAATTTTTAAGGATTTTTATAAAATGTCTTGAGCTTCATTCCAGTTGTGCACATCTGAGTTCTTCTCTTTAAATTTCTATTTCTTTATTGAATCTTTTAATTTCTATTTCGATGGCATGGTTTTCTTCAGCTATCTCCATGCGTCTCTTGTGTTCCAATTCTTTTAATTGTTTTGACTGGGCCAAGTATTTTGAAAATCTACATCCTAGAAAAACAATGTACAATATTATTACCTACATATTTCCCATATTACACATATTTACTAAATAAATATGTATATTATTATCTATAATGTCACCATGAGCTAAGGTACAGGGCTTATTATGGTTTTTTGTAATGGGGTTTATTCCATCCTTGCCTGAATTTGTCTTACACAGACAAATCTGGCTTACAACTTAAACAAAACTGTTTTCTCTACAATGAGCCAAACACAGTGGTCAAGTCACCATGTGCATAATAGACAGGTTTGTTGCAATGCGCATTTCCAATATACCTAATATATTTTAATGAACCGATAGTATGAGGGGCTCGTGGTCTAGTGGTAACCGACAATGTTAACACATTGCAAAGGTTAAGCAACATCAAGTCAGGCTGGTCTTAGGATGGGTGACCATTTCTTAGACACTGACCATTCAGCCGAATCGCAGTTAGACTGGAAAGTCGACCCCAACTGAGTTGGGAAAAGGCTCGGTGAATGATGATGATGAATGAACCGATAGTATGTCTTTAGACTGTCGTATCATTTGTATGCGCTCACTAAATGTAGATAGATGACGTTTAAAACTCACCAGGCAAGGTCCATCGGAATCATATTTATTCTCATCACTAATTAACTCTGCTGGATTTCATAAGTTGGCTACCTCAACATCGGCTTGACTGGGACTTGAACATTAGATCCACCGCCAGTTTTAATAGTTTCCCTTTTGTAGCCACCAGATGCTTTCTTGCATTCATTATCATTCCCTTCCATTATATCTGTAGCTGACTCAAGTCTCGGGTTATCAAGTTCAGTTCTTTGAATCTGAAACAAAGTAGCATTATCATCAATACTTTAATTTATGATAATTTCTATCACAATAACTGTCATAAAATACATAATAATACTCTGTGACAAAAAATATTAAAAATCCTTTATGTATATCCCACAATCCAGTTATTTTTTATCTCATGAAGTGCAATGTTGTAATGTTGTAATGAAGTAATCAGTAAAGTAAACTGACAAACTACACGCAACTACTATAATTGTGAGGAACTTTCTTTTATGTACTTCAAACCATGCGTTGCCCTTCGCCTTATTGGGGTTCGCTTTTAAAGACTTATACGTATTTTGAGAATAATCTTTCAAAATAAGACTTACTTACCAATTTCTGTAGTCTTGCTCTGTATCATTTCAAATTGAAAAAAAATCTTCGTAGGTACACACTTTTCTTCATACGTTTTTATTCCAGTGTACAAATATTTTACGTTTGTGAGCCATCTTGTAAAATAAGATATTAACAATATCCTACGATTAATGGACAATGAAACAATAACAAAATAACAAAAATAAAAAGACAAGTACGAAACGATGACAGTTGAGTGACGTTTCATTTGACAGCTCCCGACTGATTACTTGTTATTTTAGCATACATTGCGTTTTTTTTCGACAATGTTGCCACAAGGAACGCGTAATCCGAGCTGTAAATAATGTATAGGTTCTTCAACGTTGCTTCGAGTTTATTAATAAGGTTGTTACGTCACACTTAAACACAATTACATTTAGAACCAACTATTTCGGTGTAAACATAAGAGTATCCATTGATTAGGTCTTTTTTATTAATAAGACTGAAGAGATAAGTTTAAGCATATTAACATCCTTACAGTGTATTCACAGTATATTTATGATTTTTTTTTTATTTATTTGCGTAACAAACAGTTTCGAGTTAAGTGAAGCTAAGCCTAAACCAACAAACTTGGTTTTGGAGAAGTAATTTTATAACAACGTATTACCAAACTAATGAAACGTGAGTTAAAAAAGTTTAGATACCTATCTACGGGTATAAGTGGAATCAAAATCCTTGGTTTTTTAAAAACCTACTTCCAGTAAACATGATAAACGAACCGAAACGCGGTATTTGTTGGTTCAAAATCAATAAGAACATAGGCGTCATTGTATGTATATCCTCTATATAAAAATCCTCTCGGAGTATAACCGTATTACCTGGGATCGACACAACTACTGGCAACATGTAGGTTTGTCATTTGGTAATAACTTTGTATACATCCATATCACGCCTATATCCCCGAGGGGGTAGACAGAAGTGAATTACACACCCTCATTTGGGCTAGCCAGTATACCGTAGAAAAATCAATTACAATCCTGTAATCCCAACCTAACATCCAATAGCCAGGACTAATATCACATACAATATGCAATCCGGGCATCACCCATCAGTAAACCCAATTAATAGTTTTTGTCTACGAAACTTGACTGAAATGATCACGTTTTACTTGGAACTGTTAATTGAAGACATGAAGCCAGGTGAAGATTACTTTGACAGTTCTTAGCAAGCACTTATGATACCCCTATTATCATACAAGCAACATATATACCTATCTTATAGATACTTGCCCAGGATACTGTTGAAAAGTCTACACAAAACTCTTAGGTATGTAAGTAGGTAGATTTAAGTATAGTCCGAATCACGTAAGAAGAACGCTGGACGAGAGTGGGAGGGGTGTGTTTGCGCATCGGTACTGTCGCTCTTACTCGCTGTTACCAACATATAGATCTTGCGCTTCAAGGTTATCGTTCTTTTTATCTGACGCCACCTGTACCTACGTCGAGAAAATTCAACTATTAACTAACTAAACCATACGGCATTATTAAAAAAAATCAGTAGTCATGTAATATTTTGAAGGAACATGATAAAATTGCCTTAAAATTAGACTTCATTAAATCGAGTCATTATTCTCAGCCTCATAATTTACAAACGTATTTTATATTTTTAGTATGACAAGTGAATAATGAGATGTGACAATTTCTGGTATCTAACTGACGTCTAGTACTAGACATACTACTAGGAAAATACAGTTTTAAAATAAGATTCGGGTAGGAAGGTTCTTACTCAATCACGCGTAAACGGTACACAGCTAGACTATTTTCTGAAATCACAAATATAGGTACAATACAAACGAACGTTTGGGAATTGGAAACGAAAAATGTATTCCACTTAATATTTTAAAATATAATGCACTGTGTATCGGTTATCAGATAAATCGATTAGGTACACCATGTCCTCTGTCCTTGTCTACCTACTTTCCTTAATAGTACACTTTCCTGAAACATCTACTCAGTTTCCCGTTCGGTCTACTTTCCCTAATGGTCCACAGTCGAAATCCATCTGTGACATAATTCAATTAGTAATGTAGTAATTGCATTTAATAAGACAAAATCGATTGTTATCGACAAAACGTAAGAAACTAGGAGTTAATCAACGCCAAGAAGTAAAACCTGAGCGTGTTTACAGTATTCCACAAGCACCTGACAATGAGTTCTGGAAATAATAACTCGTGTTACCATTCTAACAACAAACAGTCGTGGTGTTCGCTCGTACGGAGTCATTAAATTGCACAATGGGGCAATCGATACCTATTCGACTTGGGTAGATACATGTCATGAATACATGTACACTAATTTCGTCATTTGGTTGACCAGCCTGCCGCCTGCTGTGTGGGGCTATATAGCCTCGTTGTAATCAAACACACCTTATTTATCCCGCTAATATAAATATTTACGATTAGATTTCGGTAAATCATGATAAAAACAAAAGCGTAGAGGATAGGATGCATTTACCTTTCTCCAATTTGACTTCAATTTCAATATAATATGGAACATGGTTGTTATGCTTCTTTACATAACACTACGACAACAATGCAGCAATACGACCTTGAAAGCTTCGATCAAATATTTTTGATTAGATCGTTGCTTGAATGTCTGTTTTAGGGCACGTAAACTACAGTTTAAATAGGACATTTCTTAGGTAACAAACTTAGGTAACTTAGTACTCGTAACAGTACCTACTTATTTAGATTTTACAATATTACTTTTAGAAGTACGCTGTAATAAGGTAGTGACTGCTTCTGCGTTGTGGTCGGTAACTCGGTAGTGCATCGGCTTTAATGCGAAGTGCAGTCTCGGGTTTGATTCCCAGGGTTGAATCAGATATTTGGGTGATCCACAAAAATATTCGTTTTGGAGTTATATTATGTACCTATGTATTTAGAAATATATAATATGCTGTTTATCAGTTGTCTAAATCCCATAGCACAAGCTTATAGCTTAATTTGGGCTAGGTGTTCTGTGAGAATGTTCAAAATATTTATATTTGTAATTTGATCAATAGTTTCCCGTAGCTACCTTCTCTATTAAACGAAGAATTTAAACTATCTAAGTATAGTTTAACTGTGATATTTGTTGCTTAATTGAAAACAACAACGTAAACAATATTTTTTTGTGTTGCAAATTGTGTGTAAAATTGATATAGGTAGGTTAATGTTTTTAGTTCCATGCAGATTATATGCGTTAGATTTTTCATGTGTAATTTAGACATGGCAGATTTGATTCAGTTAACGTCTCACGTGTTCGTCCACAATGTGTACTTAGGTATACGGCATATGCGGATTGCGCTAGTAGTAATACATGTGATGAAATACAAAGGATACATTAAAATAACATCTGCTAATCAAGTTTCAGGTGTAGTACCTATTGAATGTTCAAATATTATTTTTTAGTCCAACAGGTCTTGTGTTATTTGCTCAAAATTTTGTGCTATATCTTATTTATTTCTTTTACTATTAAATATATTTTACATAGTGTTTCTCCGAAAGTCAAAAGATGTTCAGAAAGTAAAAATCGTCCCCCCAGCGAACGACTACGGTGACGTCATGAGCTCATTTGTATAGTATTTTAGCCTAAGAGTACTATGTTGCAAAAACAATGCCGCAAAATAGCGGGATGCCGAGAGAGATGTAAATCCCTTAATACCAGATATTTGTTGTAATATGAATCACAAAAATGAAAGATCTTAGGCTAGAACAAATAATACTAGGTCGCCGCAGTCGCGAAACGTACCGTTACGCTGCAGCATATATTTGAGCGAAGCGAGTTTAAATTCAAAATTCTGGCTTCGTAGGAACCTGGCTAATTCTGTAAGCTTTTGATGAGTGCAAGAAAATCCGAAATCGGCCTAGTATTTGCCAAGAAACAATTTAACATAAATCGTAACAAAAATAATTTGAGTCACCCGTTGAGAGCTCCGCTCGCCTTCGGCTCGCTTCGCTCAATTAACGGTGGCACAAGTTGGAAAATCTGTCAGTCGTTTAAATAGAGAACCCGTTTTACAGCCTAAATATTTAAGAAGAAAAAATTAACTGGAATCTCTGAAATAAAATCCATTATATTTAATCTATATATTAAAACATTCGATTTAATCTACAACATTATTAATGTACTAGTAAATATAAAAAGTAACAAGTTCATACCTGGTTGATTAGATTGCGCACGCGTATAGGTGGTGATTATGTCATGACGACACATTTTGTGAAACCTGCCAAACAATAGAACGATATTATGTACTCAGCCGATATTGTCCATTGTAACGTATATGCGGATCAAATCGCAATAGTCACAAAAGCCACTTCGAGCGCTGGTTCGGTGTGCTGTGCTGAACGAAATAAGCGAGATCGGCAGGTATGCTCCACTTTGAAATACCAATTCTTTATGACGTAAATCTCACTGGTTGTAAATAAATAAATATCTCAAGACAAGACCGAAAAAGTATTTGATTTATTTACTAGGTTAAGAATATTTCGAGTCACAGAAAACTAAATCCAGAATGACAAATATTCTTCGCGTGAACAGTAACCGAGGTAACCATGAACTGTAGATAAAGTATGATAATAATTTTGTAAAAGTTCATAGTGATTCAGTCAAGTCAATTAAAATTATACTTCTACGCCAGTCTAATACAAAACCGTGAAACTAAGTTTTAATAAGCTAAGGTTGGAGAACGACTTTCTGCCGTTCACACTTCTGTCTCCGCTTTCCGTCGGGGACGCTCCACCGTGACCGCAATCATGCGCGTGAAGACCCTGGCGGAGGAAGCAGTGTAATGAAATGAAATGAAATGATTTATTTGTTTGTATAGGTCACTAAATGGCTCTTACAAACGTCAGTAAGTACTTAAAATAAAAAAATGTCATTGCTTCTATATTTACATGTACTGCCAGATTCGCAAAGCATAAGTAGAATCGAGAGAAAGAACCTGGCAATAAAACTCTCGGTCACTCTTTTTCAATAATTGACTCATTTACACAATTTCTTAAGACTAAATGTGGACGAATGTACATTGGTCTCGTGTCAAAATCAAAAAGCGTATAATGCAAGAAATAGAAAATATAGTCACCTAAGTACAAAATATGCTACAATTACGGCATTTTAGGAGGCGACTGCACCATGCTCAAGCCAAACACTTTTATCGTTAAGGTAATCAACTGTCTTATAATATGCTTTTTGACATTAAGTGGTCTTTATAAAGGTTTTAAATTTATTGTCGGGCATACAACGAACCGATTCAGGCAATTTATTATAAAAGCGTATATCTTTCCCCTTGAAAGAATGACTAACCTTGCTAAGCCGATAACACGGAGGGAGTAGTTTATTTTTATTACGTAGATTTCTGTCTGTAACGTCACTTACTTTAGTATAGCTAGATATATTTTTCCTGACATACAGTATGATACCCGGATTATATCATTGAGGAACAATTCCGCGACAAAGCCGGAGTGTGAGTGTTCGTTAGGGCGGATGTTTGCTGCCACCGGTTGCGCTGTCTAGAGAACCCCTCTTACTCCGTCCTTTGGCTGCACGTGGATCATAGCTCTATGAGCCAGATCTACGTGTGCGTCTACCGCTCCCACACAGGGGACACTGGGACAACAAGGCTTTTCGAATACCTCAGCGAAATGGCTGACGATGCGCAGGTGCGGTTCCCGAACGCTGACCTGGTTTTCCTGGTGGGCTTTAACGGTCATCACGTTGAGTGGCTGGGGTCCCTTAGGACCGATCATGCGGGACGAACCACCCATGCATTCGCTCTCTCCCACGGGCTGACCCAGATGGTACAGTGGATCACCCGGATACCTTACAGGTCAGACCACACGCCCGCCTTGCTGGATCTACTGCTGACGAGTCGCCCAGCCGAGTACAGTGTGTCAGTACGCACCACACTGGGCACTTCCGACCACCGTGTGGTGCACACCAGCTTCCAAGTGCCACCGCCTGCTCGTGCTGGGCAAATGACTCGACGACTATGGCACTACTCGTCGGCAGACTGGGACGGTCTCCGCGATTACTTTGCGTACGTCCCGTGGAGCCAGCGCTGCTTTGTAGGGAAGGTGCCTTCGGATAGGGCGAGCGTTTTAAACGTTCGGAGAGCGTTTTAAACGTTCGTTTCTCTGCCGAACGATGGTGGCTTGGAGCGCCCTGCCTGCGCACGTGTTTCCTTCAACATATAACCCTGGGTTCTTTAAGCGAAGCTTGAAGAGGCACATTACTGGGTCGTCAAGTTGAGGGCCACCCTCTATAGTATTCCTGTGTACTGTGGGAGTCGCCCACAATCGCCAGACGTCGCCACAGCTTACCATCAGGCGGGTGGCGTCAATTTGTCGGCCTAAATATAAAAAAAAAGGAGACTGTACCTGGGGATCGTGCGGAGCATGGCCGTGTACTGGGTTCCCGTATGTGCAGCGAGACTGACGGCCAACAACGCTGCTATTTTACACAGATCGTTGAGGACCTTGGCCGTCAGGACAATAAGAGGGTACTGTGAAGGTGCCTGCGCATTCGCATACGACCTCATTGAGTTTATTGTAAATTTGAATTGGCTGGAAGGAATCAGACAATTTAAATATTAAAAAACATTTAAACGGAATCAAACAAATGAAGACACTGGAAGAAAGAAAATTGATTCGGGCCAGGGCCGCGGTGGTGGATACCTGAGCTCCTAAAGAAGTCTAAAATTAATTAGGAATTGTAAATGTAATTATTTCTTATTAATATAATAGTTTTCGGGGAAACCCAACGAGTTTAATTCAAAGTATATACGATCCCGCACACAACGCCACTACATAATATCTGAGCTCAGCGTTACTGTACCGCACGATCTCCCTAGAGACTGCATGTCTCCTAGCAAGGGCTCTCGCTTCCAGAGCCCATGGAGGGGTCGTGGCCCTCCATGGGACCTGGAAGCGAGAGCCCTTGCGTCTTTGTTTCGGGGGACCACAGGCCTGCGTCTCGAGAAATCGAGGACCAGCGGTCCCAACTCCGCCAGGATCTCATGTAGACATGGAAGGTGCGAGTTGAGCAGCCAAAGTGGGAAACCACCATCGCGGCGGTGAGACCGATCATGGAGGAGTGGCTACAGAGGCAGCACGGCAATCTCACGTACAATGCGATACAGGTCATCACCGGGCTTGGAAACTTCGGTGAATATCTGTTTCGCATGCTTCGAAAGGTCACACCCGCGTGTCAACACTGCGAGGCTTCCGGCGAAGACACAGCATTCCACACGTTGGTGGAATGCTCAGCGTGAGCGAGTCAGCGCTGGGACCTCGTTGTAGGCATGGGCGTAGATACGCTCTCGCAGGTGCTACGAGCATGGTCTCTAGCGGGAGTCAGTGGAATGCGGCCGTTTCCTTCTGCGAGCAGGTAAAGCTCGTGAAGGAGGCGGCTGGTAGGGTGAGGGAGCGTGCCCTCCCCGCTGAGTTCCGAAGTGTGCGGCGAGGGCGCCGCAGACGTGACTACACCCAGGACCATCGACCTCCATGATTGAGGCCTGAGGACGATGGATTAGCAACCCACCGTCCTTACAGAAGCAGGCTAGAAGGGCTGCGTGATGTGGGGCATCACCCCACGCACGCCTTCACTCACCGACGCGGGATAAAACCCTACCCTGAAGATGCGAGGTAACACCCGACCACCACGCAGTGGCCACATGGGTGGCCAAGGTCCGTCGGGTGCCATCACTGGGAATTCGTTCAGTGTCTACCGGAGGCGCTCGGCAATGGAGGTAGGTGCGGCGGCGGCCTGAGGTCTTTCGGATTAAAAAAAAAAACACTTCTGGCTCCGAAGGGTAGTTTTTTACAACATGAGGTTAGAATTCTTATATTAGCATTTGATTAACGTTATTCAGGAATCACCACGTGGAGGCGGATGCTGCCGAACTCCAGGATTTTCTTTTCAACGTTTGTACCATGTTTGTAAAATATTTTTTTTTAAATCAAGCTTTTATAATCATAATAGTGCATTGTCATGCGACTTACATACGCGGGCATGTTTCAGCTCAATCGGAATCCGAAATGTGTGTTAAATTTAATTTGTAAGATTTGATTACACACGGACGTCGGGACGGGTTTTTACAAGCTTGTAATAATCAAAGCTTGTAAAAACGCCAACTACAATATTTGTAACGTGACCACAAGAAAACTCCTTATAAATGGTATTAAGAGTTTTGCTGAGCATTTTGTTTTACAATCTTCTTAACAAAACAAGTACCGTGAGTCATAATATGTGATATAGCCCCACTTTCGATACAATTCCGATCACAAAAAGTTACTCTTGCACTATTGTAATCAAGCAATGCAATATGCAAAAAAGTCTAAATTACATGAGCCGTTTTAGAGATATAAGTGTGCGGACAGACATACGGCATAAAATGATAGTCTCCTCTTCGGAGATAATAACAAATGCGAATAAAGCGTATTTACGTAGTTAACATTTCTATTTGTTTTGTTCTCAGGACAATAGCAGATAATCAAGGCATGACTGCTACACACGGCGGCGGACGTGAAGATGATAGTCCGGATAAAGACACCGTGTATACAATCAAAACTGGATTCAAAAATGATGGTTACCAGCACGATCGAGACACAAACGACGACATCGTTAAGCCTCCACCACTGCCCGCTGAGGACGATAACTTCGCCTCGGGCAAAGTAAAGTTATCGAGAAACGAGAAATGGAGAATACTAAAAAATATCGCCGCAGTTAGTGCAGCGTTCATGATCCAATTCACGGCATTCCAAGGGACAGCTAACTTGCAATCCTCAATAAATGCCAGAGATGGCTTAGGAACTGTTTCTCTAAGTTCTATTTATGCAGCTTTGGTCGTATCTTGTATATTTGTACCCACATTCCTCATCAAAAGGCTGACGGTCAAATGGACTCTATGTCTATCAATGTTATGCTATGCGCCTTACATTGGAGCACAGTTCTATCCTGCATTTTATACGTTAGTACCTGCTGGTGTCGTAGTAGGTCTTGGAGCTGCCCCTATGTGGACCTCCAAAGCTACATATTTAACACAAGTAGGTAGCGTTTATGCGAAGCTTACGGATCAGCCCGTGGATGGCATTATCGTGCGGTTCTTCGGATTCTTCTTCCTAGCCTGGCAAACCGCCGAGTTATGGGGAAATCTGATCTCTAGTTTAGGTAAGTTATGATCAATATGCATTTTTTATTTAAGTATATTCGATACACCTGGCATATGGCAGCTAACAGTAGTCTTTATTAAGGTACTTTACTATAATTTACTAAGAAAGGCTTTGTATCGTTAATGTTATTTAAGTAATACGTACCTATACCATTGTTACCCAAGAAGAACCTTGAATCGCCTTGGTACCCTTAGTCCGTAGTTCTTCGTTTTTTTTTGTGATTATCTATAAATCTTATTTTTTATCTATTTTTCTTAGAATCACCCAATTTTATACTTATATTTTAAAATTAGCATGAAATAGAATGCTTTTTATTTAACAATACTTACCATTTAAACAACTGAATTAACATGAAGCTCCCATTTAATAACCTTTCTTTTATATCTTTGCAGTATTTTCATCGGGTGTTCATACAGTAAGCGCCTCGAAGGAAAATGCAAGTAAAGCACTACTAGATACTTGCGGAGCAAACTTTTGCATGATTGGCGGTAGTCATCACAACAATCAGAACCTCGTCAGACCGCCAGACAGCGAGATTTACGAAATCAGCGCCATATATCTCGCTTGCGTAGCTGTAGCTGTTGTCATGGTGGCATTCCTTGTTGACCCTTTGTCAAGGTTAGTGGTCACTAGCTGTAATTATTATATCAAAGTCATGAATTATATTAAAATAAGACTTAGTTTGCTCGTGGCGTATACAATTATGATATTCTGAAGGTCTTGTCGTGCCTTGGAGATGTAACTATAGTTATTTACTCTTCTATTTTATTACTAACTGGCTTATTACGGACTACGGTAGTGATGATAAGACCTTAACCAAGATAATGTGACTACTATTAACTAAAGGCCGTCCTCTCAATACCGCACTCTTTCACAATTTATCACTATAATTATTATTATCAATTTATCACAGGTATGGTGAAAAACAGAGACAAACAGACCCGTCAAAAGAAGTCACTGGCATCCAGCTACTATCAGCTACAGCTTATCAATTGAAGAAACCAAATCAACAGCTATTGATTCCGATTACTCTATGGATTGGCATGGAGCAAGCATTCATAGGAGCAGATTACACCCAGGTGAGTTGCTATACATCACTTCTATATTGCAATCACAATTCAATCAATTAAAACAACATGCATCATCAGCCACTTAGCCTTTTGCCAACCTAGTTGAGGTCAACTTTCCAGATTAATTGCGATACGACTAAACTTCAATATTTTCCGTGGAGCGACTGCTATCTGACCTTTACAACCCATGGGCGATATCGATAATCAAACCTCAGTTCATTTTGTATATTATATATAATATATAGTAGAATATAATAATTATACACTACAGATACACCTCCTGCACCTCACTTGAGTCAGCTTAACTTATCAGATAAATTATTTTTCAGGCTTACGTCTCGTGCGCTCTGGGCATACGCTCCATAGGCTACGTAATGATCTGCTTTGGAGTTGTGAACGCAATTTGTTCCTTACTGTTCGGTACTGCCATGAAGTACATAGGTAGATTCCCAATCCTGGTCATGGGAGCTGCCCTACATTTCGGATTAATCATTTGGCTGTTAATCTGGATGCCAAATCCCGACTCTCCGTCTGTATTCTTCGTTATCTCTGGACTGTGGGGAGTTGGAGATGCTGTATGGCAAACGCAAGTTAACGGTAAGAAAGTTTTATTCTTGTTTATGTTAAGTACAGTCATCTGGTTAATTTAAATTGAGCTATTATTGCAATGTAGTTTTTTTACACAACTGTCAATTATAATATTATTATAGCACACACTGTTTCCTCACATTGCAGTATGTTTTTGCTGATTTTTTCGAACCAAAACATTTTATGCAAGCCTACTTACTATTCTGTAAAAAAATGGCTGTTCTTAAAATCACGTGATCTAATGGACTGAAATTAGGGATAGACATGTTTACCAAAGCCAAATACAGCATGGTGGGTCTCGGTGACAATAAGTGGAGGTCATAGAGATACTTACAGAAAATATTTATGATAAATAGATTAATTCATGAATCTGTGGGAATATCTACAAGAAGGAAAACGTCCTCGTTTTTTAATCAATTTAATTTAAAAGAAGTCTCATACTTTTAACTACGTATGACCATTTATTATAAAGGTTTAGCACACGCAACTTGTTGAAATCTTTACTTCCCATAGGACTTAATTTCCAGCTAACCTTTATTTACTTAGAGGGGCTCGTGGTCTAGTGGTAACCTAGAATGTTAGCACATTGCAAAGGTTAAGCAACATCGACTAAGGCCGTTCTTAGGATGGGTGACTATTTCTTAAGACACTGAGACCCTTCCGTGCCTCGGAGTGCACGTTAAGCCGTCGGTCCCGGTTGTCATACAAACATCTATGGCAGTCGTTAGGGGTAGTTGGAGCCCTAAATCAAAAATCCGACCGGTCTAACTACAGAACTTCGAAATCGCCCATGGGTTGTGGAGGTCAGATGGCAGTCGCTTCACGGAAAATATCGAAGTTCAGCCGAATCGTGTTAGACTGGAAAGCCGACCCCAACTGAGTTGGGAAAAGGCTCGGTGAATGATGATTTATTTACTTATTGTCTTTTCATAGCTATCTAACTAAAAACATTTCAGGTCTTTATGGAGTGCTGTTCAGGCGGAACAAAGAGGCTGCATTTTCCAACTATCGACTGTGGGAGAGTGCTGGGTTCGTGATCGCATATGCGTACTCCACACACCTGTGTGCGAGGAAGAAGCTTTACGTAATGATGGTCACACTACTCATCGGCGTCGCTGGGTACATCGTTGTCGAGATCCTGCACAAGAGAAAGGTGAGACTAATTCAAAATATTACACTCGAAATATATTTATTCCAGTGGTAAATCCTTCCCCGCCGAGTTCCGTAGTCGGCGGCGAGGGTGCCCCAGACTCCGCGACTACGTCCAAGACTATCGACCTCCATGATCGGGGCCTGAGGACGGCGGGATCGCCACCCGCCGTCCTTACAGAAGGAGGCTAGAAGGGTTGCGTGCCCTTTGCCTTTGGGCCTTTGCCCCATAGCACGCAACCAGATTCACTCACTGACGCGAGATAAAACCCTACCCCAACGACGCGGGATTCTCGTCCCGACCAAACACCCGCAGAGACCACAGAGGTGGTCAAAGTCCGCCGGGCGCTACTGGATATACCCTCTGCTAGTAACCAGAGACGCCCGGCAACGGACGTTAGAGCGGCCGTAGCCTTGGGCAGCGGAATAAAAAAAAAAGTGGTAAATCTTACAACGCGAGTGTGTCATGAAATGTGACCAATGCGGCACAAATGTTTCAACTGAATAACAGATTACAGTTTATTATGTGAAATGAACAATACAACGTAAAAACGTACATAAAACTCGTTTTTGTTCCAGGCTCGTCGTTTGAAAGCTATCGCCGAAGACCCAATAATTGCCGCCGAAGCAGCCAAGGAACCACCAGAAGAGGATGATGAGAAAGATGAAATTGATGACGATCTCATCATTACGCACCTGTAAGCCTTGACCCAAAGTCACGAGAGCTACAGCCTCATTTGTTGCACTCTAAGTAATGATGTCCAGCATTACATCAAACATAATAGTGCTCCATTATAGACATAATTTAGTCTGCCCATACTTTACCAATTCTGCCATAGATACATGTTTGGGTATGTACAAAAATCACAATGACATCTCCATATTATAATCTCGAATATAATTAGGGCTATTTATGTATCCAATAGTTAAGTTACTATAAGTCGGAAGCGACGCGATACATTTAAAAGACTTTACAAGTACAAACTTAAAGAGGAACCATAACAGCTAATGCTTTATAGCAACTATGTAACAGCCTGATATGTGCGTCGAGATGTAAAACTTAGTGATAACAGTAAACGTGAATCTCATTGAGCATAAACATTTTAAATGTATTAGTTACTAGCTGTTGCCTGCAGCTCCACCTGCGTGTTATAGTTTTCTTGATCCCCAGTTACTGATTTATTATGTATAGCTGTTTCCCGCAGCTCCGCCTGCGTGTTACTTTAGATCGACATAACTTTTTTATTTATGAACCGATTAAAATAAAACAACCCTTAAATGTTAAGTTGAACAAACCACAACACACTACTGAAAACCGCATTTAAATCGGTTAAGCCGTTTCTGAGATTAGCGTGTTCAAACATTCAGACAAACAGAGAAAAATTCTAAAAAACATTGTTTTGGGTTCTATTGCGTTCATAAAGCCCCCCCCCCCCCCCCCTACAATAGTTTTTCTATTATATCTTCGATGTACAGACATCGACCACTTACAATTTTATTATATGTATTGATATTGATATTGATTGATTGATAAAGGGTAATCACAACAATTATTCACATTCTAATTTAATACTCCTATCAAATATTGTAAATTGTTTAATTCCCTAACTTGACCCTTGTACATATATATAAACAAGTACTAAGGTTAAGTACTTAACTGTTCCGATTAAAAATAATTAAAGAATCACACTATATGTACCGTCAGTAGAAAAAACCCGAAACATTTCATTTTATGTCAATTTAACAGTTGTAATAGTAAACGAATAAATATACCTGAAAAAAAATTGCTTTTCAATGCAGGATGCATTGATGCTGAACATTATAGTTCGCTAATTGTTATTAAATCTGCAAATGCACATTTCACATCCCTAATTATCTCTAAAGAATGCTCTTTTACCTCGGTAGGTACTGTACGTGTGGAACGTAATTTGGCATGATCATGTTTATACTTACAATTTGTATAGTTATACAAACATTGCGATCTGAATAAAATTTATTTTTTTTGGAATAAATATTTTATTAACTAACATTTTGTGGACGAATAATATATTTCGATCGGCATAATTTCTTTATTTTATATACTCCACTTGTTAAAATGATGAAATTTTGATATTAATATAATTACATGTCAATGTTACAATTAATTGTTAATTTTATTGTTATTGCACCTGGACATAGTGACTTAGACTTAGACCTCAGGCGGCTAACAGTCGTGTCCGGATTTGTTTTTCACAATGTATGTTAAATACACACCTAACCCTTGCTTATAGATTGGTGATGAGTAAAATCTAATGGCGAGGTGACTAGATCAAATGAATTAATTATAACTTTAATTTAATTACAATAGCATTATTAAATATACGTAGACAATTTAAGTTGTGTGTTTTGCACATTCACGTATAAAATTGGGTCTTATTTTGTTTATTAAGATTGCAATTTTAACCGTTTGGCACCTAATTTATGTTTACAATATTTATGATTTATAATAAATTATAACATATTTATGTGCGAAAGCTTTTATTAGGACCCTAACAGATGAACTCTGTCTTTTTTTATTTATTTAATGTTGCCATAGGTGTAGTAGTCACCTATGGATATATTTATTGCATTCTTAGTATTGTGACATAATTGAGCGGAGCGAAGCAGAGCTCAATCTTAGGTGACAAGTGTAAATCGTTTCTGTGCCTACTCCTCCGAAACGGCTCGACCAAATTTGGCATGTTGGTCGACATCATACCCGGGAGTGCATATATTTGAAATCATGAAAATAGAGCCGACCACGGAGGAATAATCACCGAAAATGTCCTGGACATCACCGAAAAACCAGATGATTAAGTGGTTGCCATGGAAACACGTGCGTCAACAATGAAAATAGTTTTTTTTTTCATTCGATTAATTAATTTAAGTGTTCGATTCTGATTCTGATATGTAATAAAAACATTTGCTCCGCTCAACATTTGCAATTAGCAGTATGCATTGCACACCTAGTTATATAACTCGTAATTCGGAGTTATATTTATTTTGTTATTTTATATTACCAGATTCTCATCAGC
Source organism: Nudaria mundana (assembly GCA_963556515.1). NCBI lineage: Eukaryota > Metazoa > Arthropoda > Insecta > Lepidoptera > Erebidae > Nudaria > Nudaria mundana. Next base: position 7,240,389 of record OY748286.1, read on the forward strand.
GCCTGATAGCTGATATAATTAAGACATGGTTTAATGATTATTAATTAGTGAGTGGTATTCTACAAAATATTACAATCGAATACGTAGTCGTATAGCAACGCCTCTTTCTTTTCGGGTTAGCAGAGACCTCAATAGGAAATACGCTAGAATTACGTACATGTAGCTATTTAGATTAGATAGTAATAATTAAAGTTACATTTTTTACGAAACCCTGATACACCATTTAAAATTTCTTACGATAGCAAATGAAAAATTTATGCGATACTCGCATAATGTTTATTAGTCTGTGATTTTTCGTTATTATGACTTACAATTATAGACATATTTAACATATATTTATATATATTGAGCTATTTATACGTACCCGCAGTATGCAATATATTTATTTAGAAAGTGTTTATTTAAAACTTATCTATTTAAAATAAAGTGATTTCTATTTTCAAGATAGGGTTGGTAACATTGAATTTGGTGGCTACCACCCTACTCGATGTGCCACTGGCTTGGTACTGTTACTGTGTGAAAAAAATATTGTTACCTACCCTTCAAAGATAGCTTTATCCCTCACTGATAGTAATCATTACACTATGGCAATGATCAGTTCGAATCAGTTTGCGTTAGCTACATATACAATAGGTATGGTAACAAACCACGTGATAAATTAACAGTAAAATGTAATTATATATATAAAAGTAAATAATAATGTAAATGTAGTATTAGAAATTTAAGGCTACTATGTTATAAATAAATTTATTGATATATATTTTTGAGATAACACTTTTATTATTTTTTGTTCGTATAAGTTACAATATTACTTTATAATGATGTCATATGAGTTTGTGATGAATAATACATACAATTGTTTGGTCAAATGTTTTTTACACTATATACTTTCCTTTATAACATAAATACCTAACACTATATACTAGTGGTCGTCCATATTATGGTCATACAACTCTCACTTACATTTAAACATTATTTGGACTTATTGCTCCAGTTTCCCCCAATCAATTTTTTTTTTCAAATCAAGAAACTTATGCCAAGTTTCGTAGAGATCAGATGAAAAATGTGGCCACTGGCCCGGAACACTCATATTGATAGACGGATAGAAAGCAAAATTGACCAGTTTCAATATGTAGAGCCGTAGAGGCTTCGCTCTCTACGCTCGCCTGTCTGACTTATCCTTAATTACGCTCTACAGTACAAATTGAAACAATTAGATAGAATATAGAATAGAGAAAACAATAGAATTAGATATAGATTATCACTCGCTGTGAACTCTCACTTCACAGCGAGTGATAATCGTCACTCAATCGTTCCACAAATGAGAGAGACGACGTCTATGTAAAGAAAAAGATCTGCCCAAGAAGAGACGTCAACATCAACATCTAGCTATCAAGGGCAATTATGCACTTGCAAACTGCACTCACATCTTGCCATCTATCTCGTACGGCAAATGTTACGTATAATCTACTATAATACTAAAGATTTATCCAAGAAGATTCTAACTAACACACTGGTTGATTCTGAGGTGCTGTATAAAACCGATGCCATAAATGCCTAGAAAGCAACTGGTCCATTCACTGATTTACCCTCTAACGCCTCTCAGAGGCAGTGGGACGCGCCGCTCTGTAATTTAAGACGAAATTTTACAAATAATTACTAATTTAATTATTCTTCAAATGTTTCTGAGTGAGCGTTTTGCTGGCTGTGGGAGAGTGGTTGTCAACTGTGGATCCAAGTACTTCCTTCGCCCAATATAGGTACTATGTTGGAAAATACCACTTTCCGCCACTTTTCTCCGTTTGGGTACGCCATATGTGTCTCCGCATCGTTGCTACTGTGGAGAAGTATTCGGTAACCTTGGACATCACGGTCTTTTATGCAGTAGAAGTGTTGATCGTATTTCTCGATTTTCTTTTCACCGTCCGCCGGTACTCCAGCAGTACTTGAATCAAATGGGCTGACACGTGGCGATGGAAAGAGACCTGACGAAATACTGCTATTGAAGATGGGAAGGCCTCTAGTGTGGGACACAACGTGGGTTGACGCTCTGGCACCTTCTCACCTTCCTACTACAGGGTGTATCGGCGCTGCTGCTGCATCAGTGAAAAGCCTAAAACTTGGTAAATGCTCCAATTTACCAGGAAGTATCGTGCTAAAATTGAAGAAGCGAAGTTTCACATATTTGAGCCGTTTGGGGTAGAAACGCTAGGACCTTGGGTTCCGAATGCCCGCGGCCTATTCGAAACTATTTATAAACTCATGATCGACTCTACTCAAGATCAGAAGGCTGGTTACTATTTGGCAAAAAAAGTTAGCACACTGACTGTGGTAATACGGCCAGCCTTCAAAACCTTATATACATACAATCACGGCTCAAGATGGTACGCAGTAGTAAAGTATTCACTTGGTAAATTCCGCCAATAATCTTGTCGGTCCCACGTAATAGGGACAAGGCAAGCCCATTTCCGTTATCAGGGCACTCTAGGCACTCTCTACAATACTTAACACAAAAATCAAACAGTTCTATATTTAAGTAGTAATACCTAAATGACCATTCATATTATATCTATATATAAAAATGAATCCCTATTTCCCTTGGTCACGACATCACGCGTGAACGGCTGGACCGATTTGGCTAATTTGGGTCTTAAAATATTCGTGGAGGTTCAGGGAAGGTTCATAAGCAAAATTTCAGGCGGTACGAAGTTCGCCGGGACCACTAGTTATATTATAAAAAAATAGCCAAGTATATCATGTCATAATAATACGAAACCCTAATCTGCACATTATTTCCTGTCGGTAGATAATTCGCGATTAAACTTTGAAAGTAGGTCAATAATTTCGAAGTTGACTTACCCTTTTATTTGTATCATATTACCCTCTATAATATATATATATATATATATATATTTTTTTTTTTAATTTTGGAAGTTAGGGTGTTAACGATGGAAATAAAATATTTATTTGAGCCACTGTATTATTTATTGCAAAAGCCCTTAAGACAATATAGGGAAACCGAAGGTCCCCCTCACCAAGGTATTAATCTGCTTTTACCCTAGGATACAATTAAAGTCTATCCTAGATACTATGTTATTCTTTAATACAGGGTATTAGATTGGTGCGCTTGTTCGGTGACGATAGATTTATGTTTAGAAAGATGCCGTGGTAATTAAGTGTAAGATTTTTCAGGATACCCGGTGAGATCCGCCTCTCCTGCAGGCCGACAGACACAGTCTCTGTTCCGGTCCCTGTCCACCACAGGCAGAAGGAAACTTGGCTTTACACCTTAGGCAGTAGGTTTTACCGTACACCTCCTGTAACAGGAGTTAAAAACTTATTCCATGCATTATGGCCACGGGATAAACGCCTACCACGTTGTACATATTATATGCACTTACCTTTTGGAGGCGAATATCTAAGCTTCACCCAATTAAATTCGTAGTTACCTGTCTGGCCGCCGGCAGCGAACGCGTATGGAGAATTCGTTTTCTTCTTGGTCTGATGTTGCAGTCGGTGTGCCGCAGGGCGGCGTTCTATCTCCACTACTTTTCTCTATCTTTATTAATTCCATCTCTAAACATCTGGTCTCATCCTACCACCTTTATGCAGATGATTTACAAATCTATACACAAGCTCCCTTGGAACAGCTGCCTAGTGCTATTAATATCATAAATTCGGACCTGGAACGCATTTGTGATTGGAGCACCAAACATGGGTTACAGGTTAATCCATACAAATCCCAGGCGATCATTGTAGGCAGCCCTTGGTTTGTGTCACGCCTTGATCTAACGCAATTACCCGAAGTAACTTTTAATGGTACCCCTGTCATATTAAGCGATACTGTCAGAAACTTGGGTATCTTTATCGACCAAACATTGTCCTGGGACCATCAGCTACAGGTGGTTAGACGCAAAATATTTGCAACAACGGGATCGCTACGGGGATTGCGAATGCTGCTTCCAATTGCCACCAAAACTGCGCTGGCACAATTGTTATTACTTCCTATCCTTGATTACGCTGATGTCAGCTATCTTGATCTCACAGAGGAGCAACTTGATAAGCTTGAGCGACTCCAAAATGTTTGTATTAGATTCATATTTGGTCTTCGCAAATATGATCATGTATCAGAATTCCGCAAAACGCTTAAGTGGCTCCCAATTCGCCTTCGCCGGAATACTCATATCCTAACTCTATTATACAGTATACTGTTCAATCCTTGTACTCCCCGATATCTTAAAGAACGATTTAAGTTCCTACATGACACACATTCGAGGTCTCTAAGGTCATCAGAGAATTTAATGCTGGAAATGCCAGTGCATTCCACAAGATTTTCTGACAAGTGCTACACTGTTCAAGCAGTTCGTCTATGGAATGCTCTGCCGCTACAGATTAAACGCGCACAAACACTTGCATCATTTAAAAATATGTTAAAAGATTTTTATCTCTATTCCTCTAACTAGTGCTATTTGTTTCTATAATATATTTTTTGTGTATATTTAAAGTTAGTATATCCTATTATTGTTAGTATATTCTATTGAATTTCATATATATGTACTTGTTTCTCCTGATAAATATTCATTTATCAATGTATTGAACATTTTGCTCTCTTCTATAAATCCTATTAATTTATTATTTTTAAATATAATTATATTACATTGTACACAACCCCTATAATTTCTTGTAACTTTCATTCCATCCTAAGGTTGCCTGGAAGAGATTGCTCTTTAGCAATAAGGCCGCCTGTTGTACATTATTTTTTTAAGACTTGTCATAAACCATTTGTTGTTATATTGTGTACAATAAAGAGTATTTATTATTATTATTTATTATTAAATCCAGATTAGATATATGTAACAGTATGCATGCGTATCGTGCAGGTCAGTCTCTAGTTAATCCTGGCAAAACAGGCAAAGATTCGTGCGCTTGTTTTCCTGTGTACCCGTGGCTGTTCCCTTGATGAAATTAGGTATGATTTTGTTGCATTCGAGAGTAGTAAGTAGGCAAAATCTGAGTTTCGTAGTATTAAAATTAAAAAGTTATCATACATTATATGAGGCTCCTCAGACCATTACATACGAGTCTTCATTTTTCAAAGAAGCAGTAGTTTAATTAATGCGCTATTTCTCCGTCATTTAGTAGTAGATATGTAAATTAGTTTTGTAGGACAAGATTCAGAAATTAATAATGAGTAGATTAGGAAATATGGCACATTTTAACTGGCTCCTCAATTGAGATGATTTAAAAAGTATATTAGCCACTAATTTACTTATACTTATAACGAAATTTGAAAACAAACATAGATATTTTGTATAAATTTATACTAAATGTACGTATAATCCTGCCATAATAAAAGTACATATCGACGAAGTTATTAGCAAATTTTTTTCGTAGGGTGTCCATTTTCATTACTTAATTTCTTATATAAAAAAGACTGACCGACGGACGGACAGCGAAGTTTCAGTAACCAGGTTACCGTTTTACTCTTTGGGTACGGAACCCCAAAAAGCGAGTAATCAATTCTAGAAATTTATTAAATATAGATAGATTTGAGAATAGATTTGATTTACAATATTTATTTACAATAAGAATTACAGTATACAAAATAAACATAATTATAGACTAAAAATATTTACATTACAAAATATCGTTTAAAAAATCCTCCGCGTCATTGCCGACTGGGAAGGTTCCCAGAATGCTGGCTGTGTGGCCACGTTGGATGGCGATACTTATTCTTTGGGCCAGAAAATAGCCAGCCTTCTGGTCCTGAGAAGCATCGATTAGGCGTTTAGCAATGTCTCTATAAAGGCGGCGAGCACTCGGACCCCATGACCCCAGTGTCTCAACCCCAAACGGCTCAAATATGTAATCACCTGCTAGGTTAGCATATTTACGCCGTTTAAAGCCTTCAGCCGATGCAGCAGCAGCGCCGGCACATCCGGATGTGCTTGGAAGGTGTGAAGGTGCTAAGGTGTCAACGCATGTAGCGTCCCACACCAAAGGCCTTTATTTACAATTGAACCTAGTCATACCGCCGATCGTAACGACCGATTTGGTTAATTTTGGTTTTAAAATAGTTGTAGAAGTTTAGGGAAGGTAGGACGGCTAGTAATTATGTATTATTCAACTGCTCGCGTCAACAATGGTTGTTCTTTTTTTCATTAAAATAAAATAAAATATAAAATAAAATAACGTTTATTATCTTTGAAATTTTCAGAAAATTATTTAGATTCGTCAGAAGTTGGTGTGACTCTACCGAGGGTTCCAAAATGCAACGAGACTGAGAAGAGCCCTCAAGAAACTCAGCTCGGCTTTTTTCAAAATATTTCATCTTAAATCTAATACAGAGTTATTTAGAAAGGAGCAATTCGTTACGTTGTTACAACCAGGCCGCCTTGTCATCTAAGAAATCATTAATACTATAATAAGCTTTATGGCACAATTTACTTTTTATTAGTTTTTTAAATTTATTGACAGATAAATTTGCTATTTCGGTTGGCAATGTATTGTACATTCGAATAAAGTTCCCCGCAAAAGAATTACTCACTTTATGAAGCCTAAATTTAGGAACAGCCAGTTTATCCTTATTTCTTAAGTTTAGATTATGATTATCACTATTTTTCACAAATTTACTTTTGTTCTTGTGGGTATACAATAAAATTTCATAAATATACTGTGAATACACTGTAAGGATGTTAATATGCTTAAACTTATCTCTTAATGACTCCCGAGACCCCATTCCATAGATAGTCCGGATAGCCCTCTTCTGCAACACAAAGATGCATTCAATATCGGCAGCGTTACCCCACAGTAGTATGCCATATGTCATGATACTGTGGAAGTAGCTGAAGTAGACAAGACGCGCCGTTTTAATGTCTGTAAGTTGTCGGATCTTTTTGACAGCATAGGCTGCTGAACTAAGCCTGGCCGAAATTTTCCCGATATGAGGCCCCCATTGCAATTTGGAGTCTAACGTTATGCCCAGAAAGACAGTGTCATCGACCAATTCTATTATATCATCCCTAACCTTAACACTGGTTTTAACAAGTCTTACATTAGGTAAGGTGAATCTTACACATTTAGTTTTATTTTCATTTAATAATAAATTATTAGCACAAAACCAGTGGACTATCCTAGAGAGGGTAATGTTTACATCGTCAAGTTCGCGCTGTCCACGTTTAACTTTAAATATTAAAGAAGTGTCATCAGCAAACAAAACTACCTCGTGGTCGTCTCTTATGAGGTGAGGGAGATCATTAATATATACTAGAAAAAGAAAAGGTCCCAAAATTGAACCCTGCGGTACCCCCATTGCTACAGGAGAACCAGGTGACTGTTTACCATTGATCACTACTTTCTGGACCCTATCACTTAAGTAAGAATTGACGAAATTCAAGGCCGTCCCCCGGATTCCGTAATGATCAAGTTTCTTAATTAAAGTCTGGTGCTGAACGCAATCGAAGGCCTTAGATAAGTCGCAGAATACACCATAAGCATCATATGACTCATCCCAGGCCCTGTATATACACTCTAATAATTTAATTCCGGCATCAGTGGTGGACCGACCACGAGTGAAACCGAATTGTTTTGTATGTAATAGTTTATTAACGTTAAAGTGATTTTGCATTTGATTAAGCATAATTTTTTCAAAAATTTTACTAAATGTAGGTAGTACAGAAATGGGACGGAAATTGGACGGATCTGAAGTACTACCCGATTTAAACAGGGGAATTAATTTACTAGATTTCATTAAATCAGGGAACACACCACTATCAACACAATTATTAAATATTAATACTAGTTCAGGAGCAACCATTTCAATAAAAGAATTTACTAAATACACAGAGATGCCCCAGAGGTCAGCTGTTTTCTTGATATTTAAAGATTTAAAAGTTTTTAAGATAGTGTTTATGTTAACTTTACTGAATTTAAATATAACGTTACAACAAGGAACGTTTGCTTTTAACCAAGATTCTGCAATGGGGGTTGAAGAGCCTAGGGTTTTTGTCAAATCTACAGGAATTCGGGAGAAAAAATTTTCAAATTCGTTAGCGACCTCGAAGTCTGATGTAGTTATTTTACCATTTATATTAAGTTTAAAATGATTATCATTTAATTTTTGTTGACCTCTTTCCGCGTTTATAATTTTCCAAGTAGATTTAACTTTGTCTGCACTATTGAGAATTTTATCACTTATATATTTTGATTTAGCTGCTAAACAATCTGCTTTAAACTTTTTTGAATACGTTTTAACATAATCTAGAAATTCAACTGATCTATTAAGCTGTCTTTCTGAGTATAGTTCATAAAGTTTTTGTCTACTTTTGTGTATACCCTCAGTGGCCCATTCACTGAAAGTAGGACTATCACTAATCATGACCTCCTTAGACTTGAATATGGAGTTGAACTCGTTGTAAAAAGAATCAAAAAATAATTTATACATTACATTTGGATCTAAGCCAGTGTCTAAGAATGGAATTTTATTGCAAAGTCCAACCCTCATTCGTTCCAAGCGGTCACCAGTTATTGGTCTACATAATATTTTACGTTTTATAACTTTTTCTTTAGTGATTTTAAAAGATGCTATTTGCCCACAATGGTCTGAATCTAGCTTTTTTATAATACTTTTACTTTCTGGCAACATATCGCTGTATATATTATCCAGGCAAGTGGCTATTGTATTACAATATCTAGTAGGCTCCAAAAATAAGTTTGTAAGATTGTGTGATTTAAATAAATTTAAAATATTATAACTCATAGGCGTATTAACAAGTAAATCGACATTAAAATCACCACATACTATTAGGTACTTATTAGTTTTTCCAAGTTTACATAGAACTTTGTCAATAAGTTCCTCAAATTCGCAAAAGGGTGAGGTTCCAGGTTTATACACGCATACTACTATGAATTGCTCCATTTCCACGCACGACAGTTCGACTTTACACTCTAGAGAAAGAGACACAATATCTTTCCGTTCTTTAAATTTAAGTTGTTTATTTAATAAAATCAAAGATCCCCCCCGTACTGTGGTCACCCTGCAGAATGCACTACCAACCCGGTGATTACTGAAATTGAACATGAGCTCATACGACTTACGCATATGTTCTGTAATACAAAAAATATCAATATTGTCTGAATTCATTAACAGTTCCAACTCTAACTCTTTGCCATGTGTTAAACAACCAATATTTTGATGCCCTATGTTGATATAATTTACATTTTTTGATTTGGTTTGATTTGGAGGGCATTTTTTAACGTAATTAATATTTGTAACTAAATTTAATTCAATTAATTGACTATGTCTGCTAAAGGGTAATATTGCCTCTGTTGTCGTAGAACTTAATTTAAATTACTTGGAACAGATTCCAAAGTCTTAACACTAAATCTACATTGCTCAATAAAAGCAGTTTTGTCAGCCAAGTTCTTGGCTGAAGTGTAAAAATAATTGAATAGCAAACTTGCTATTTGTCTCTTATAATGCTTTGGTAGAAAATACCTACCTTTGTTTACATAAACAATATGTTTGTTATTGTTAAAGTTACTGTCAGAAGTTGACAAATTGTATTTATATACAGTTCTCTTAAAAACAGAATTAAAGTCAATTACATGGAATTTATTATTATATTGGCTAGTTAAATTGAGTTGTAAATTTATCTTATATCTAAGAGAATTTTCCACGTCTGGCACACCTTTTATGTATGGTAATGTAAACATTACTACATGTTCAACATTTAAGTTTTGCATTTTGTCAAAGTATAGGGATAGTTCATTTTTGTTAATTTTACCCCTGTTTGAGCAGAAAATAATTATTTTACTGTTTGAGTCAAAATTATATTCTAATATCTTTTGCATAATTTCATTTAAAGATGCACCTGGATAACAGTTATTAATAATTGAATAACAATTTGAATTAAATTGTTGTATCAGAAAAGAACTAAAATCAGTTCCAATATCATCACTAAATAAAACTAGTTTAGTATATCCAGTATGACTATTACTTTTTACACTGTCACACAATTCATACACTAATGAAGTAGGTGAGCAAGTTGTAAGGGAAGCCTGGTTCTCCAATGATTGAGAAGGACTTGTGCAATTGATATTGCATGAGTGGTTATTTATGAAGGTATTAAGGCGCTCAGTATTATAATTAGATGTTTTGAGTACCTTATCTATACTTGATGAACACTTATTAAAGTCTTTTAGAGACCATTCATATTTCTTAGTTACATACTCTAATTCAAATTGCAAATTTTTTATTTGTGACTCTAAGCGTTGTGTGTCAGTGTAATATTTTAAATGACTTTGTTTAAGTTCTAACATAGATAATTTAGCTTGTTCTCTTAATTTTAAACTAGAGTTAACATTTTTACACTTTTTGATTAAGATTCTATGATATTTTAATTGTTTCTTTGATTTTAAAATGAATTTCTTTATTTTTAGGTATTTTTTTAGTTTATTCCTGCTGCAAAAATAAACTGGCTTGTCCAGTTGGTATGAACTGTCATTGGTAAGATCTATAGTAGACAAGTCCAGGTTTGGAACTGTTGCAGAAGGAACAAACTGCGGAGTACCACTCATTAGCTCGTTATAAAGGTTATCCGTTTGTTGGACTACGACTTGCTTGGCAGCTGACTCCAAGTGTAAGATGTGCCCCTGGGCATCCCGTAGCTCCTGTTCCAGCAAGGTAGTCCTCCTCAAGGTCCCTTCATACTCATCACTGCACTCTTGAAACCTATCTACTATTGATTGAAGGTGGTTCCGCTGCATTACAATTTCATCATAACTAATATGAAGCCTAGCTAGTTCAGATTTTAGTTTTTTACTATCGTCTAAAGCACCTATCAACAAGTTTTCATTTTCTTCTCTTTCTTTTTCTAATTGTAAACAGAGATCTGTTTTAGATTTAAGTTCCTGCAACACCAGCTGAAGTTTGGGCTCCTCCTGCTGGCGGGATAAGGCTCTACGGCTACGGGTATTCATATTCTCGACAAATAAGTGCAATTAAACGCAATTTAGAAAATACAAGTAGGTAGTTCGAGGTTATGTTAGGTACCGGTAAATTAAAATCAAAACTTTTCTGTACTTACGAAAATAGATCGCCTGTTTTCAATGTTGAGAATATGAATAAACACGTATAATAAAATAATTTGACCTATTATAGGAGAAACATTATGTATTTACGTGAAATAACATTGAACAATACGGTCAGCTGATTCGTCACTTTTTAGCTTATTTTTACACTAATATACACAAAATTCTTTGAAATGATTATTTTTGCACTACTATTGTGATGATATTGGAGTTATCTGATGTAATTTGTATTTATTTCACTAATAAATTTATAGGAGCTAAAATTTTACGACTGTTCAATAGTGTTGCCAGACGCAGAATCCCGAATTAAATAAGTACACTGATTTTACATAATTTAATCCAATAGGTTTAATCTATATCTCGGTTTCTATATCTCGAAGTCTCGGCTAAAACGTATAAAAAGCTTAAAAAAATTGTAGGAAATTAAATCCTCTACAATATTGTGATACATACAAATAGCGAGAAACTCATAGAAAACGAGATAAATGCTAAAAACGATTTTTGTGACCTTTTGACCTCAAATTTTAAAAGACGTGGGTACCCTTCCTACCCTACCTACCCCTACCCCTTCCCTACCCTATGTAGGTTTTGACTCAAGTTTTAGGATGTATAAATATAAGTTAGTACCTACTAGTTTCCGATCAGATTTGAAGAATTCCGAGATTTTCGTTAATTTTATTGGCCTATTATATTTGTTCGACAGGTCTTCGAAATATGTAAGAAGATTATTTTCTGGATTCGAAGTAGCTTTCTTTTTTAATTTTTCAGGATAAAAAATCATTAAACCTTCTTTATCGTATAATTTTTTAATTTTTCTGGTAGAAGATTTTAAACAACTAATGTAGCTGCATTCATAATACCTGGCGGTGTTAATTTTGTTCAATTCCACATTCATTGTCGCTGCTACTTTTCATTTTCATCTTTTTCTTTAAGAAATTATAACATGATACTGTTGAAGCTAAGCGAAGGGACTAACAGCGCGCAAGCTTTCCTTGCAAAATAGTTGCTTTGAATTTTAAAAAAGAACTATAATAACAAATAGGTTATCATAACTTGTATGTACCAAAAAGTTTTTTGAGAGTAGTCCTGTTTTCATTCATATAACATGGTCACCCTTAGTAGCAAATTCTTAAGGAATATCGAAAAGTAATCTGGTTTTTAGATACCAAGTGATACAATGTTGCTGTGTACATGTGTCTTTAGTAGTAATTTATACTAAATGTTGGTGTATCTAGTTTTTGATTCTGTTGTGATCTCCGGTAGGTACAGTCAATTATTCATTATGTCGAACGTCTGGATTGAGGAGCCAGTTAAAATGTGCTATATCTCCCAACCCTCTCATTATTAATGACTGAATCTTATCCTACAAAACTGATATACATACTACTAAATGATGAAGAAATAGCGCATTAATTAAACTACTGCTTCTATGAAAAATGACGACTCGTAAGTAATGGTCTGAGGAGCCTCATATAATGTATGATAACTTTTTTAATTTTAATACTACAAAACTCAGATTTTGTCTAGTAACTACTCTTGAATGCTACAAAATCATACCTAATTTTGGTAAATATTCATCCATGATTTCCCTAGTTCTGACGAGGCTCCTCAATCTAAACATTTAGATTGAGGAGCCACATTTATGTTCTTATAACTTTTGAAGTATTATACTACAAAATCGAGGACTGAGGCTACAAAATTTTTAAACTTACTACTAAATACCTATATAAATTTCATTAAGATACGAAATGTGGCTCCTCAATCTAAACGGACATCGCTGATGAACAATAAAATGGTGCGCGCCCTTTTGGAACCACGTGGCTCACCTATGAGCCTCAGGTAAATGCGTTGCCTACAGTAGTACTATGGGAAGAAAAAAATTCCCGCAGTACTACCAGTGGTACTACCAGTAGGACCACGGGCAACAAAGGAATATACGTATATTATATTGTTTTTTTGGTATTTGTTGTTATAAAGGTAACAGAAATACATCATCTGTAAAAATTTCAAAAATTTCAAAGTTCTACGTAAATGGAATTAGGTCGAAAAGATTTTAGAGCGATGATTTTTTATGATTTTAAAAGATCTCTCTCCGCAAGACTGTGCCGCTCGTCTTCAAAATGCTTTTGGGAGAGAAGCACCTTGTTTGAGCACCATGAGGCGATGGTTTGCTGAATTTGAGAAAGGTCGAGTTTCTTTACATGACGAATTTCGTGAAAGGCGGCCTTCAACTGCCGTCAACGAAAATAATGTGTCTACTGTTAAGCGGTTAGCTGAAGAAAACCCGCGGATTACCTATGAGACAGTTCGAGGACTATTGGGGATTGGTATGAGTTAAATCCAGAAAATTTTACACGAGAATTGAAAGTTCGGAAACTTTGTTGTCGTTGGATCCCTCATGAACTGACAGCGGAGCAGAAGCGGGCTCGCGTGGAATGGTGCTCACAGATGCTACTGAAGTACGACCACGGACATTCTAATGCTGTTTATGACATTGTCACAAGAGACGAAACGTGGATTTATTGTTTTGAACCCGAAAAAAAACAGCAATCTTGTGAATGAGTGTTTGAAAATGAGAACAAGCCAACAAAAGTGAGGAAGGCGAGAAACGTTGGTAAAAAAATGATGCGTTTTTTTTCTCAGCTACGCGTCCCATCTGGACAATTTCACTTGAAGATCAAAAGAGTGTTAATGCCGAGTGGTATTCTACCATTTGTTTACCCAGGGTGTTAGAAAAAGTTCGCGAAAGACGACCCAAAAGCCGCGTTCTCCTACATCATGACAACGCTTCTTCACATACGGCCAACAAAACAAAGTCATTTTTAGCTTAAGAAAAAGTACAACTCGTCACCCATCCTGCGCATAGTCCCAACCTAGCACCCTGTGATTTCTGTATTTTCCCCAAAATCAAAGATTTGATGAGAGGTTTCACTTTTACCAACTCCGAAGAGGCAGTGATAGCGTTCAATCAGCACGTAAAAAACATGCCTTCAGATCTGTGGTCCTTCTGTTTAAAAAAATGGTTCGATCGCATGAAAAAATGTTTAAAATTTAAAGAGAGTATTTTGAAAAGCAATAAACATAATATTTTGGTTTTAACATGTTGTTTTTTAAGTTACGCAAAACTTATAGTGTGACCTACGTATTACCCGTTAGCAGACATAGTCAATTAATTGAATTAAATTTAGTTACAAATATTAATTATGTTAAAAAATGCCCTCCAAATCAAACCAAATCAAAAAATGTAAATTATATCAACATAGGGCATCAAAATATTGGTTGTTTAACACATGGTAAAGAGTTAGAGTTGGAATTGTTAATGAATTCAGATAATATTGATATTTTTTGTATTACAGAACATATGCGTAAGTCGAATGACCTCATGTTCAATTTCAGTAATCACCGGGTTGGTAGTGCATTCTGCAGGGTGACCACAGTATCTTTGATTTTATTAAATAAAAAACTTAAATTTAAAGAACGGAAAGATATTGTGTCTCTTTCTCTAGAGTGTAAAGTCGAACTGTCGTGGGTGGAAATGGAGCAATTCATGGTAGTATGCGTGTATAAACCTGGAACCTCACCCTTTTGCGAATTTGAGGAACTTATTGACAAAGTTCTATGTAAACTTGGAAAAACTAATAAGTACCTAATAGTGTGTGGTGATTTTAATGTCGATTTACTTGTTAATACGCCTATGAGTTATAATATTTTAAATTTATTTAAATCACACAATCTTACAAACTTATTTTTGGAGCCTACTAGATATTGTGATACAAAAGCCACTTGCCTGGATAATATATACAGCGATATGTTGCCAGAAAGTAAAAGTATTATAAAAAAGCTAGATTCAGACCATTGTGGGCAAACAGCATCATTTAAAATCACTAAAGAAAAAGTTATAAAACGTAAAATACTTATTAAATATCAGTAATAAACATACTAAACAATTCGGTTTCACTCGTGGTCGGTCCACCACCGATTTATCTGATGAATTAAATTATTAGAGTGTATATACAGGGCCTGGGATGAGTCATATGATGCTTATGGTGTATTCTGTGACTTATCTAAGGCCTTCGATTGCGTTTAGCACCAGACTTTAATTAAGAAACTTGATCATTACGGAATCCGGGGGACGGCTTTGAATTTCGTCAATTCTTACTTAAGTGATAGGGTCCAGAAAGTAGTGATCAATGGTAAACAGTCACCTGGTTCTCCTGTAGCAATGGGGGTACCGCAGGGTTCAATTTTGGGACCTTTTCTTTTTCTAGTATATATTAATGATCTCTCTCACCTCATAAGAGACGACCACGAGGTAGTTTTGTTTGCTGACACTTCTTTAATATTTAAAGTTAAACGTGGACACCGCGAACTTGGCGATGTAAACATTGTCCTCTCTAGGATAGTCCACTGGTTTTGTGCTAATAATTTATTATTAAATGAAAATAAAACTAAATGTGTAAGATTCACCTTACCTAATGTAAGACTTGTTAAAACCAGTGTTAAGGTTAGGGATGATTATAATAGAATTGGTCGATGACACTGTCTTTCTGGGCATAACGTTAGACTCCAAATTACAATGGGGGCCTCATATCGGGAAAAGTTCGGCCAGGCTTAGTTCTGCAACCTATGCTGTCAAAAAGATCCGACAACTTACAGACATTAAAACGGCGCGTCTTGTCTACTTCAGCTACTTCCACAGTATCATGACATATGGCATACTACTGTGGGGTAACGCTGCCGACATTGAATGCATCTTTGTGTTGCAGAAGAGGGCTGTCCGGACTATCTATTGTATGGGGTCTCGGGAGTCATTAAGAGATAAGTTTAAGCATATTAACATCCTTACAGTGTATTCACAGTATATTTATGATTTTTTTTTTAATATATTTTTGTCGTCAAATTGACGCCACCCGCCTGATGGTAAGCTGTGGTGACGTCTGGCGATTGTGGGCGACTCTCACAGTACACAGGAATACTATGGAGAGTGGCCCTCAACTTGACGACCCAGTGATGTGCCTCTTCACGCTTCGCTTAAAGAACCCAGGGTTATATGTTGGAGGAAACACGTGAGCAGGCAGGGCGTTCCAAGTCACTATCGTTCGGCAGAGAAACGAACGTTTAAAACGCTCGGTTCTTGCGAAGACGGTTTCCACGGTATGAGAGTGACATCTCTGGACGGCACGCGTTGTTCGGGATCGGAAGGGAGAGGGTGGGATCAGGTTGAAGAGCTCTTCAGAACACTCACCGTGGTAAATACGGTAGAACGCGGCCAAGGAAGCGATTGTTCGGCGCTGAGCTAGCGGCTCAAGGCTTCCCGTTACATCCGGACAGTCTATAATGCGACAAGCGCGTCGCTGCATAGCGTCGAGACCGTCCAGCAAATACTTCGCGGAGCCGTCTCAGAGGGGAGAGCAGTATTCGACGCAGGGTCTAATCTGCGTTTTGTACAGCAGACACCTCTGGTGCGGTGTAAAGAATCACTTTACCTTGTTCAGTATTCCTAATTTCAGCGAAGCTAGCCCAATACATCTCTCAATGTAGTTTGTGTTATTGAGGTCTCGACGAACGTCTATGCCAAGAATGTCTAGATTGTCCTTCATTGGTAATATTGCATTCTAAAGAGTGGGTAGGGGAAGGAAAGGGGATTTTTTCGCACTAAATGCACACGCCTGTGTTTTGTGGGCATTGAACTCGACCAAGTTCTTGTCACCCCATTGGGAGATACTGTCGAGATTACGGTCGAGATCAACCACGAGTCGTCGTCTCTCCTCCTCAATCTCAGATCACCCCGCCGTCGGACGAACCGAGTAACTCCCGTGCAGTCATCTGCATAGCAATGAATGTTCCCGAGGGATAGCATAATATCATTGATATGCAGAAGAAAGAGAGTTAGTGATAGTACGGACCCCTGCGGTACCCCGGCATTCACTTGCAAGAAGCGAGAAGCCTGGCCATCGCAGAGGACCCGCACTCGGCGCTCGTTTAAAAAGCTGGCAATCCAACTGCACAGTTGAGGAGGTAGACCACATGCCGGAAGCTTGGAAAGGAGTGAAGCATGCCAGACCCTATCGAAAGCTTTGGCGATGTCCAGGCTAATAGCCAAGGACTCGCAGTACCTAATAACCGCAATCTCTCAAAATGGTAATTTTAATTAATTAATTAATTAATTTTTAGTTTCTACGTCGACAGAAGCCGAAACACACTGAATACCTACGCGCGCTATGCTTACAGTTAGCTCGGAGAGGGGATGTGAAGGGAGCGGGAAGGGACCATCCCAGCTGGTGGCAAGATGTGTTTTGTTATTATTTGGGGTCTCAGGTATAAGAATCCGAACATAGGTGCCGGTCCTCACATTTTGCATACTCAACTACCTATAGCGCCTCCTCTAATAAGCTCGGATCAATTGATTGGATTGTTCCTATTATTATGCATCTCGTCAACCTTTGTTATCAACAAGGTATATTCCCAGACCTATTAAAGAAATCCATTATTACCCCAATGTTCAAATCCGGATCCAGAGATGAGGTTGGTAACTACAGACCTATTGCGGTACTTCCTGCCATATCGAAAATAATGGAAAAACTCCTAAACTCGTGGCTTATGGGTTACCTGAGCAAATACCAACTACTATCCCACTCACAGTACGGTTATAGACGAGGCAAATCAACTGAGGATGCAGTTAAGGTACTAACACAGATGGTAACAGATCAAGTGGACGGTGGACAGAAATGCTTGTCAGTTTTTTTGGACTTGAAAAAGGCCTTTGATACAGTTCTGTTTCCATTCTTGTGGGCAAACTAGAAAAAATTGGCATCCGAGACACTACCCTCTCACTACTCAAAAGTTACATTTCGGAAAGGACACAGTGTGTAAGAATTAACGGTTGCACTAGTGGAGATGTGGTGGTATCGTACGGAGTGCCGCAGGGAAGCGTGTTGGGACCCACACTGTTTCTTATATATATTAAAATATTACTCAGCCAAATGCAGACTTTAACTTGGCGATTCATTCTTGCAACCAACAAAGTACCCAAAGTAACCAACAAAGTAACAAAGTAACCAACGTGTGATTGTCCCATCATAAATGAGCTGGCAGAAACCAAATACCTAAGAGTGATATTGGACCAACAGCTGTCCTGGCACCCACACATAGTCTTGATTACAACTAGAGTAAGGAAACACATATGGATCTTCAAAACTCTGAGACATGTAGTGCCTAGGAAACCTACTGATGCTAAAATCGGTGCGAGAGATCTCCTTAGCGAATTGTATAAGGCACTTGCTCAATCTGTTATAACCTACTGCATTCCTATCTGGGGAGGTGCATGTAAAACGAAATTAATCGAACTAGAACGTGCTCAACGGGCTTTACTAAAGGTTATGCATTTCAAAAAAAGGAGATTTCCGACAACTGAGTTGTACCGTGTTACTGAGGTGTTGTCAGTGAGAAAGCTCTACGTTCTTCTTACAATATTAAAAAAAAAACATAAAGACACTACATACTGCCCTGAACCTGTTATTAAGAGAAGAAATCACATTACTGTCCCACGTACACTAGAACTACATTTGCGAGTAGACGGTATGGCAGCCGTTCAGGGTACCTGTATAACAAAGTCAATAAACAACTTGACATATATTGTAAAACGATACGACAAAATAAGAAGAAAATTTCAAATTACTTGGCACCTATGAGTTATGAGGAAGTGGAGGCAATATTAGAACAGAAAGAATAGTAAAATTAAAACACCCGCAAACACACCTAGCCATATACCATTCTTACGGCCTCACACGTGCACTCACACAGACACCCACCCACACACAGCCACACACACACACCCACACACACACACACACCCACCCACACACACACACACACACACACACACACACACACACACACACACACACACACACACACACACACACACGCACGCACACGCACACATACACACACACACACACTGCACACAAAATTATAGAATCCTCATGTGTTTGTAAACCAACAATAATAACTTCTACATATAGCTATGGAAGAGCGTGTACACCTGGCACAGGCATTCTTTGCTTAAAAGGTGTCCACGATCAATATTCTCATGATGATGTAAACAGGTTAATGAACAATAAATTATTATTATTAAAAAAAAAACCAAAAAAGAATATTAATATTATTATCATACGTATGGCCACCGGAATTCCGCTTACCCCGGTGTGATTGCCAACGCCGGTGTCGCGCGTGCTAGCCACGGAGAATCTTCGCGCCTTCAGAAGAATCGCACACAACGTGTACATGTGATCGGCGAGTCTACACCCTCGACGGAGTCGTCGTCCGTCGCGAGTGTTTGTGTGTGCTGTGCAATAGTGAAGGGTCACCGGTTACCTGAGTGTTTTAAATTTCGTAACAAAAGTGTGTGATAAGTGTAAAGCGCCCCATCATTTACTTCTACACTACGAGAGGTCAAGCGTCGCAGTTGCGCCCGCTGGCAGCGTAAATGACGGAGCCGCGGGCCCCGCTACAGCCACAGGACAATCCGCGTCGAGTAACGTTGAGTCGGTTACGTGTATGGGTGAGCGATACACAAAAACTCTATTGAAAATTATACCCGTTACTATTAGTGTAGACAATGTTCAACATGAGTGTTATGCCTTACTGGATGATGGTGCTACTGTGTCGTTAATTGACTCTAGTGTGTGTAATTTTAGTGGACAATTATTTCCTTTGAAAATTTTTAGTACTCGTGGTCATGTAGTTTTAATTAATGAAGATAAGATTTTGTTGCCTTTCATCAACATTTCATCGCCAGGCACTGGTTTCAAATTTTTCTTCAAAATTACAATATAGCTGCTACATTGAATTAACTTCATTCGGCCATTTTGGACATAACCCATTATATGTGTGCCCGGTGACGGCAATAGGCTTGCCCCCTATTACGTGGGACTAAAAATACTGGCAAATGGTGGGTGTGTAGTGCACCTCTGCCTGCCCTTCGGAGATATAGGCGTGATATGTGTGTGTGTGTGTAAATTAATGAATACGTACCTATAAGTAAGTATGTTTCCAATGATAAATATTGCTATCTCTCTACATCGCATTTTACTCGGAATTCTATAATTACGAAACGGTTCAAGCAGCGCAAACTATCTTACGAGTTGTAGAAAAACAGAACAAGAAACTCAAAAAGAGTAGTTTCAGCTCTAACAATTTATATTAGCTGAAGGCTGAAAGGGATACCGGGAAGACTTCGTGATAACTTGAATAGCCTACATAAAGTTTAGTTATCTGTGAAATCAGATGAAGTCCACATAAAAATACCGCATGATACAAGATACGAAGAAGAACAATGAAAAACATTACACAAGATTGATTTACGACTTAAAAATAACCAACATGTCGGTTAGATCTGTTTATTACCTAGGCCGTCTAGCTGCCGGCACCACAGAGAATTCTTTCGAGTGTGTAGGTACCTAGGGCGACTGGCAATGGACGTACGGTAACGTACGGCAATCGTAACGGCCCTCTAGCTCACTCAGCCCATAATGTGTAGTGGAATAAACCACGATTACATACTTACACAGTTGACAAAAAAAAATTATCAAAGTTGGTCTATCCGTTCGGCTGCTATGAGGCTAAAGACAAACAGCAGATACACAGGCCAAACTTATACAATCCCTCGTTTTCCGTACTTCAGAGCTAAAAATAGCCTAACAGATAGATAAAATTACTATGTCTCAAATATGGCCTTGACTACATTAGCGCATTAAATTACCTAATGGCTATTTACAAAGACTTAAATGGCACGAAGAATTATAATTAAATTGTTTCTACTCAAGTTGGCAAACAAACCCGATTTCCACTAATTATATTCATATAAATGAAACGTATTTGTAACATACATACATAATTATGTTCTAGAAAGAACAATATTTTGTTTAATTTTATAATAATCACTGCCCAAGACATCATTACGATATCACAAAGATAGGTACTTAAGTAGTTACTGGTCAAACTTATAGGTTTCCGATAACCTCCGAAGCAGTTATATTATATTTTAACTACTTGCAATTTGAAAAATTAAGATCATAAAAATATACTAAGTAGTCTATATCCAAGCATTGCCCTGAAGTTGCAGTGTGTCGCGACTAATAGAGATGATACTAACTATAACATTTAATTTATAATCAGTCAGTCGCTAGTAACGACTGACTGATTGTAAATGCACGATGTAGTAGCGACTCGCTACTACATCGTGCAGAGTTGGAAGCTAGTCGCATTGCAGACGACAAAGCGAGTCGACGTCTGACGAAAAGTTAACCAACTAGTATTGTGATTACGTCACGCCCTTGCGGTCGCGCTTGGGTTTTCCAAAGTCGTCATTATTTTTTACTACACAAATCGGTCGCATCAAGGCCGGGGTGCGTCAAACCATGGAACGGCCGAGTTGTGGGACTGAAGTGGTGGCAATGGATGGCAGAACTCTACAGGCATTAGACCGTTCCCAGCCAGCGATCGCTAACCTCAGCGTCACCAAGTCCTCGCGCGTCCACATCGGACCCAAGTTCGTCTCAGTCACTCAAAACGTCGACAAAACAGAGGTTGTCATAGGTGAGCCCTTTATTACATACTTGTACTTATAATCATTGTGATATCTGTGTTTGTTTAATTGCATGTCTGCTTGCGAACACAATTTCATATTGTTACTTTGATAAAGATATCTTCTATAAGTACATCGGACAACGCCGGCGACGCGTTCATTGTTTGCACAGATTATTTAATTTTTATTTAAGGAGCCTTGCTGTTTTATATTCTGCGAAATAATTTATTCACATGTTTCCTGTTATTTTAATGCGTTTAGCCGCACAGCAACGACACAGAATAGGTAATAGGCAACGACTTGTTTACAAATTAAAGATCAACTTTTGTTCAATTACCTACTTATAGTAGGTAATTGAACATCATATTAAATTATACATTGATTTGTTAAGTATAATTAATCTGATCGTTTCAATATTGCTGTGTTTTCGTAATTACTTAGTAATTAATTAAGTAGTTGTAAGGTATACCTACATAATTATAACAAATACCTCATGTTACTATTTACAAACTAGGTAGGAACGTTATTGTAATCATACTTATTAGGACTGTTAACACAAGAGCAAAGATAGCTAAAACTAACGCGAAAATACAGAATCCAGGTCAGAAACAGCTCCAAAATCTTTTATGTACCTACCTTAATGTCTTTATTCTACAAAGAACGCAATTGTAATGGGGTCCATATTGGCTCACCTAAAGTTCTTTACCCGAAATTGTTCTTCCTAATGATTTGTAATCCGAATGATCACTCTTCCTAAAAATTTTCAACCTAAAGTTTTCATTCATACTATTTGTGCACTACAAATAGTATGAATGAAACCGTTCAATTCATAAAACTCACGTTCCGAAAATTGTAATTAATAATATCATTAACATAAATATTAACATAAAGAATAAGTATCGCCATCCAACGTGGCAACACAGCCAGCATTCTGGGAACCTTCCCAGTCGGCAATGACGCGGAGGATTTTTTAAACGATATATTGTAGGTAATGTAAATATTTTTAGTAGGTATATAATTATGTATATTTTGTACATTGTAATTCTTATTGTAAATAAAATATGTAATGTAAAAAAAAAAAAAACAAATATATTTAAATTCCCTACTGTTTTTTATTGACTGAGGGAGCGAAGCGACCGAAGTCTCCCTTTCAACTTGCAGACTGGGGAGAATTTCTTTCGTCTGTACCTCTACATCTATCTACGGGTTCTGTCAGATCATGTTTGAGGCCGTATTTATCAACCGATTAGCATGAAACTTTACACACACACTCCTTGCTTACAATGAATAACATTTGAATGATATTTTTTGGATTGGATGACAAATTAAAGAGTAATAAAGAAAATTGAAGAAGAAATTTTCTAAACAAAGCGGCTCCCGAAGTCTACGATTCACAGAACCACTAGTCATAACGCTTTTAACGGTAGGTACCTAAACCAATAACTATAGGACCGATTCGGTTCTGGCACTTCGCCGGCCGCTGCCGCGGCACGCTCGCTTCGTTTGCTTGGCTCGCGCGTTGTTGTGGTCATTTTTGTTTTAAATTTTATTGGTTTAGTTTAGTTGCTTTGTTCTTAAAAAAGTTTTTATTCAAAAAAAAGATCGTGTTCAATAGAACAAATAAATAAATGTTACTATTGCTTGCTCATTTCATGCAACTTCTTATTTAAATAGATAATTTTAACTCGTGCGTGTTAAATAAACTAGGTATGCAATACATTCTGCTGTTGCAATAATTGAGCTGAGTTTGTCGATCCGGGTCGAACTCCTAAACGACTGGACCGATTTTTATGAATTCAGATATATGCACTCACGGTGATGGTCACTATGACCGTGTCAAATTTCAAAAAGATCGGTCCAGTCGTTTAGGAGGAGTTCGATCCCAAACGAAATACAAGAGTCGCCTAAGAAAGAGCTTCGTTTCGCTCAGCTCAATAAAACTTTCACTCAAATATAACTTTTGTTTTCTCTGTAATAAAAGAAATCTTTAAATTCCCCATTTTGTACGTGGCAGAATAGGCGCAAACCCTATGCGCGGAAATTAAAAAAAAACCTCATCCCTTTAGTCTGTGGCCGATCGCAATGCGCGCGCATAGGAAAACTGATTATTTTTTCCCGCCATAGCGAGACATTTTTCACAACTCGTTTTCACTGTTGAAATTATAGTTATTTATTAATTTTAATTAATAAATGCGTCTACAAGTACTGTTACGAAGAAAATGATTTATGTTGTACACTGCCCGATATAAGATGTGAAGCCCTTAACGTTATGGAAATTTTACTACCTTAAAACTCCAAGGAAAAATATCTATTAGCGTACCAAAATTTCATAAAAGGCAAAACAGCAAAAATACGCTGTCTTTTTCAGAAAATGTGTTCATGGTGTACTTTAAAGAATTATCTTCTAAGTACAAACCTAGCTTTTTGTGGTGTTTATAGGTACTCAATGTTAAAACGTACAGTCCGAACAAAGAATGGAGTGGACTTAAAAACATACTCTAATTTGTCAGCTTATCTAAAGAGACTATCCGATGGATTTAGAAGCAAGAAATCAAAGATTTATCGTCTGACGATATTGAAAAAATTATAAAAGATGCTCCAGATAACCAATATCTGGCTACTAAGGTTAGTTAAATTAATTTTAAATATCTACGCGACTTCAGCCTGTGTTGAACTTAATTATTGTTTCTTTTTTTCAGGTTGCTTTAATATTTGGTGTAACTGGTGGCTGTAGGGTACAAGTATTAACAAATATAACCGTAAAAAACATAAAGAACCATGGCCAGATGCTTTTAGTGAAGATACCTATCACGAAAAATAAAATACCGAGGTCATACACGGTCCATTCTATGAAATTGTTAAGAAGTACCTATGAAAGTTCGCGGTCACCAAAAGCAAAAACTGACCGTTTCTTTCTAAATTACCAGAATGGTAAATGTACCTGTCAGCCTATAGGTAATAACAAATTTGGTTCTATGCCTAAAGAAATCGCTAAGTTTTTAGGTTTAGCAGATGCTGAGAGCTACACTGGACATAGTTTCAGAAGAACTTCAGCTACATTGCTGGCTAATTCAGGGGCTGATATAATGACTTTGAAGCGTCATGGTGGGTGGCGATCTAGCAATGTAGCAGAATCATACGTAGAAGATTCCATACAAAACAAGAAGGAAATTTGTGCAAAAATCACAAAAAGAATTAAACTTGATTCTGAGGCGCTTCCTACTGAAGAAACACCAAGTACATCCAATGATTGGATTTCACCTACCTACACGAATAATGAGCCATCTCAAATTACAATAGAACATGAAAGTATTACAATAAATCCGATGAGACCATCAAAAACAGTTAATTATAATTTTACTAACTGCACATTTACTAATTGTTTATCTAAATAAACTTTTTATCTACTAAATAAAATGAGTTTTTGTTGTTATTTTACTCACAAGTGTGTTGAAAAACGTCGTATGATACACGTGTGTATTGATGATTACTCAATGGCGCCTCGGCGGTAATCACCAATGTTACACACTAGTACCATAATGTACTATTATTGCTACTGACATTATGAAGTTGAATGCTTCGAAATTATGAACATTAGAGACAGAGGAGTTAGGAATTGTGATTTGTTAGGATGAAAAATGTTAGGAAGAACATTTTCGGATTTCCAATTATCGGAGTTGAAAATTTAGGTGAACTTTGGCATACCCATTGTAATGACTCCGTTGACGCTGCCACGCAAAGCACCCGCGGTTCCGCGCCAGTGGTTCCGCTCCCGCGGTTCCGCGCCCGGGTTGTTGGCGGTCGGCATTCGCTCCAAGCTTGCTCGTGTGTGTGCGGCTTTCTGTGGCAAATATCGGTGGCACAAATGCGTGGCAAAAGTCGGCGGGATGTGCCGTCGACACTGTGTGTGATAGCCTTTAAGGAGGTCTATAGTTCGGGTGAAGTCTGAGAAGATAGGACTACGAACCAGGAATCACACAATTAGGTACCTACCTACATTTATTTGTTAGCAATAGGGGATCATTATTGACGTCTACCCGTATGGTAATACTGTCCGCATTACCCTATAGTAAATCTCATACGCAAAACGAAAACTATATTAGATATAAAGTTAATATGAAGCTACATACTTTGACTACACATTGTAGGAATGTAGAATTATTTGACTGTAATATTGTTTTGAATAATAATTATATCTTGACATGTGATAGTTATTTACTATCAAATTTTTTGCGACGACAGGTAGCAAATTTGCTAGCTAATTTCGTATTGAGTCAAGCCAAATTATTGGCTTATCAACCTGCTTTTATTGAGCAGAATAATATTGACATAGACAGTTTGGAGACAATCCAAAAAAAATAGTTTGTAAGACAACAGATAATAAATCTAGCAATCTTTATTTTAAATATATGCCCGAAGGTAAGGGACCTGTGGCCTTTGAGGAAATTGAGCCGACCCCTAGTAGTAGTATGTATGGGGGTGAACGTAATTCTGTTGAGCATAACATTATGTCTAGTAGTTTAAGCATAGTACACCAAAATATTCAAGGCTTATCTGATAAACTTTTAGAAATTGACCTTTACATTAGGGACCACAATGTTCATATTTTTTGTTTAACAGAGCATTGGTTAAAAGACCACGAATTATTGTTCAACAGTGAATTTTACTCACTTATTAGTGCGTTCGCAAGAAAGAAGGCTATTCGTGGTGGCTCCCTAATATTCGTGTCTAATAATATAAAATGTAAAGAACGTAAAGATATTGTTGCTTTTTCTATAGAGCGCACTGTGGAATTATCCTGTGTTGAGCTTGAGCGACTCATTGTCCTCTGTGTCTATAGCCCACCGGATTGTGATTACGATTCATTTGAGATAGTAATGGAAAATGTATTGAAACAATTGTGTCTTAGTAAAAAGCATGTTGTGGTGTGTGGTGATTTTAATGTTAAAATTTATCAATTTATTCAGTTCCTTCGGCTTACAACACTTATTTTCAGAGCCAACTAGAATCACATCACATTCTGCAACATGTCTGGATAATATATTTTGCAACTGTGAACTCCTGACAAAGGACGTATTAAGTAACTTCAAATCTGACCATCTGGGGCAGAAGGTCGTATTTCCCATCAATATCACGGCTAAAGGAAGAAAAATTTCATGTAGGCCAATGAGTACATATCGCCTAGAACGATTTAATGAAAGCATTTCTGAAAAAGTTGCTGTTATTGACTTTAACCAGGTTGATCCAAATAACTTATATGAGTCCTTGTTTAATACAATTAAATCTGAGTTCGACAATATATTTAAATCAAGAACTTTTTATAAAAATGGGAACTTCCAGTTCTGTGACTGGGCAACCACTGGCATCTACAAAAGTAGAGTTAAGTTGTATGAATTATATGGTATGAAGCAATATAATTTTAATCCTGATTTTATTCAGTATGTTAAAGATTATTCCAAAACTTTCAGAAAAGCGTGTGTTGCTGCCAAGTCATTATATTTGAGTAATAAGATTAAACAGTCCAACAATAAAGTCAAAACGACTTGGAATATAATTAATGCTGAAACCGGTCGCCTAAAGCCCCGTGACAATGACTTTGAATTAATTATTGATAATAAAGTCATTAACAAAGAACCAGATGTAGCACAAACCTTTAATAATTTTTTTATAGACATACCCGCGAATATAACTAGCTCCTTGAATTCTTGCCCTGTTAAAGCTCAACGTATGCTGGAAAGCGGCGTGAATCAGTGTCATGTCTCATTTAGCTTTGAATATGTAAACCCCAATGATATTATAAAAGTATTCAAGTCGCTTAACTCAAAAAAGACAGCTGACTTGTGGGGTATTTCTGTAAAATTGCTTCAGTCCATTATTGTGAATATATTTCCACATCTAGCTGCAATATTTAATAAATGTGTCAATAGTGGAGTGTTTCCTGATCTCATGAAATACAGTAAAGTGATACCTTTATTTAAAACTGGATCAAAAAGCGACCCTTGTAATTTTAGACCAATTTCAATACTACCTGCCATTAGTAAAATTTTTGAAAAAATTATATTGCAGTAATTACAATCACATTTTAATTCAAATATGCTACTACATAATGAGCAGTATGGATTCACAAGAGGTCGTTCTACCATTCACGCAGGGGTAACGCTTCTGAAGCATATTTTCAATACCTGGGAGAATAAGCAAGATGCCATTGGTATATTTTGCGATCTCTCCAAAGCTTTTGATTGCGTTGAACATAATACCCTATTACGGAAACTCAATTATTATGGTATCAGAGATTCGGCACTGGAACTAGTTGCCTCATACCTCAGTGATAGAATACAACATGTTGATATCAATGGTAGTCGGTCTTTAGGGGCTTCTGTAGCTATGGGCGTGCCACAAGGATCAATTCTAGGTCCGTTTCTATTTTTAGTTTACATTAATGATCTACCGTTCTATGTACAAAACTTGTGCGACATTGTTCTATTCGCCGATGATACATCACTTATTTTTAAAGTTATTCGCAAGCTGAGGAATTTTGACGAAGTAAATAGTTCACTTGCACTAGTTCTGGATTGGTTTACAACCAACAATTTACTTCTGAACGCAAAAAAGACGAAGTGTGTTAGATTTAGTATGCCTAATGTTCAGAACTACGGTACTAATATTATTTTGAACGGTGCTACCCTTAATCTTGTAGAATCAACCGTATTTTTGGGTATTAAGTACTCTACAGTGGCCAAATATCGAGTATTGCAGGGAAACTTAGCTCTGCGGCTTTTGCTATTAGTAAATTCAGACAGCTCACGGATGTAGAAACTGCCAGGCTGGTTTATTTTAGCTATTTTCACAGTGTCATGTCGTATGGAATTTTACTCTGGGGCAAGGCAGCTGATATAGAGATCATTTTTATACTCCAAAAGCGAGCTATATGTGCGATTTATAAACTGAATGCACGAGTTTCTCTTAGAGAAAGATTTAAAGAAATAGGCATTTTAACAGTTGCATCACAATATATATATGCGAATATTGTGTTCGTTAAACAGAATATACATTTATACAGTATGAACAGTGACATACATGCAATAAATACTAGAAAAAAGCATAAATTGGTTGGGACGTATTATCGTTTACAGAAGGTATTATCCTTTGCAAGATTTGGTGTGCGTTTTTATAACAAAATTCCTCTAAACATTATGAACCTTCCTTTGAATAAATTCAAAGTGGCTGTTAAGACACACCTCCTAAAAAAGGCATATTATACTATTAAAGATTATCTAAACGATACAGAGAAATGACAATGAGTTGCTGGCTCATCACTCGAGCTACATAGGGGCTACTTCTGTTTGAAATGTTGTTTTATTGCTGAAACTCACTTATTATTGATAAATTATTATTATTATGATATTGTAAGGTATGGGTGCTTTGAGATTATGTGGCACCTTTAACTAGTATTTGACTTTTTTTGTGAATAACAGAGATTCATAATTTTTGAGTTCACATGGTCGCGTACTGCCCTTGCCCTCTTTTTATTGTTGTAACAGAATCATTGTATTTACTGGCGAATAAAAAGAGTGGCCGTGAGTTTTCTTGCTAGGTTCTTTCCTCACAGGCTCTATCTATTGCCTTGCGAATCTGGCGGTAAATGTAAATGTAGAAGCATTTTCTTTTTTTTGACGTTCTTAAGTGTTACTTTGTGACCTACATGAATAAAGATATTTTGATTTTGATTTTGATTTTGATATGGTCCCAACAGAGTGGTACAGACTCCCAAGTACTATCAGCAATGGAAATCTTCGGCACGAGCAGAATATCGGGTCAATTTACTTAGGTACTCAGAAAATAATGGTCTTATTACATAGCTGGGCACCGTTAATCAAATAGTTAACTTCGTTAATCTTTAATCCGTTACTGAAAAAGTTAACTTCGTTAAAAGTTAATGCGTTACTTTTTAGAAATTTTAACGCAAGTTAACGTTAATCTTTAATCCGTTAACACGTAATAAAAATTGTATATTTGTATAAAAAGAAGGGTTCTGGAAGTTAACAAGTAAAAAAAAACCGTCTAAGTGCGTATCGTGCGTATCCACGTATAATATAGGGTTCCGTAGTTACCTATTCCTATTATAAACTCTCTTTAACTCCTAAACTAACAAATTTATCTGGTCCGTTATAGTTTTCCTACAAAGTTCATCAAGTAAAGGATTACTTACCATCATGAGTTTTTCAGATTCTTTGAGCTACCCGTTTAGATTAAAGGGGGGGACGCTCTTTTTTAACAAAAAAATGCGCTCTAAAAGTGGATATCTTGCAAACGGATACCTAAATCAAACATTGTCTTAGCAACCTCCAAATGTTTTAAAAAGACCTATCTTATCATACCCCACACGATGGGGTTGACGCGAGAAAAAAACCATCCCCACTTTACATGTAGGGGAGACACTCCAGAAAAAAATATTTTTCATAATTTTATTAAAGCACTTTGTCAGAATATACAATAGTAAATACACATTTTCGTGCAAAATTTCATCTTACTAGCACTAATCATTTGGGAGGAAAGCCGAGGACAGACGGACGGACGGACATGACAAAACTATAAGGAATCCGAGACTTTTACTACGGAACCCTAAAAAACTAGTATCAGAGTTTTCTGAAATATTTACTTTATTCTGTGGGTACTTAGATTTTTTATTCGCACCTACCCTGACGTGTAGAGTATCAATAGATAGGTCTGTTAAAAACATTGGGACGTTGCCAAGTAAAATTTTTGATTTAAGTATCCGTTTTAGAAGCCCCCTCTAGAAGCTAAACGGCAGACTCGAAAAGTCATGATCCATGTAGTTAACATGGCTATTATGGGTGACTACGGAACCCTATTCTATGCATGGCTCCGACACGCACTTGACCGGCTTTTAGAATCTGTCGTAAAAGCGGCAACAGAAATACATCATCTGTGAAATTTCAACTTTCTAGCTATCACGGTTCTTAAGATGCAGCCCTGGTGATAGACGGACGGACGGACAGCGGGGTGTTGGTAATAGGGTTACCATTTTATTCTATGGTAAGTAGGTACGGAATCCTAAAAATACGGGTATAATTATTAGAGTGTGCATAATAGGTATGTTGACAAACAATTTTTTTCATTCATTTGGTAGATAGACTAGTTGCGTTCTGAACGAAACACTTATTAGTCAAACTTATAATTTTTAGGCTATCGTGGTTTGTACTCATAATTACGTAGTCTTCGGAACACGCGAATATTGCGACGTTTGGTACGCGACCACGGGAGCTGGATTAACGATTAACGGACTTGGAGAAATTTAACGGAAGTCCGATAACATATTTTCAAGTTAACTTAAAAGTTAATCCGTTACTCAAAATGTTAAATTCGTTAATTAATGATTAACGGATTAACGAGTTAATGCCCAGCTTTGCTTATTTATTTTATTTTTACACTTTTGGAGAAATCTTACAGGCTAATAAATACATGATACGTAGGTCACACTATAAGTTTTGCGTAACTTAAAAAAACAAAATGTTAATACCAAAATATTATGTTTATTGCTTTTCAAAATACTCTCCTTTACATTTTAAACATTTTTTCATGCGATCGAAACATTTTTTAAAACAGGAGGACCACAGATCTGAATGCATGTTTTCTACGTGCTGATTGAACGCTATCACTGCCTCTACTGAGTTGGTAAAAGTGTAACCTCTCATCAAATCTTTGATTTTGGGGAAAATACAGAAATCACAGAGTACTAGGTCGGGGCTATGCGCAGGATGGGTGACAAGTTGTACTTTTTCGGAAGCTAAAAATGACTTTGTTTTGTTGGTTGTGTGTGAAGAAGCGTTGTCATGATGTAGGAGAACGCGGCTTTTTGGTTGTCGTCCGCGAACTTTTTCTAACACCCTGGGTAAACAAATGGTAGAATACCACTCGGAATTAACACTCTTTTGATCTTCAAGTGGAATTGGACAGATGGGACCCGTAGCTGAGAAAAAATACGCGATCATTTTTTTACCAACGTTTCTCGCCTGCCTCACTTTTGTTGGCTTGTTCTAATTTTCAAACACCCATTCACAAGATTGCTGTTTTTTTTTTCGGATTCAAAACAATGATCCACGTTTCGTCTCCTGTGACAATGTCATAAACAGCATTAGAATGTCCGTGGTCGTACTTCAGTACCATCTGTGAGCACCATTCCACGCGAGCCCACTTCTGCTTCGCTGTCAGTTCATGAGGAATCCAACGACAACAACGGTTACGTTTCCGAACTATCAATTCTTCGTGTAAAATTTTCTGGATTGGACTCATACCAATCCCCAATAATCTTCGAATTGTCTCATAGGTAATCGGCGGGTTTTCTTCAATTAACCGCTTAACAGTAGCCACATTATTTTCGTTGAGGGCAGTTGAAGGCCGCCCTTCACGAAATTCGTCATGTAAAGAAACTCGACCTCTCTCAAATTCAGCAAACCATCGCCTCACGGTGCTCAAACAAGGTGCGCTTCTCTCCCAAAAGCATTTTGAAGACGAGCGGCACAGACTTGCGGAGAGAGAGAACTTTTAAAATCATAAAAAATCATCGCTCTAAAATCTTTTCGACTTAATTCCATTTTCGTTGCATACGTAGAACTTTGATGTGTGATAAAAACAATTGACAAATGATTTCCCGCCAATTGTTTTTTTTACTACTAAGAAGGTTGCAACGTTTAAATAAATATAACATTCGAAATTCTAATAGTTCCGATTAGCTAGAAGTGCAAAACTTTTAGTGTGCCCCATGTACAATTAGATATAATAACTATCTTGCTTCTAACAAGCCGGCAATACGGTGAACAGGGACACCCTGCTGACCCAAGCAAAAATAGAAATTCCAAAAATATATAAATTCCTTTGGCAGTGTTATAGATATCCAACAAAATTAATATATAAAGACCACGTTTTAGAGTCAGCAGTTGGTTGTCAGCAAGGTGATCCCCTGGGACCAGTAATCTTTAGCCTAGCCATACACCCAATCATACAACAAATAAATTCGAATTTTAACATCTGGTACCTAGACGACGGAACCCTGGGAGGAGACGTAAATACAGTTTTACAAGACCTCACTTTTATTAAACACGAATTTCAAAAAATTGGATTGGAACTAAACACAAACAAATGTGAAATTTTTATTACGGACAAAGCTGACAAACTAACTACAATGCAAAAAAATGATTCTTTGGCCCCAAACATAAACCATTTAGAAAACTCATCTCTACGCCTCCTAGGGTCCCCGATTTTAGAACTCATCATTCCTCGAGGATAAAATTCAAAAGTTTCAGGAAAATTCAAATAAATTAGTTAATCTAAATATTCACACGGCTTTTACAATACTTCGATTTTGCCTTTTTGTCCCACAGTTTACACATGCACTTCGCTCATCACCATTTTGGAAACATCCACAGCTTTTGGAAAAGGTTGACACAATCATCCATAACACCCTCAGTCAAATTTTAAATGTGGCCTTGGATGACCGGGCCTGGCTTCAGGCGTCTCTACCAGTTTGCATGGGTGGGCTCGGCATCCGTAAAATTAATGATATTAGCCTACCGGCGTTTCTGTCATCGGTTCACAGCACTGAAGACTTAACCAGGAAGATTTTAACTAACTCACTGGTTAAATCTGAGGTGCTGTATAAGACCGATGCCATAAATGCCTGGAAGGTTACTGGCCCCTTCACTGATCTGCCGTCTCAACCATTCTCACAGAGGCAGTGAGACGCGCCGCCGCTCTGTAATTTAAGACGAAATGCACTAATTAATACTTCTTCAAATGTTTCAGAGCGAGCGCGTTTGCTGGCTGTGGGAGTGTGGGAGTCTGGATTGTGAATCAAGGTACTTCCTTCGCCCAATATAGGTACTATGTTGGACGATACCACTTTCCGCCTTGCCACCTGTCTTTGTTTAGGTGTGCCATGTGTTTCTCCGCATCGTTGCCACTGTGGAGAAGTAGTCAATAACCTTGGACATCACGGTCTTTCATGCAGTAGAAGCGCAGGTCGTATTTCTCGACACGCTAACCTTAATGACATAATCCGTCGGGCTCTTTCCACCGCCGGTATCCCAGCAGTTCGTGAACCAAATGGGCTGGCACGTGGCGATGGAAAGAGACCTGATGGAATGTCATTATTGCCATGGAAGATGGGAAGGCCTTTAGTGTGGGACGCAACGTGAGTTGACACTCTGGCGCCTTCTCACCTTCCTAGTACAGCGGGTTGTGCCGGCGCTGCTGCTGCATCAGCGGAAAGCCTCAAACGGCGCAAATACTCAAATTTTGCAGAAGATTACATATTTGAGCCGTTTGAGGTAGAGATGCTGTGACCTTGGGGTCCGAGCGCTCGTGGACTCTTTAAAACCATCTCAAAACTTATGATCGACACTTCTCAAGACCAGAAGGCTGGTTACTTTTTAGCTCAAAGAATAAGCATTGCCATACAACGTGGCAATGCTGCCAGCCTTCTGGGAACATTGACAGTCGGCGACGAGGCGGAGGAGTTCTTTGACGCCTGTATATAGTGTAGATTTTAATGTGTATAGTATAGTTTTTAGTATTTGTTAATAGTATTTTTATCTACTATTATGTATATTGTAATTCTCTATTGTAAACAATTAATTAATATAATAGAAAGTAGCGAAGTACTCAAGAAAGAAAAAAAAATAGAATACAAAAGAAAAATATCGGCCATGCTTTTTCTCACCGTATCGACTTGGCGTCATGTGGCTAATAGTTTTTCTTTACTCTACGTCACGTTACTAAAATTTTCTTCAATGAAAAGTCGACACTGCAATACTAGTCTGGCAGGAAAGACGAGAATTCCAAAGCAGTTCTTTGATTCTAAACTTTCTCAAAATTATGAATAGCGCACTATTTGCGAAGATTGCAGACAATACTTAATATACTTATCGTCTATCAGCTATTATCACTGACCCACAGGAAGTCACAGTTCTGTAAAGAGTAGTATCGTGACAAACAATTGATGAATTAATAACTGAAAACTGATAGAGCTATTTTTGGCACTAAACCAAATACGACGATAACAAATCGATTAGTGCACCTAGCCGTCATTCTTACTCTCTCTTCTTCTTCGTAACAAGTCTGTCACCGTAAAATTGTAAATACCGTTAGATTATAATCAACCTCGCACGATTGATATAATAATTTTAACTACTTACTGGCGACAGGAAAAGATTGCCCGTGAGAACCTCTAAAAACTCACTGTCGCCGTAAATTTGTAAATACCTCGCATGACAATAACACACACACACACTTCAAAGATAAAAAATAATATTTCATATTTTCGTATCTTAAGATGAATTTGTATGGTATAATATAGAATATAATAGAAGATATACTAGTGGTTCTGTGAACCATAGACTACGGGAGCTTTGTTTAGAAAATTTCTTTATCAATTTTCTTTATTACTCTTTCATGTGTCATCCAATCCAAAAAATATCATTCACATGTTATTCATTGTAAACAAGAAGAGTGTGTGTAAAGTTTCATGAAAATCGGTTGGTAAATACGGCCGCAAACATGATCTGACAGAACCCGTAGAGGTACAGACGAAAGAAATTCTCCCCAGTCTGCAAGTTGAAACGGAGACTTCGGTCGCTTCGCTCCCTCAGTCAAATAGAGAAACTGTTGTTGTTATGAACGCAATAAAACCCAAAACAATGGTTTTTAAAACTTTTGTCTGTTTGTCTGAATGTTTGAACACGCTAATCTTAACCGATTTGAATTTTTGATTTGAATTTGCGGTTTTCAGTAATGCGTTGTAGTTTATTCAACTTAACATTTAAGGTTTGGTTTTCAATCGGTTCATAAATAAAAAGTTATGTAGACATTTTCAACCGATAACTGTGTACGACAGTTAAAAAATGGTTTCAATCCGACATCCTTAACCGTTCTAGACCACCCGTTTATCACATAATGCATTACAGTGACCATATTGCTGTCGCACTCTGTCTGGCGACGCACCTCGTTTAGTGTTATCGGTAAGTCACCGTCCATAACAAAGTTGACGTAGGCCGTGCGATCGCTTTCGTCCGACGCGTTCGTCTCACTCGTCGCGTTTACTTCCCCGCACGCCCGGGACAAGTAATCTGCGCTGTTATTTTAGTTTAGTTACTGACATATTCAATTACATAATTATACGCCGTTAAAAATATTGCATATCTTTGTAAGCGATTAGCCGACACTTCTGGAATACCTTTGAGGCCCGAATATCGCTAAAAGGGGTTTATGGTCCGTTCTAAGTACAAAAGGACTGACCGTCCGTATAAGTACTGATGAAATCGTCTTAAGTCAAAAATAATTGCAGTTGCCTCCTTTTGGATTTGGGCGTAGTTTTTCTCCGCTGATGACAACGTACGTGAAGCGTAGGCTAATGGCCTCTCTAACCCTGACGGGTTAGGTGCTGTGTTATCACCGGTTAGCGGTGACCCGCTAACCGGTGATAACACAGCACCTAACCCTGTCGGCGACGCATCGACGGTTAAAATTAATTTCGCGCTCGGGTTAAAATGTGCTAATGTTTTATCGGATGCGAGATTTTTTTTTATTCGTTCGAATGCGTCACTATGCGTACGAGTCCATTCCCACTTTGAATCTTTCGTCAATAACTTGTATAGCGGGTTTAATACAGATGACGCGTCCGGCACAAAGTCCTGATAGTAATTAGTGAGACCCAGAAACGACTACAACTGTGACACATTCTTTGGCCGCGCGGCCTGTAATATATCCTTTACTTTATCGGGTGATTTTCTAACTCCATGTTAGAGATATAAAATCTCATCCTTAAAAAACTCACACTTAGTACTCATCTGTAGTGTCAACCCGGCGTTCGTCTAGTCGACGTAGTACCGAGATGAGTCTCCGCGTATGTTGGTCCGTATTTTCCCCTGTTATGAGATTATCATCCAACAGGAAGATAATCCCGTCGATGCCGACGAGCACGCATTCCATTGTTCGTTGAAAAATTGAAGGCGAGCTACCAAAAATCAAGCGGGAATAGCAAAAGAGACCGCGATTTGTATTAATACACGTAAATATTTGGGATTCATCGCTTAATAAAAACTGTTTATATGCCATTGACAAATTGAGTTTACTAAATTGTACCCCCCGTGTAGCTTTGCTAATAAATCGTTAACTGTCGGTAAGGGATACTGGTCGACAATTAGCTGTTTATTGATTGTGACCGAATAATCCGCACATATTCGGATACTACCGTCTTTTTTTAAAACAGGTACAATAGGCGAAGCGTACTCAGAATGTGGGACGGACTTCAATATTCCCAATGACAACAATCGGTCGAGCTCCTTATCAATTTTATCTTTCAGCGCGTAGAGTACAGGTCGTGCTTTGAAAAAAATCGGTTTAGCATCCGGTTTTAAATGTAATTTTATTTTGTACTTATTAAAAGAGCCTAGGTCATTTGAGAACACTTTTGGGAACATTTTTGTAAGCTTTTCACCCATATTGCTATTGGACTCGCACCCTACCTACCCTTGACTGCGCAAGGCGTGTATGCGCGCAGTCGGCGCCGGCGCCGCAGGTGCAAGCTCGAGATCGAACTGCACCTGCGCCCACCACGTATACGTTCAGTGTATGCGTACGTCCCAGATACGATATGGGTAATAAAACTACTCCGATTGTTTGGATGTTCTCCCCGGTATAACTAAATAATTTTTTGTTGGTGAGCGATAACGGTAATCGCCCAAACTTTGCTTTATAAGTATTTTTTGAAATAACGCTCACTGCCGAGCCACTATCGATTTCGAACTCTAAAGCTAGACCACTGATCATTACCCGTTCTGTCATAGGTTTCCCTTTTACGCATCTAATATTATAAAATTTCTCAACGTCATCGCCGTCGTCCACAGTACCGTCCTCTACGTAATTCACTTTACCCTCATTAGTGCACATTTTACGAAGATGTCCCTTTTCGTTGCGTTTTTTGCACTTATAGTTTTTATAACGGCATTGACTAGATTTGTGATTAGTGAATACACACACGCTGCATTTTTCTTTTTTAGAAATGTTGTAAACGTCTCCCGAGTACATTGCGACTACGCTGGCGCTGCTCTCGCGAGCTCCTGGCGCTGCCTGTGCAGACGCCTTGCGGGCACAGCGCACGCTTTCTGCCAAGTCTATGGCTTTCGCAAGAGTCAGCTCCTGCTGGTTCTCCACGAACAGCTTGTCCCGTTCACGTCCTGCTACCATGCCCATAATAAACTTATCGAGCAAGGCTTCTTCTAAATTCTTGAATGCACAGTGAGTCGCTAATCCCCTAATCCTAGCAGCCCATTGAGTGTGCGCTTCTCCTGGTCGCTGTGTTGCCGCATAGAAGATAGACTTCTCCGCAAATTCGAACCTTTTAGGTGGGATCATCTAGGAGCTTCAATATAGCCTCGTAGCCTAATTCTTCAACCTTGTTCGGTAACGCCAGGTCACTAGCAAGTTTGAACGTGGATTCGCTCAACGACGTTAGCAATATCGCCCTTCGCTTGATAGTTGCTTTGTCTGTCTCGGTGGTTATATCGTTGGCGATAAACCACTGCTTCAACCGCGACTTGAAATTGTCCCATTGTTGAGACTGGTGGTCGAAAACGGAGAGAATCCCGTAAACAGCTCCCGATGTAGACATTTTTTTCCCACACGTAGTTCGGTTCTCGTCGCCAATGTTAGATAGTAGGTAGGTCGGTAATCATATTGTGTGGAGCGTCGCGCGTCAGTTAAACTAGCTAGTATGTTGCACACTGATTTATTGAAGTAACGGCGCTGGGTCGCAGCCCAGCTACCTAGCTACGCATATACATAACATTTTGTAAGGTGAATTAGTCGGGAGTGTTCTTAGCTATGTGTGATGAAAATCGGTTCAGTCGTTTAAAAGATACGGGGAGATGAGATGGTAATAAAACAACAATTTGCCGATAAATGCACGAAACACAAAGCGTTATTTTGTTCTAGAGCGGCATGCAGCAATTAGTATTTTATTGAGCTGTAGCGAGCCGAAGGCAAGCGAAGCTCCTATTACTACACTCGAGGGTTTTCACTTGACCGAATACTCCTCTTGAACGGCTGAATCGATCTTTTTCAAACTTTGCATGGTGGCAGTGACCATGCTCGTGAGTGCATGTATCTGAAATCAGACACATCGAAGTGACCACGGAGGAATAATCACCGAAAAACCTGTTCCAGGAGGACTTTTTACAGTTATACCGAGAGAATTACACATAATCCGCGCGCCATACATAATTTTGACCTTAAAAGATGTCAAATAGACCATCAGTTCAAAAAAAAGAAATTAGAAATTAAAAAAAAAATTTGAAAGTCGCTTCAGCTCAATTTTGCACCGCGACACCTAGTTGTGCGGAGCGAAGCGGAGCTCAATCTTAGGCGACAAGTGTAAATCGTTTGTGCGCGTACTCCTCCGAAACGGCTCGACCGATTTTGACCAAACTTGGCATGCTGGTCGACATCATAACCTACCTATTTTATTGGCTGCAATAGACTATTAGTGCCCAGACATTTTTTTTAGGAAATATTTCACCCTACAAGCAATTAAGTAATACGAGTAGATTTCATTTACGCTTACAATTTCATTTATTTATAAAAAAATACAAAAATAATATTAATAAAAATTAAAATAAATTAAATTAGCATTTAATCGACAGTTTTTGATATGTGAGAAAATAACAATTATTCCCAATCACAACACACAATTAGAATTTTTTATATTTTTATCCAAAAACATGTGTGAACGACTGTACCTCATTTAACGTTAGTATGTAGAAGTTTACAATTAAATTTAATGGTTTTCTAGGTCAAAAGTCAAGCGAAAATTGGACTGATATTGGGCACTATTTCAAACACAATTTTTTAAGCCGTAAATTGTACCTGTACCTCGTTCGGTATTCGCGTAGTGAAGTGAGTATGCTGGGCGTAAAATGCCCAGCATACTCACTGAATGCAGCCAAAGTTATTAGAGCACCGTTTTTTCTTTTTGGGCACAACTTTTTTAGTATGAATTATGGTTGAAGCGTACACAGATTCCACAAACGGAGGTGAGTATGCTGCGAAACCTAAGTCCAGCATACTCATTGAAATATGGCTGTAATTTCTTAAGTATAAGAGCACTATTTTTTTTCCTTTGGGCACTATTTAGCACTATTGCAGCACAATTTTTTGGCATTCATGAAATATCAGGATTCCATGGTGAGTATGCTGGACAAAGGGACACCTTTAAATACCAACCCCCATATTCTAAGACAACACTCATATGCCTCTCCACTCTAACTCCGTAGTGTACATTTTTCTCCCATTTACACTCCTGTAAAATCGGTACTTAAAGTCAAACTTTTCGAGTTATCGTTATACTCGTAAACTCAATTGAGTGTATGCATCCCTTAAATATGTTCCTGACGAGTAATTGTATAAAAGCTCTATTCAAAACTATTTAAAGACGTTTTTATAGTATTTACGATAGAACGCGATTTCCAGTGCAAATTCACGACTTCACTTGAGATGAGATTTATTTTCTCCACTTATAAGATAGAATTTGTTGTTTAAACTCCGAGTGAAGTTAGTTTCAATAACTATAACTACCAAATGACTCAAAAGTGATTAAGTACGTTGGAGTGGCATTTGGAGAATAAGAATATGGGGGTAAGGGATAAGGGAAGGGAACAACCCGACTTGGATTTTTTATGCAATTAGAAAATGTTTTAGAGCTATCCGACTTGCATTGATTAGGTTAGAAGACTAAGACGGTTGCAATGGTTAATACCCCGTGTTGGATACTGGGTCTTGATGCATCAATAAGAACTCCAGAAATAGGTATAACACTTATATTGAATATAACTTATTATTACAATATTATAGATATAGGCTACGGCTGTGTTATACGTAGAACGATTGAATAGCGAATGTAATGGTAATGAAGTAAGTGGGGGCCCGTCGCCCGCCGACCGGTTTGGTAACTACTCGCAATAGTCGTGTCAACCTATGTTTAGCTGATAAAAGAATAGGATGACGTTTTTCAAAGGAGTAAAAGGGAGTGTTGAGACGTCCACCTACACGCAGGATACCTTCGTTGTCTAGAAAGGGAGTCAAGGAAATGAGATGATTTTTCGAATTTAATAATTGCTTATTGCGAAGAATATTTAACTCCAATTGAAAACTATCAGCTTGAGAGAATTTCACTAATTGTTTAAGACTCAGTTCCTCAGGCTGTAAATCTCCTACAATTTTACTGTTTGGATTACGACAGTTATGTAAGAACCTTAATAAATAAGCAAGGGAACGTTGTATAGTTTTTAGTTTAGAATATTTGTCAAAATCGATTAACGAAATAATATTTATCTCACCCATTAAAGTAAGATTAACTTTTGATTCAGGTATTTCATCTACGTGAATTTTATTAGTGCCTAATTGGGCCAATTACTTTATTTTTTTTATTTTATTTATATAAAGGAACAACAAACAGCTACATTATGTAATATTGGTACAAGTAAAGACAGAGGAATAACAATAACGTAGCCCACAGCGCTGTTCACAGATTACCAGAATTTTTGGTTATGTCGCGTCGCTATAACAAAACAAAACATAAGCAAAACCCAAAGCGGTCTTTGAACTTGATTGGCAATTTACAGCTATTCATCTGAGAACAATCTTTCATACGTAAGTCGTCGGAATCGATCCGCTGAGCATGTGAATATATCAATGTCCTCAAAAGTGCAGTTGTATGAGTCAGCCATGCGACGCAGCGGCGCACGCAACCCGGCATTCGTCCGACAACCGCCCACCGCAAACAGTTTACCCGCG
Organism: Nudaria mundana; assembly: GCA_963556515.1. Taxonomy (NCBI): domain Eukaryota; kingdom Metazoa; phylum Arthropoda; class Insecta; order Lepidoptera; family Erebidae; genus Nudaria; species Nudaria mundana. The sequence goes on from OY748286.1 coordinate 7,281,934, forward strand.
CGTACCTGGCGCACATGAACAGTTCTTGGGACCGCGTAACATAGTACATTGTTTAAGACAATACAATCAAAACACCCGTGGACAATATTAAACAACAAAACAATGAAGGGTGGATGGGCTGAATCTGGTTTAACTACCGGTAACATCGTGTCAGAGACAACACATACATTATTTGATATCAGCAAGTCCAGAATATTACCCGCGAAATTCAGTGCATTACTGTACTGAGAACCATTTAGCAACGAAATTAAATTAAACAGACTGCTTGAAGGTATGCTTGGAGACTTAATTATTGCATTGCTAGTGAGGGGACCCGAGGGCCCTTATTGCATTGGTAGTGAGGGGACTTATTGCATTGCTAGTGAGGGGACAATTACATTCGGGTTCGTATAAAAATGGAGGACCGTTCCACCACATATTTAAATTATTTGGTTTCTGTGCATCAATGCCACGCGAGGCATAATTTGCCGGGTTTAAAGCGGTAGGAACGTGTCGCCACTACGAACCCTCTGTTAATTCTAAAATGGTAGCAACTCTATTGGATACAAACGTTTTTAATTTGTCGTGACTAGTCTTAAGCCACGCTAGAACAATCGATGAGTCCGTCCAATGATAGGTACGCGTTATCTTGCAACGCATTGTATGGACGACTGCTGCAGTCACCTTTTGCACAAAGAAGCCGAGCCATAATATCGCCTCGGTCATTAATGGATTTCAAATACACACAGGCTGCGTACGCGCTGCTACTGCTGTCACAAAAACAATGTAGTTCTATATAACTAGGAGAATCGCATAAGACATACCTTGGTATTTCCAGCGACTATATTAAATGTAAACCATTGACAAATTGGTTCCAAGAAGTTTTAATATTGTCAGAGACGGGTTCATCCCAATTAATTTTAGCAAGCCATAATTTTTGTATAAGTAGCTTTGGCACTATTGTTAGCAAACATAAAATAAAATATAAATAATAAATAAAATATAATATAACGTTTATTATCTTTGAAATTTTTAGAAAATTATTTAGATTCGTCAAAAGTTGGTGTGACTCTACCGAGGGTTCCAAAATGCAACGAGACTGAGAAGAGCCCTCAAGAAACTCAGTTCGGCTTTTTTCCAAAATATTTCTTCTTAAATCTAATACAGAGTTATTAAGAAAGGAGCAATTCGTGTTACAACCAGGCAGCCTTGTCATCTAAGAAATCATTAATACTATAATAAGCTTTATGGCACAATTTACGTTTTATTAGTTTTTTAAATTTATTGACAGATAAATTTGCTATTTCGGTTGGCAATGTATTGTACATTCGAATAAAGTTCCCCGCAAAAGAATTACTCACTTTATGAAGCCTAAATTTACGAACAGCCAGTTAATCCTTATTTCTTAAGTTTAGATTATGATTATCACTATTTTTCACAAACTTACTTTTGTTCTTGTGGGTATGCAATAAAATTTTATAAATATACTGTGAATACACTGTAAGGATGTTAATATGCTTAAACTTACCTCTTAATGACTCCCGAGACCCCATTCCATAGATAGTCCGGACAGCCCTCTTCTGCAACACAAAGATGCATTCAATATCGGCAGCGTTACCCCACAGTAGTATGCCCTATGTCATGAAACTGTGGAAGTAGCTGAAGTAGACAAGACGCGCCGTTTTAATGTCTGTAAGTTGTCGGATCTTTTTGACAGCATAGGCTGCTGAACTAAGCCTGGCCGAACTTTTCCCGATATGAGGCCCCCATTGCAATTTGGAGTCTAACGTTATGCCCAGAAAGACAGTGTCATCGACCAATTCTATTATATCATCCCTAACCTTAACACTGGTTTTAACAAGTCTTACATTAGGTAAGGTGAATCTTACACATTTAGTTCTATTTTCATTTAATAATAAATTATTAGCACAAAACCAGTGGACTATCCTAGAGAGGGCAATGTTTACATCGTCAAGTTCGCGCAGTCCACGTTTAACTTTAAATATTAAAGAAGTGTCATCAGCAAACAAAACTACCTCGTGGTCGTCTCTTATGAGGTGAGGGAGATCATTAATATATACTAGAAAAAGAAAAGGTCCCAAAATTGAACCCTGCGGTACCCCCATTGCTACAGGAGAACCAGGTGACTGTTTTCTTGATATTTAAAAGTTTTTAAGATAGTGTTTATCTTAACTTTACTGAATTTAAATATAACGTTACGACAAGGAACGTTTGCTTTTAACAAAGATTCTGCAATGGGGGTTAAAGAAGGGTTTTTGTCAAATCTATAGGAATTCGGGAGAAAAAAATTTCAAATTCGTTATACCTCAATGGCTCGGGCCGACCAGATCTGTAAATTATTAATTGAATATCCAGGTGAAGTCTCCGCGCTTGCATTGAAAACAACGCGAAGTTTTGTTGACTCACTGCTAGGCTTAAGAACAGGATGACGTGGCACAAAATATGAGCTACTAGGAACCCTAACTTTAGACTGATAGGTGGCCTAATTCGGCATATTCATCAATAAATGCCTTGTACATTTGTTTAATTTCCGGATTTCTTTTAAATCACCTTTCTAAGCCAATGAAGCGCTGTTTAGCCATATGATATGAATTACCTAAACAGTCGGGCTCAGTAATTAATGGAAGGCGTACACAAAACCAGCCATCTTGATTACGGTATGTGTGAGTTAAAAAATGTTGTTCACACTCGGATTCTATGTTTTATTTTATTTTTAATTTTTATTTTTAATTACACATAACAGATTACAACCGAAAAAATACAGAAAATACAAATCAGAAAGATCAGAATCCAGGTTGCATTCCAAAAGAATGTGTATACAAAAGAAGTAACATTAAGTAGTTGATATAAACATATAAAGTATACAATTTTAACAAACAGGACATGATGGAGTTTCAAACCACGATACCCTGATTTAATTAAAAGCTGTTTCACAATTCTTACAAATAAAAACAGTTTAGGTACAAAGACATCGAAGGCTGGGTTATCCCGGGCGATTTCGTTGCACTGACGAGCCATCCTAACCAGAGGGTTGTAGAACGAAGTATTATTTTTATGCACTTGTAAGGCAAATAGTCCTATTTGGTTTGATCTACGAGCGCTATATCTAATATTAAAGGTCAATTGAACAAGCAAACTAGGTACGTCAAATATTGAATGAACAATTTTATAAAGATGAGTAAGGTCAAAGTACCGTCTGCGTACCTCCAGCCTCTGTACATTAAATCTAATAAGTCGCGCATCGTAATCGATAATATTACGGCCCAAGTGTTGACGGTAACATAATATTCGTAGGCACTTTCTCTGCACCCTTTCTATATTGTCAATGTGAACATTGTAGTGTGGAGACCATATTGGGCAGGCGTATTCTAAAATGCTTCTTACGAGTGTGTAGTACAAGTAGAGAAAAGAGTTAGTACATTTAAAGTCCTTAGTAGTCCTTACAATAAACCCTAACAGCTGATTGGATCTCGTCACTATGTGTTGGTAATGTTCACGAAATGTAAGTTTATTATCAAAAATGATCCCAAGATCTTTAATAACATTGGATCTTCTAAGGACTTGGTCGTCAATCGTGTAATCAGTAACGATCCCATGACGCCTGTTAGTAAAAGTAATAGCGAAGCATTTGGCAATATTGATGGACATCAAATTACTCCTGCACCAACTAGAGATAGCATTTAGATCACTCTGTAAGAGGTTGCAGTCATTAGGAGAGACTATCGCTTTGAATATTTTTAAATGATCGGCATATAAGAGACATTCGCAGGAAATGTTCTTTATAAGATCGTTAATGAATACTATGAAAAACAACGGGCCCAAATGTGACCCCTGAGGAACCCCGGATGGAACATTAATAGGAGACGAGGTGTACCCTCCCAAGGCCACCAACTGACTTCTATTAGTCAGATACGAGGACAACCAGCGAAAAAGACTACCGTGGACACCGTACGCGGCGAGTTTGCTGCAAAGTAATCCATGATTCACTCTGTCAAAAGCCTTTGAGAAGTCCGTGTAGACAGAGTCAACCTGGCCTCCCACCGCAAAACTTTTACACAGGTAGTCTTTGTACACTAAAAGGTTAGTTGTTGTCGATCGTCCCTTCACGAAGCCATGCTGGTTTTCAGATATCATAGGCCTGAAATGGCTGTACAACTGAGTATATGCTAGAGATTCGAAGAGCTTCGCAAAACATGACAAAATACTGATGGGTCTATAATTTTCGCACCTAGACTTGTCACCGCTCTTAAAGATGGGGACAACATAAGCTGTTTTCCATCGAGAGGGAAAGGTTCCATTTATAAGGGATTTATTAAATATAATTTCCAACGGCGTGCACAGCTCTCTGCCACAATGCTTGACAAAAGAAGGGGGTATTTGGTCAGGACCTGCCCCTTTACCGGCATCAAGATGTTTGATCTTCGCTAGAATGTCACTGTTGGTTATATGGATATGAGAAATAGAGTCCATATTATAGTTCTCAACCAACTTAAGATTGTCGTTAGATATGACAGGTGTTGTATGATTGGAATCAAACACTGAGGCAAAACATTTTGAGAAAAGCTCACATACACCCAGTCCGGTTGTAGAGGAACAGGTGCCAAACTGCATTATATTTGGAATTGAGACACGTCCCTTCCTGTTATTAACAAATTTCCAAAAGCCTTTTATACTATTTACCAATGACCCTTCAATTGACGCGACATAGTCTCCATAACACTGACCCATCATTTTTTTAGCCCTAGCACGTAATAGGGAGAAGACATCGTAATCACGTGGGTTATTGAATTTCTTGAATAACTTATGGTATTTGTTCTTCTCCTCAATACACTTTATGAGGGGTTTGCTGTACCAAACGGGATATTTGTTAGATTTTGTAGTTGTCAAAGGGGTATATTTATTAATAACTTCAAAAAGTTTTCCATGAAAAAGGTCAACACACACATCCACGTCAGAGCTCACGAAAAGCGCATGCCAATCTACTAAATCTAAGTCACGTCGCAAACCCTCATAATTACACCTATCAAAATTCAGCCGTATGTCAGTACTTATGTGATTTTATAGACTTAGGAATCTGTTCAAGTTTCCAAAACTTAGTCATTAACTCATCTAGATTATTGTGCGTGGAAATATGATTACATCTAACAAATGAATTGAATGAAATTTTTTTAGACGAACGCAAATCGTACATAGGGCCGGCGAGAATCCAGCCTAGTTTCGACTTACACATAATGGGTAAGTTATTCCCTAGCTTGATTCGCTCGGATCCAATTAAATACCAAAAAAGATCAGCGCCGATTAAAACATCAATAGGTGCGGGCTGATTAAAATAGGGATCTGCGAGTTTGATTTTGCGCGGGAATTTAAATTGCAAAACATCGATATATCTATGCGGCATATTGCCGGTAATGGTAACACTAAACACGACACATTTAAATTAAGTTTTACATCGTATTTAGATTTTATTATAATAGCACAACGCTCGGGCATGCCCACTAAAGAAATGTTACCTAGACCGACTACGCTTGTGTGATTAGGCTGAGGAGTCAACTGCAGCTGTTGTTTCAAGCTTGAAGTGAAGTTTGACTCTCGCTATCCAAGAGACCTCTAACGGTTAAACAAGCGCCAGTGTCGGGGTTATAAATAAGTTTTTAGATATGTGGTCTACTAGACCTCTCAAGCTCTTAGCCAAATCGCGACCTACTGGCTGAATAGTGAAAAGAGATACGAGATGGTTGCCGATCAACCGTTTCTTGTTGTCGTATCTCGCGCGGAGGAGTTGCCAAGCTTCCTCGTAATTTGATTCGTTAACTTCCAAATTGCTAATAACTTGGGCTGCTTCGCCCTCCAAATAAGAATTCAAATACCTAATGAAATTTATGTACCAAACTTATGCGATCATTGGAATGAATTAACGAGGTAAACGTGTCTCTAAACTCGATCCACTTAAAATTTGTTCTCCAAACAGCGCGGCGGCGCCCGCGCTGTCCGGCAGTGATCGCTCAGCTGATGAGAACAAAGGCCAAGTATGCGTCACTAAACCGGTACACGAACGACCTGGGCACTACGCAAAATAACTTATTGAGATTAATCTAGAAAATTATTATATTAGTACACAATATGGAGGAAGCACATAAAATATCTTATACTTAGTTCAGGTAGGTAGGTACCTACCTATATGTAAATAAATTGTAGGTAGAAAGTTATGCCGTAGCCGTTAACGCAATTTGCGATTAAATAAGTGAGGTTTGTAGTATTTATATAGGCAGGCAGTATTAAAACAGCTTAATTGATAGGCCTATGGAAAAATATAGAAGAATATAAGTAGATAAATTTTAAAGTTGTTTAGACGCAGTACGTTACGCGTTACGTAAGCAGGTAGCATATACCTAACGAGTCTAACCTCGTTCCTGTGCTAGTTAAACAATCGGCAAAGCTTTGAATGCACTTAAAATACTTATATCTGAAAGAATAGGCAACCCTAATCATCAAAGATGAGGCAATGGTAAGTAGATAGTTAGGAAAAATAAAGGAACCTCTCTGCCTAAATCCTGCCTGCGGCGCGACTGGCTGACCGGCTGACTTCAAGCTAGGGTTGGCTGAGAGCTGTGGCACTGGTTCTTAGCCTCCGCTTGCGGTGCGTAAATGTGACTTGAGTATCACGTCGGGGTCACCAAAATGTTGGATACTGGGTCTTGATGCATCAATAAGAACTCCAGAAATAGGTATAACACTTATATTGAATAGTAGAAGGATTGAATAGCGAATGTAATGGTAATGAAGTAAGTAGGGGCCCGTCGCCCGTCGACCGGTTTGGTAACTACTCGCAACAGCGTTCATGGGCGCGAACACCCCGATGCAGCTAAATCCGACTTGGATAGTTCAGATATTAAGACTAAGGTGGTCGCTATCTTTAATACCCCAGATTCAGAGCAAACCGACTTGGATATGTTAGGTTAGAAAACTAATCCTGTCGCTATAGTGAATACCCCATGTTTTTCTCGTATTTGGCAACATAATACTTCGAACAAATGTTATTTTGAATAAATGTAGCTTCGGTAAAAAGTTATTAGACCAAATGAGACATCGGAGTAACAAAAAACCGAATTGATAATAAATCAACTAATACAGTGGCAGACGTTAATTCGGTCAAGTAAAAAAAATGCTAAACGAAAAAGGTGAACATTTTAAAATGAATTTCGGTCAATTACTTTTCGATCTTATGATAGCTACCCATATAATTCATACTTTTTAATTTTAACAGTAGTACAATCAAATAAACAGTAAGCTATCTACTTAATTTAATAAAAAAAATTCATAAGTATCTTCAGAAAGAAAAAGAGAAGAGTATATTTCAGCTATTGATACCTTAAAACAATTGTCATTGGTACCTACTATTGTACAATAGAACAATTGTTTAAATCAAACTGTGCAAGTACAGGACAAGGTTGGCCAATAACCATACACAGCAATGGGATTTTTTTTAGATTAAGGAATAAGTAGGTAGAGAACCAGGTACTCAAAAGTACGTAATTATTTGAGAATAGGTCAAAGTTTATATTTTCCTCACAATTAATTTGCTTGCTGTGCTCTATTAAGTACCTCTCTACACGAAGCTCTCCAAAATGTTCTGACAAAAACAAAGGTAGAATTTTCCTCAAATCGATGACGACAATTAATTTCAATGTAGGTATTGCTTTGTCCTTAGTATGTTTAATGAATTTATTTGTATGTAGTAATTATTATTGTTTTAATATTACTCTGGGATATGTAGGATGCACAGATGAATGGTGATCCGCTTATTGGTTTGTTATGAGATTTACGATTACAATAAAATTTTATGTTTAGTTGTTGTTTACGATAATATCATAGGTTAATAATTTACCTGGTTATTATTCTTTGCATTCGTTGCTACCTCTAGTTGTGCAATAATAAGTTCGATTGTACGTTTATTACAATGTGCGTAAAGTACGCACCTACCTACGTCAATTTTGCTAGGAATCTGGACTTCAAATCAAACAGCCTAGAGCCCCAAAAACGGCTTGCAGTCTATACACACTAAGCGATAGGCAACGAGCGCACAATGGCACATCTCGCGACAATTCTAGAACGTTCGTTCTATCTAGGCTCTAAGCACTGAGCAAGCCTTCTGCCTGTGGGGCATTAGCCTAATGGATATGTTGGTGTGGTTGCACCCAGATATTAGTTCTTAGTTCAGTGGTAGTTGAAATCTTGTTTTGTTGTCTAAACTAATTTGACATCAAGTTTTGATTTCAAAAGCACAAGTCTTGGCCCAAATTTACACAATAGTCTGTTGTTTTTACTGCGGTTTATAATCATTCAGTTAAAACTGCGTTTTAATCATGTTTCAGGCCGAATTCTGGGCCTAGAGCTGGTATCTCCAAAAAATGCCAAGCGGCTTCGGTGTAGCATCGCAGTCTTCGTGTGCTGGGCCTTCATAGTTGCATCCGCACTTACATTCTTCATTTTCTACTTTGCTTTAGCCAAACAAATTACTCGTCTAGACCTAGGTAATAACCTTTTTTCTGCTATACTTATTGTATTGTCTGTGAACACCTTTAGTTACTTTCAACAGAACGGGCAATAATAAAGTAGATAAGTATACTGTAATGAGAAATTACTTAAATAATTAACTTAAATTTATTTTAATTGGTAATATTGGTAACTGTTGTACCTATAATAATGATGTGGCAAAAGTAGAAAAATGTATCCAGTCTCACCCATTCGCTTGTTTAATATTTCTTTGTTGATTCCTTTATGAAGAAAAATAAGTACCAGGTACTCACTTTATCTGCTTGTTTTTTATTTTTATCTTAACCAAGGCTATTTCGTTGCGCCCTACTATTAAGGTTATTTAGGAACCGCGCTTGGTTATTTATGTTTTTAGCTTTAGGTATTTAGTTTTTTAAAACCGCCCTCTAGGGCCACGGCCGCACTATCCTCCATTGCCGGCCGTCCCGGTGCCGGCGGTATGTGGCGATAGTGCTTTCGCTGTGTGACTTTACAATCTTTTGTTTTTGTCGTTTTTCAAAAGTTTATTTGTTTTGCGCCCCCTTTTTGAAAGAGCTAAAATAAAGTATCTATTTATAGTCAGGTGCACTTTCACACCTAAGTGCACCAAGCCTTCATTGCGTAATATCTAGTGAACCCAAATAATTTACCTAATGCCGGCTAAATTAACCTTTCGGGAGCGCGGGACGAAGCATAGGTACTCTATTGCTCAAAACGACTTAAAAACCCCTCTACTCAAAGATTATGTTTTCAGCATAATAAAGACAGTCTCTTTATTTTAGCTCTTCTTTAAAATAAAGGACTTTCCATGACTTTTTGATACAGAATATTCAGTTAAGACATTAATTTGTTTAGATATAAAAGAACCATGGTACCTGAGGCGCCCTAACTGGCAAGCAATGCCCGACTACGGCATCGAGTTGCTTGAGCTTCCTGTCCCCAATGTCATCATCGGACACTCAGCCCTTGAATTTTGCGTTGGACAATACGCATGTATAAAGAATGTATTAGACATACAATCGGATCATCAGAGACGCAGCTGGTCTGACATCGGCCCGAACTTCCTGATTGGTGGGGACGGTTTAGTTTTCGAGGGTAGAGGAGCAAATGTCCTAGGCGTCATGGTGAAATCATGGAACAGAAAGGGTATAAGTATTATGTTTCTTGGAAACTATGTTATCGACGAACCGCGTGATGAGCAATTCGATCATGTTAAGGTGCTACTGGATGAATTAGTGGCGAAAAAAGTATTGACTGCGGACTATGCTATATTTGGAAACTGTCAAAAGACAGGTAATATTGTATCACCGGGACCACATATAATGGATCAATTATGGCGTTTAGAACATTGGAATTCATCAAATAAATCCGCTTGTCTGCGATCGTGATTTTTGTTTTTAGAGGACAATATTGTGGGACTTTGTTGTAATGTGATAGATAACAATTGTACTTATACCCATAGACTTAGAATCCTGCTCGCTTCGCTGTTTAAGTATACATTATAGAAAAAGTGTGAACGTAATGTACCTACCTATGCATTTATTCATGTTAAATATTCAATAAGTGGTGTTTAAATGAAATATGTTTAATTCATTTTAGACTAAGAGAGAACGCATGCATCTGCCTGAGATAGTTGATGAAAGCTACTTAACCTACCTAAACAACAAAAACTTTTCTAATGTCTCGAAAAAATAAATGACCTAAGCAGATTTCGAAAATTTTCGTTTAATTGGGAATCGTTTACTGGGACATCGAAACGCGGCCTATTATCTATATATCTATTGCTGGTCGCCCCTAATGCGCACTTAGAGAATACTTAGCGCCAGCGCCTAGCGGTTCGAGGCCTGCGTAAGATCATTTGTCTTGGCGATGCACTGTGTAAACCATAATGAAACATAAGTACGTACATTTGAAATAGCTTAAAACCCATTTTGTAGAGAACCTACTCGTTTAACACAAACAGTGAGTCCTAACTCACTGTTTGTGTTAAACGAGTAGGTTCAAATATCTTGCCCAAATCCCCTTTTAAATCCTAATTTAAAAGGGGATTTGGGCAAGATATTTGTTATTAACCGGCGCGTAAACCATTCAACAAATTTTGATGAAACGTACGATTAACGTACGTAGAATCTCTTGAATTGACACAAAGGTAATTAGGTATACCCTACCTTTTTTATTTCCGGGTCGTCCGCCTAATGGGCGGGTAGATGAGGCAACGTCTAGCGAGCCACTTTCATAGCACACAGTACCTACCTCCTATCGAAAATGGCCCTCTAGTTGGTGGTCCAATGATCCTCTGCACTCTCCGCTTAGAGAAACCAGGGCCAAAGCTAGTAAACCTGTGCGCAGGTATCGTTTTACATAGGAACCGGAATCGTCTTCTAATACCTAACGCACTTATCATATTTTATGTTTAACAATACATTAATGTAGATATAGTGGAGTGTAGTAAAGCGTTAAAATCGTAAAACCTCGGAATGCAGGGTCGGTCAATGAATCTTTATAAAAGCTGTTGGACTGGAATTATTAAAAGCTCAAATAAAAATATTGCGCGCTCTTGATTGAAGAAAATATTTCAACTTCACGTTGGGTACATAACAGACACTTCCACCTTCCTCTCCATGTTCGTATGTTCAGCTAACATCCTGTACAATTTGTTCAGCAATGAGGTGCGCGAGCTAAAGGGTTAATAAAGCTGGTCACAGAAGTCTGGTAATAATAAGAATAGTGATGATAATACCAAAGAACGTGCATATTTATCTTAAAATTAGATTCTAGAGCTAACATACATAAGAGTACATGCATATCCCCCGAAGGGGTTAGTGCATCGGTCCCACGTAATAGGGGGCAAGCCTATTGTCGTTACCGGTCACTAAAAATATTCAATACCACTCTGAGAGCAAATAGGACATTAATTCTAGAATCTACAAATGAAAACATCATTCAGCGAAAACGCGAAAATTTTATCATATAATGATTTGGAAAGGAGATGTTAAGCTACAGAAAAAATAAGAACCATTTATAAACACATACCTACCTAACATTTACAAACATGAAACAAATAAAAAATAATAGCGGTATAATTATTTTTTTACTTTGTTGAGTGTATTGTAAAAACACATTTTAAAAGTTAATACTAAACAAGATTCATTGTCTGACCCTGAATTCCGAGGTATAAGGCTAACGACGTAAACCGAGGACATAAAGCGGTGTGTCTTTAGTTGTAAGTTTTTTTTAATTTCTTTTTGTCGTTGTCGTCTGGGTAAGTACCCAGACAAAAATAAATAAAAAAAAACTTGGTTGTTTGTAAATAACTAATTCAGGTAGAAAATGATCTCGTTAGTTAACTTTTCCAACTTAAAACTAGGTCTATCTAGGTATACCTTATACCTACTTATCTAATAGTGATATTATTATTACCCATCTATAAATACACAGATATAAGTACTGACTAGTAAGCAGAGAATTTAATATAGATAGATATTAGCTATAAATAAAATAATAGATATAAATGAAATAAAACTAAGTTACTTTTGAATACTTTTGGACTTTCTTTTTCCCATTCTTTCATTCAACTGTGGAGAACTAAGTTCAGTAAAATTACTATTTCCAATTTATATTTTGCAGACTTGCCATTCTACCGTTATATTTGGAATGTGGCGAAGAGTACTACGAAAGTTGAAAGATTAACTTGTGGAGTAGCAACGGTGATACTTATCATTTGCATTACGCTCATCATTTATTTTACGGTTTTAGCTAAACCGAAGATACACGTCGATGACGTAGGTAAGTTGCGCTGTAAGGAAACTTACCCGATAATATCTATGAATATAGGTATATTTTTTATAAGCAATAAAGTGTAAACTTTATTGCTTATAAAAAGTAGTGTAAACTTTTTCTCAAATAATTTTACAATAAGAATCGCAAAAAGTAGTCTTGGCTTGGGCAGGCCTATGTCAGTCGCGCCTAACAACCGCAAAAAATACGTGACGTCAGCGACAACTTGAAGTTGTAAATCAGTAAGGGTTGTCTCTTGTTTGTGACACGTCATTGACCACAGAGTTGATATTGAGGTATTAACGTCATAATTATTGGTCAAATTATGCTGGTATATATTTTACTTTACTGGACAACCCTAACGTTCGAATAATATACTCTGTAAACAAAAGAATGTGCTTTAATTAACGTCGGAGTGCAAGTTCTGTATGTAAGTACTATTCCCTATTCTGTGGCCTGGAACAATTGGTAGTAAAATTCGCTAATAATTTGATTCACGAATTATTGTCTATTAAGTCAAAATTTTAGATCATACCCCGGGCATACGTGTACAGAGAACAACTCCCAATCTGTGTGGCGTGTGCCCTAACAATTCACAAAAGCCAAGGTCTAAGTCTAAAAAATGCCCTCATGGACATTGGCACCTCCATATTTTCTTTCTACGTGGCGCTTTCACGAGTAACCAATCTTCATGGGGTGCACCTCATAAATGTTGACTTCAAGAGTATAAAAGCTCAAGCTTCAGCGATCACCGAATACGGCTTAGGCGTAAATACCGCGCCGATCTTTCAGAAATTGAACCGGCAATACGAAAAACTGTTGCTACTGTACAAGAATCAGAACCGGAAAACAAAAGATTTGTAATTATAAAAAAACTACTCCTAAAAAGAAAAAAACTGTGTCCAATAAGAAAATCTAATAAAATAAATCAATATGTCCACGTTTCTACAAAAAGAAGTGAAATCCCACCAAAAACATTCTGTAAAAAACTAGCCAAGTCTCTATGGAGCTGCTTGTTTATCTCTAAAAAGTAATGAAATCTTGACAAAGTCGTGCCAAGTCTAAGGTTCCTTACTGAGATTTCTTTATTATTATAGTTAATGTTGTGTGACTTAGCCGTTGAAGGGTAAACAAGGGTACAAAACCAGGTGCTCCATGACACCAACCTGTCGCCAGAACCGCTACCCAATGATGATGGAAAATTGCCACTTGGAAAACGTTGATTCAATAACCAGTCAATTGTAGGCCTGATAAAGCTGCGTATTTCAATAATACTTATGTATAGGCGAGCCTGAAACAAACAGTATAAAAAAATATTTCCAGCACAGACGAACTTCTAATCATTGATAGAAGTCCGTCTGTACGTCTATTTTATGTTAGATCGGTGGTCGATTTGACGCTCCAAAAAGAAGAGAGCAGAAGTCACCATTGTCAATGCTGAATGCAAGTGTTGCACAATCAACAACAGCCTAAAATGAGACACTAGCGTCCAATTACCAATACCAGTATGGGCTATTATCTCGCTTAACAAACATAGGCAGTTACAACGGATATAACTTTACGTGTAAACAAAATTGACTATTACACACTAACGTATAAAGTCACACAACATTAACTATAATAATAAAGAAATCGCAGTAAGGAACCTTAGACTTGGCACGACTTTGTCTAGATTTCATTACTTTTTAGAGACAAACAAGCAGTTCCATCGAGACTTGGCTATTCCTAGGTCAGGTTTGTACATTTTTCTTCCCATCCCCTAAAATGGAGGGATAAAAGTTGGTAAAGGAGTTTCGTCATTTTTAAATATAGAAACTTGAAATTTTGTTTAGAGACAGACAGACAGACACACGATACGCCCACATCCAGGAAGTTACCCCTTCATAGATGCATTTTACAACAATCCTTTTTCAGTAATTTCGTTGGTCCCACGTAATAGGGGAGGGAGCATGTCTATATTTCCGGGCACTTAGTATTGAAATTCCAATCATCTGTCATTCAAACGAAAATTCCATAGCCTGCACAGTTGGTACACATCATCACATCATCATCATTAAGTAGAATCTCAGCAGTCCGAGCGATAAGATACAGTGGATAATATAATAAGTATAGGAAAGACATTAAAAGTTTGAATTACCTACGAAGTAAATGTAAGGGCCGGGTCAATCTCGTGGCCCCAGATAGGGGATCATAGAATATATATTATATTTGGAACCATACAACTTAAAAACTAACAATTGGAAGGATTCTGTCACCTTAAGAAAATTACCTACATTATTTCTAAGTAACCCGAGTCTAGCTAAGCTGTATTTTGGGGAGAGATCTTGACACCAGTTAGGTAGTCTACTTAAAAGCAACTTACAAAAATAAATGATATCCCACCAAAAAAAGTCCATGTAAATTAAGGCCAAAGGTCAAGTACGTATTAAACGTATTGTCATAAGTTGTCAGATCAAATGGAGAGCCCAGCTCTTAACTCTACACATACCTACCTAACACTTTCTATTTTACAAACCGTACTTAGGTACAACTTAAGCAAATGCGTGGCTGGGCTGTTTGGTAACTCAAGGACCTTAGGTTATACTCGTACGTACAATACTAAATAATAATTTTGTAAATTCTTACACAGCGCCTCACGAGTGGTTTATAACTAAAGAAATGTGGCTGGCGGAACCACACACTTATACAAGTAGAACTGATGACTATAACCCATTGAAGCTGGTCATCATATCACACACAGTCAGCCCAGAATGTCCACTCTTCGTAGTCTGCGCTGCAGAGCTGAGAAACCTTCAACGCTTTTACATAATTAAGAATCATTACGACATACCGTAAGTATTTCGGTGATTGAATAATAAACGATTAGCAATAAACCGTATACATTAGCGCTTATCAATTTCTTCCTGAATTTCAGTTACAACTTTTTTATTGGAAATGATGGAAGGGTATACGAAGGTCGAGGATGGAGCATATCTGGAGCACATACAGTCGGATACAACCAGTGTTCGTTGGGTGTGGCATTTATTGGTAGGTAATCAAATAAGTTGAGGTGTACCTAGAAAGATGAAAGGTACTACTACAAATTATCTTATTATTCTAAATTGCTACAAAAATATTATAGTCAAGAGAAATTAAAATAAGGATATCTAAATTGTATAAGTACAAATCCACAGCTAAAAGAATAGGTAGGTACCTACAATAGGTGTTAATTCTAACTATATCTACATACATACGTACTTAGGTTCTTAGGATGATCGTCGGCGAGTCCCATGAATAAAATATCTAAAAATCAGCTACCTTTGTAAAAATTTCAGATGAGAGTCAAAGTGGCGAGTGTACCATTGCGAATCATGTTGTACCACTTACCAAAAAATGTACCTAAAATGTACTAAATTGTACCTAGGTCTAAAAAATAAGTACCCGATTCAGAACGAAATTATTTCGGAATTAAAATACACCCACCATTTTGACATCAATACGGCGGGTGTACTATAATATTTTATTACTTAACCATTATTCATAAAATATAACTACACCAAAAAAATGTACCTAAAAAGTACCTCAACGAAAAAAACCACACTCTAGATCCGTTGGATAGTTTCTGAGAAATAAAACAACCGTGTCTAGGTAGTTAACTTACGCTTATTATTATAATGAAATAATTATCTAGGTACATACTTCTATAAAAATTATAAGAATATTAAGTAACTACTTATTAATAATATGCTCAATCATAAAATGCTAATAAATAATATTTTTAAATTTCGACGTAATGACTGCAATGGTATACGAACATTAAAATACAATATCTATATCTTCTATACTTATAATAAATCTGTAGAAGTGAAAATTCTGTACATTGAAAATATCAAAAAAATAAATGGCAGGGGGTGTTACTAGACCGACATCGAACCCTAAAATTTTATTTAAAAAAATTTTGTCTGTCTGTCTGTTTGTTCAGGCATCACGCAAAAACTACCGGTTCGATTACGATGAAACTTGGTGTAATTATTCTTTAATATCCTGGGCACCACACTGGGTACTTTTATCCCGGAAAAGTATATACAATAAAAAAACAAACATAATATTGCGGTTCGATCCTTAGACCCGATTCGATCCTTAGTACCTAAATAATAAGTTTATCGTAGGTTTTTTTTTATATTGGATTCGCCAAATTGACGCCGCCCGCCTGATGGTAAGTCGTGACGACGTCTAGCGATTGTGGGCCACTCACACAGCACACAATACTATATAGAGTGGCCCTCAACTTGACGACCTACTGATGTGCCTCTTCACGCTCCGCTTGAAGTGAATGTGGAAGGAAACACGTGCACAGGCAGGGCGTTCCGGGCTACTATCGTTCGGCAGAGAAACGAACGTTTAAAACTTTCGGTTCTCCCGAACATGCTATCCACTGTGTGGGAGTGGCATCTCTGCCCGGCACGCGTTGTTCGGGATCGGAAGGAAGAAGGTGGGATCAGATTGAAGAGCTCTTCAGAACAGGTTCCGTCACCCGCAATGAAGTTCACCAAGGGGCGCTGCACACGGCTACGATACTATAATATTTTAACTTAAGATACAATATCGCTCGCCATACAATTCAATGGACTATCACACACGACGAAGATAATAAATAATATTTCATATTTTCGTATCTTAAGATGAATTTTTATGGTATAATAGAGAATACTAGGTCGCCGCAGTCGCGAAACGTACCGTTACGCTGCAGCATATATTTGAGCGAAGCGAGTTTAAATTCAAAATGCTGGCTTCGTAAGAACCTGGGTAATTCTGTAAGCTTTTGATGAGTGCAAGAAAATCCGAAATCGGCCGAGTATTCGCCGAGAAACAATTTAACATAAATCGTAACAAAAATAATTTGAGTCACCCGTTGAGAGCTCCGCTTGCCCTCGGCTCGCTTCGCTCGATAATCCCCTATTCCCAGTAGTCCTACTGTATAGTCTTACCAGTAGTATTATTGGGAATATTTGGCCTTACTGTCAAAATTTCAAAATCTGCGACACTACTAGGTCTATATTTTATAACGGTAGGACTATCGGAAAAAAAATATAACCGGCTAGTATTACTATCGGTAAGTCTAATGGGATAAAAATATATTCCCCATAGTACTACTGGTAAGACTATACAGTAGTACTACTGGGAATAGACCGATATAATAGAGAAACTGTTGTAGGGGGCCTTTATGAACGCAATAAAACCCAAAATAATGGTTTTTAGATCTTTTGTCTGTTTGTCTGAATGTTTGAACACGCTAATCTCAGAAATGGCTTAACCAATTTGAATTTTTGATTTGAATTTGCAGTTTGGTTTTCAATCGCTTCATAAATAAAAAAGTTATGTAGATCTAAAGTAACACGCAGGCGGAGCTGCGGGCAACAGTTAGTATAATATAAAATACGAAATTCTAGGATTAATATAGTGTCAGCGAGGACATAAAATAATGGAAACACTGCGTACAGAGAGAAATAATCTTATATTAGAATAAGTTACAAAATTAATGGCGGCGTCCTTTACGGAATATACGAGCGCGCGGCACAACCTTGCTTCATGATGATTTTGAGTGTTCTCACGTTCGACTGAAGGTTGCATCAGTTTATATGTGACGGATGGCGGTGGTGGCAGCTGACGTGTGATCCGAATCACGCGCCACGGTGAATCGCTCGTATATCTTAGTCGATGTATCGTACGGTTCCATTCGTAGTTAGTAGTGGGCCGCAGGGTGTAGCGTCATTCAAAACGCGTTCCTTGTGTGCGCGTTAACATACTGGGGGCCCTTGAAAGAACTTTCAAGATTCCTTGATCAGCGGACAGATTCTGTTAAGGGCACGCCTAATGGTTCCCTTTGCTGTGTGTAGATCCACCACTCGAGGCACGTTGTCCGCTCCGGGATACAGCTTGGAGACTCTGCCTAGGCGCCACAGTAGCGGCGGCAGAGCGTCGTCCCTAATGATAACGAGCTCACCCTCATGTACGTCTCTACACCGGGTCTTCCATTTGTGACGCTGCTGGAGCTCTGTTAGGTATTCAGTCTGCCATCTTTTCCAAAAGTGTTGCCTCATTTGCTCTAGGAGGCGGTATCGGTTCAAACGGCCAGGGTTGGTATCCAGTAGTAATGGTGCCGGAATCGATGTCAGTGACCTGCCAAGAAGAAAGTGTCCTGGTGTGAGCGCCACGAAATCATTAGGGGATGACGAGAGAGGGGATATGGGTCTACTGTTAAGTATAGCCTCAATTTGGCAAAACAGGGTACACAACTCCTCAAATGTAAGATGTGTGTTGCCCAGGATGCGTTTAATATGAAATTTTGCGGCCTTGATCCCGGCCTCGGCACTTCCGTTGAACGCTGGGGCGTAAACTGGCGTAAATATAAAGCGAATAGACTGATCAGCTGCAAACTATACTTTAGAGTCGTTGTGAGTTTTAAATAAATGTTCTATTTCCTTTGCGGCTGCTACAAAATTCCTACCGTTATCGCATAGGATCTCCGTAGGTTTGCCTCGACGTGCTATGAAACGTTGTAGGGAAAGTAAGAATGAGTCCTTAGACAGTTCACTAACTGCCTCTAGGTGTATACACTTGTACTTAAGACATATGAAAAGACAGAGATAGCACTTTGTTATCTTACAACCACGACCCCGACGATCGGTGATAAGGAAGGGGCCTCCGAAGTCTAGAGCTACCGCTGAGAAGGGAAAGTCTGGGATTACGCGTTGAGTAGGTAAATCTCCCATTATATTAGACATATGCTTAGGATTAACACGATTACATTTTACACACATGCGAGCCGTACGCCGCGCCAGATCCCTACCCCCGACCACCCAGAAGCGTTCGCGGACTGACGATAACATCAGTTGAGGGCCTGCGTGTAGAAGACGCGTGTGTTCGTTAGCAAATATGAGTTGTGATAGTGTGTGTTTGGAGTGTAGAAGTATGGGGTGCTTTGTGTTATACTCTAGAAGACTCTTTCTAATTCTCCCCCCCCACTCGCAGGATTCCCCGAGTGTCTACAAAGGGCGATAGAGAGGCAAGAGCGCATTTGGGATTCAATGATTTATTGTGACATAGTAATTCAATTTCATTAGGAAAGGACTGTTGTTGAGACAGTTTAGACAAAGTGTACAATGCTTCTTCAAGCTCAGTGACACTGAGTGGGCCAGAGTGGCCTTGTCCCTTGCAATTATAAACGAATCGTAAGACATAAGCTACGATGTGTTGTAGTTTTTTAAAAGAGGAATGTTTATCAAAGTTTATTATAGGAGTAGAATCTGTGCTCGCAAGGAGTGATACCTGGGGAGTCGCCTTGGTCTCAGGTAGGTCATGGTTGTGTGCATTATCTGGCGACTCAGGCCAAAACACTTCGGGTTCCATTAAGAAACCAGGGCCATGCCACCAGCATGCATTTGATTCAACATGTTGTGGGTCTATTCCCCGAGATGCATGATCAGCGGGGCAGTAGTGAGTTCCTGTATGGTTGAGACACGGTTGGCGACGTAAGTCTTCAACAGATTAGTGGGTGTTTTTAACCACCCTAACACAATAGTGGAGTCGGACCAAAAAGTGTTCCTTGCTATGGGCTTGCGAAGCGCAGTGTTTACTGTGGCACTGAGTCGTGCCCCCAATAAAGCTGCACACAGTTCCAAGCGCGGTATAGTGGTTGCCTTTATAGGGGCAACACGGGACTTGGCACAGAGAAGGTGACAGGATTGACTTCCTGTCACGGAGGTTGATTTAGCGTAGATGCAGGCTCCATAGGCAGCCTGTGACGCGTCACAAAACGTATGCAATTCAATAGTACAGGTTGCGTCTAGCACTATGTGTCTAGGTATGCTAAAACGACTAAGACAATCAATGTTAGTAGTAAAACGAGCCCAAGCCCGCCCCGCCTCCTCAGGTACGGGCTCATCCCAGCCTATCTTGAGGGTCCACAATCTTTGTATCATAATTTTAGGTTTGACGGTACACAAGGTCAAAAGACCTAATGGGTCAAAGATCTTAAAGGTTGTGGATAGTATTGATCGTTTAGTCACTATGTCTGGGTTACCCTTATGTACGTCAAAGTGAAGCGTGTCCTTTGACGGTGCCCAAATGAGACCTAGTGTCTGATGAGATGAGCTAAGAGCCAAGGCGTTCGTTTCAGTGTTGTGTTTCTGAAATTAAAATGGCCGGAGAGTTTGACCGGAACTTTCTCAGGTTAAAGCAGCCCTGGGATAGGGCCCGAACCACCTCATCCTTAATATGCATCAGGTCACTCTCAGAGTCAGAGCCGCAGAGAAGGTCGTCACAGTAAAAGTCATTTTGAATGATCTGCTTGATGAGTGGATCCGAGGCCTCTTCCCCGAGTTGCCATAAGCACCTGGCAGCTAAGAAGCTGGCGCTGGCGAAACCGTAAGTGACTGTGTTGAGTTGGAGCGTGCGGAGAGGGAGCTCCTCGCTTTCCCGCCATAGGATTAATTGTAAATTTCGATCTAGTTCATTTAGAGTGATTTGACGATATTGTTTTTCAATATCACCTGACAAGATGTAGGTATAGTGTCGGAACCTTAATAGAATATTAAATAGAGAGTCCTGAATGTTAGGACCTACCTTCTGTAAGTCGTTGACAGACATATTAGAGGTCTTAGCGGAGGCGTCGAAGACTACGCGCAATTTGGTTGACTCACTATTTTCTTTGAACACCGGGTGGTGTGGAAGGAAATAGGATATTGTCTCTGGGGGACGACGACGACCCATATCAGATAAGTGACCCAAGTCAGCATACTCTTTAATGAAGTTGGAATACATTGCCTTTAATTCAGGATTTCCTTTCAACCTTTTTTCTAAACTAAGAAAACGTCTCTTAGCAGGCGAATAAGAATCTCCTAGACAAGTAGGTGCGTCTATAAGTGGCAGCCTTACACAAAACCTACCACCCGGCAGGCGGTGGGTGTTGGCAGTGAAATGCGCTTCACACTCAGAGGGGGGACATATGGCTAGATTTTCGCTAGGAAAATCTTCATAGTCCCAGAACTTGGCGAGATCAGCACTGAGCTCGGCTTCGATTGAAAAATTACAGTGTATGACAGCTCCCTGTACTTTTGGGAATGGCAATAGGTCCCGCTATGAGCCAACCCAGCTTAGATTTGTGCAGTGTGGGCAGGTTAGGTCCCAACGGTTTACGCTGGGAACCTAGTACATGCCAGAATAAGTCAGCTCCCAAGAGCACTTCAACGCTTTGTGGTTGGTTGAAGGCCGGGTCTGCTAGACATATGTGTGAGGGAAGCCTTAAGGCGCTTGTGTTAATATATTGTTTGGGAAGACTTTCAGTTATGTGTTCTAACACTACAAAGTCGTGAGTACATGTGAAGACACCATGTCTTGCTTTAATCTGAGCGACGCACTGCTCAGGAATGAGGTTAACAGGGGTGTCCCCTATACCTAAGACGCTTCTGACGTCTGCTGTGCGAGATGACAGCTGAAGGCGAGTTTTTAAACTGCTGGTGATGAATGAAGATTGACTACCGGAGTCGAGTAGGGCCCGGACAGTGACAGACTGACTTGTGTAGGGGTTGACCACATCTATCAATGCTGTTGACAGCAGTACCAATGAACCATGGATGACTGACATGACCGCAGACGACTGGCCTGCAGCGTTCTCGGCCGCTGCAGTGACAGACGAGGATGTCTGCGATGTGGATGTGGTGTGTCTGTGCAACTGTGTATAGTGCCGTTTTCTACATACGCGACAGCCACCTATGCGACACTGTGGCGAGGTGTGACCTGGCCGCAAACAGTTGCTACAGAGAGATAGCCTCTTAACCATGGCCCACTTCTCGTCAAGGGACAGGGCCTTGAAGACGTGGCAGTCGTAAACGCGATGTTTCCCCTGGCATGCAACGCACGGCTCCGTTTTAGCATCATCTGAAATGACGAATGACTTAGTGTGCTTGCTAGGGATGGGGGGCTTAGGTTGCTTATCTGCTTTAGTTTTGTTTAGTGTTTCTAGAATGTTGGCACGGGAAGCCAAGAAGGACCTGAAGTCCTCGAGAGTGGGTAACTCAGGTGAGTCACCGCTGTGCTCCTCCCATTTGAGGCGAGTAGCAGCATCAAGCTTAGTCACTGCTAGGTGGGTGATTATTGTGTCCCAATAGTCCGTGGGCTGACCTAAGGCCTTAAGGGCACGCAAATTTTTAGATAAATTATCATGCAGGAAGCGAAGTGATTTGTTAGTTTCACGCTGTATAGGTTCAATCATGAGCAGTGAATCCATATGATTATAAATTAACTGACGTTTGTTATGGTATCTGTCACATAAGAGCTTCCAAGCTACAGGATAGTTTTCACTAGAGACCTCCAGATTTTGGAGTACATGAGCAGCTTCACCTTCGAGGTATGAACTCAAGTAATGGAACTTGTGGACGGGCTGGATCCTATCATTTGAATGTATTAGAGACGAAAATGTATCATGAAATTCCAACCATTTAAAAAAAGCACCATCGAAGGGCTTTATTTTAATTTGGGGTAACCTAAAACCAGTACTTTCATTATGTGAGTTACTACAGCAGGAGTGGTTCAACGTCTGTTCAAGGCCAGGGTCCTGGTTGGAGCCTTCTGGTTGAGACAGCTTAAGGAAACTTTGAGCAGTTGCAATACATGTTTGTAATTTATCTTCTATCAAAGACCGTTCCTCTAGTTCTGTATCTAGGTTATCCCCGCTCAATACCTCTATCCGAGTCTGCAGCTCGTCAAATATAGATAACAATTCCAAGAACCTGCTCAGCTTTATGTTCAACTTATTTACTTCGATTGCGTTCAATGGCATTTGGTTGGATACCAATGTTAAATAATTATGAATGGCAGTTGCTTGTCCCTTGATCGAACTGCGCTTGACTCGAGCAGCAGTTAGACCACTGGGAAGTATGTCGGAAACAACTGGCTTGGGGTCAGTCATTGTTAAGATGCAAAGAAAAAAATTCTACCTCCGCAAGTAAAAATAAAAAAATAATTTAAATAATACCTACGTGAAAAATAATAAAAAATAAAATAAGTTGAACGCAGGCAGGCTATTCGAATCACTCAAATAAATAGGGATTTATACTGAAGTTAAATAAAACTTTAAAAAGCTTACGCCCCTCGTATCAGCCAGATGCCCCGAGGCCGCAACGCAGGCGCCGAACCACTGTCACTGGGTGTCGACACACGAAGACTTGGGGAATTCTCACTGAAAATGTTTAAAGGGGGGTGCATAAGCGACTGTGCGTGCAAAAATACAAAAAGAAAATTAAGTTTGGATTGTAAGCTTGGTGCTCAGGCAAAGTGTGGACCGTACTGCATTAACCGAGTAGGTACCGACACAGTGTGAATGATGTAAGGTTGATGCTAGGCTGGTGCTAGGCTTGGTGTGGACCGTACTGCATTGGTGAGCAGGTACCGACACCGTGAGGTTACTGCGCAGGGGCAGTAGTGACAGCAAAGATGCTGTGCTAGTGATTATGCATTAAAGCAGTAAAGTGACTGCGTTATTTGTTTAAAATATGTAATGAGGTAGGTGGTTAGGCGGCGATGGCATGCATGCCGGCATGGTACAGTAGGTAGGCAAGTTTGCACTACAAAAAAAAGGTTACCCTCTGCAAAAAAAAAAGAGAAAGAAAATCGGCGTCTAGCGACGCGGCTAAGAATGTAGGGTGGATTAAAGAATGTAGGGTGGAATAATTACATATAATGTGGGCTCACGACACTCCCCTCGTTTGGTCCGATGCTAGGGCGCAGGCTGTCACCAACCCCGATGCGCCGGACTTGCCGCGTGGGAGCGCGGTGTTCGTGTTGTACTGGGGCAATGCCGACGAGCAGCGCGGCGAGCGTTGAGCGCACGTCAGCGGGAAGCCTCCCGCGATGATCCCACGAAGTTGCGCGGGCGTGGCACGTGGCGGTCGACACGGCGGCTTTTTCGGCGGGCGACGGCGAGTCTGCCCACCCGGGGGCGCCAATTTATGTCAGCGAGGACATAAAATAATGGAAACACTGCGTACAGAGAGAAATAATCTTATATTAGAATAAGTTACAAAATTAATGGCGGCGTCCTTTACGGAATATACGAGCGCGCGGCACAACCTTGCTTCATGATGATTTTGAGTGTTCTCACGTTCGACTGAAGGTTGCATCAGTTTATATGTGACGGATGGCGGTGGTGGCAGCTGACGTGTGATCCGAATCACGCGCCACGGTGAATCGCTCGTATATCTTAGTCGATGTATCGTACGGTTCCATTCATAGTTAGTAGTGGGCCGCAGGGTGTAGCGTCATTCAAAACGCGTTCCTTGTGTGCGCGTTAACATATAGTTTTTACTGTCCGGCGACGATGTAACAAACATCCACAATATTGGCCACTATCGGGCTCATTGTCGTCGTAATGCGGAATGGAAATGTTTTGATGACTTAAATAATTTTATAACCAAAATTGAGAATTGTTAACTGCATAATATAATATAATATAATGGACGGAAATAAAAGGGTCACAATTATGTTCATTATGTTATATATGTAATTTTGTCCAGTTATTAAAATCGTGATTTATAATTTTACTTTTGTTTTTTATTTTTAGTTCCGCTCTAACGGCCGTTGCCGGGCGTCTTTGGTTACTGGCAGAACGTATTTCCAGTGGCGCCCGGCGGACTTTGACCACATCTGTGGTCTCTGCGGGGGTTTGGTCGGGATGGTAATCCCTCGTCGTTGGGGTTGGGTTTTATCCTGCGTCAGTGAGTGATTCTGGTTGCGTGCTATGGGGCAAAGGCCCCGCAGCACGCAACCCTTCTAGCCTGTTTCTGTAAGGACGACGGGTGACGATCCCGCCGTCCTCAGGCCCCGATCATGGAGGTCGATGGTCTTGGGCGTCGATGAGTCTGCGGCGCCCTCGCCGCTGACTACGGAACTCGGCAGGGAGGGTACGCTCCCTCTCCCTTTCGGCCGCCTCCTTCGCGAGCATGACTTGCTCGCAGAAGGCACACGGCTGCGTTCCACCTACTCCCGCTAGAGACCATGGCTTGAAGCATGGTCTCCAGCGAGAGGGTATCCACGCCCAGTCCCACTACGAGCTCCCGGCGCTGACTCGCCCACGCTGAGCACTCCACCAATGTGTGGACTGCGGTGTCGTAGTCGGAAATCTCGCAGTGTTGACACCGGGGTGTGACCTCACGACGGATGCGAAACAGATAGCTACCGAAGCATCCATGCCCGGTAACGATCTGCGTCTCACGATACGTGAGGTCACCATGCTGCCTCTGCAGCCAATCGTCTATGATCAGTCTCACCGCCGCGTTGATGGTGGTACCCCACTTGGGTTGCTCAAGTCGCACCCTCCATGACTCCATGACATCCTGGCGGAGTTGGGACTGCTGGTCATCGATTTCTCGAGACGCAGGCCTGTGGTCCCATTGGAACAATGACGCAAGGGCTCTCACTTCCAGGTCCCACGGAGGGGTCCCGGTTAGGAGACATGCAGCCTCTCCGGAGATCGTGCGGTAGCCCCTTATTGTTTTGACGGCCAAGGTCCTCAACGGTCTGTTAAGGAGCGTTGAGTTGTTGGCCGTCAACTTCGCCGCCTATACGGGAGCCCCGTATAGAGCCATACTCCGCACGATCCCCAGGTACAGTCTCCTGCAGGAAGCGTTGGGTCCCTTTAGGTTGGGCATCAGTCGCGAAAGCGCGACCGATGCCTGTGTCATCTTGGGGACCAAACTTCGGAAATGTGGTCCGAAGTTCAATCGGCTATCAAGTACGATCCCTAGATACTTCATCGAGGGCTTTTTTTTTTTTTTGAATCCGCGTCCCAAGCTCACGGCCGCACCAACGTCCATTGCCGAGCGCCTCCGGTAGAGACTGAGAGAATTCCCGGTGGCGCCCGGCGGACTTTGGCCACCCGCGTGGCCTCTGCGTGGTGGTCGGGTGTTACCCCGCATCTTTGGGGTCGGGTTTTATCCCGCGTCGGTGAGTGAAGGCGTGCGTAAGGTGCAGCCCCACATCACGCAGCCCTTCTAGCCTGCTTCTGTAAGGACGGTGGGTTGCTAATCCATCGTCCTCAGGCCCCGATCATGGAGGTCGATGGTCATGGGCGTAGTCACGTCTGCGGCGCCCTCGCCGCACACTTCGGAACTCAGCGGGGAGGATACGCTCCCTCACCCTACCGGCCGCCTCCTTCACGAGCATTACCTGCTCGCAGAAGGAAACGGCCGCGTTCCACTGACTCTCGCTAGAGACCATGGCCCGTAGCATGGTCTCCAGCGAGAGCGTATCTACGCGCAGGCCCACAACGAGGTCCCGGCGCTGACTCGCCCATGCTGAGCATTCCACCAACGTGTGGAATGCCGTGTCTACGCTCGTAGCCGATGTTCCACAGAAGCGGCCCCCGGACCGACCACTGTGGAACACCGCACGACACATCCCGCCGAGCTGGCCTGAGCCAGCTGGGGAAAGCTATGGCCCTCTCCGAGAGATAGGCCCTGACAAAGCGTAAGTAAACTAGACAAGGTTGTTTTATTTCTCAGAAACTATCCAACGGATCTAGAGTGTTTGTTTTCCTTGAGGTACTTTTTGGGTACATTTTTTTTGGTGTAATTATATTTTATGAATAATTGTTAAGTACACCCGCCGTATTGTTGTCAAAGTGGCGGGTGTATTTTAATTCCGAAATAATTTCGTTCTGACTCGGGTACTTATTTTTTAGACCTAAGTACAATTTAGTACATTTTAGGTACATTTTTTTGGTAAGTGGTACAACATGATTCGCAATGGTACACCCGTCACTTTGACTCTCATCAATTTCAGCCTGTTGTCCTGTAGTCAGAGAGTGAAGGAGCCACAATCAAATAAACGCCGAAGTTTCATGTAGGTATAAGTATTGGGAAATATTTTGTACAAAATTAATAGACCGGGAGCTGGAGCCGTAACAATAATGTCGTTTCCCACCTGTGTAACCAGAGACAGCCCAAAAAGAAGTAGTAGCTGGAGTAAGTCTCAATCGTAGTTTCGCCGAAATTTATTTAATATTTCTCTACGGCAGGTGACTACAGAGAGGGTCAGCCCTCGTATTCAAAGGTGACAGAGTTGCAACAGAAACGAGCCCAGATGTTACTTGAAGAGGGTGTCAAACTGGGCTACCTTCACCCTGACTTTCTTGTAGTTGGAGCCAAGGATCTCAAATCCACGTTAAGCCCGGGGGCTAACCTTTACAATGCTATGCAATCGTGGCCTCACTATGACAACAATAAGTTGTTCCAGAACCGTAGTTGTAAACAAATCCAGGAGTTGAATGAAAACCATACTATCAGTAGTACTATACCCACAAGTCTTAGTTATAAGTGAATGTCACAATATCTTTTTCATGCTTTCTCTTTGAGACAATATAGGTGCCTATTTGACATGTACAATATGTACTATTACAATTTACATTCAACGACTGCCTGAGTGGCGTAGTGGTATGTGTATGCGAATTCCATCCTGAGGCCCCGAATTTGATTCCCGGGTCGATTCAAATATTTGTGTGATCCACAAATGTTTTGGGTATTTTCTATGTGGGTAGGTACATTTAGTAGGTCTAACTACAAAGCTTCGATATCGACCATGGATTTTGGCTTCACGGAAAATATCGAAGTTCACCGAACCCAATATTATTCTTTTAATTTTATTAATAACTGTGTGAGAAAATTTTATGAAATTTGGGATTCTATATGTTGTTTTTAATAAGTGTGCCAAAGGAGATTGCCCATTTTGCAATAGACCGCCGTTTCGTAACAAAAAAAATGTATGACAGCGAAAATCGGATATTAAATTGGATTGATATCCTACGTTCATAGGAAATAAAAAATATTCTGTTATTATGTGGGGTTTTCTCTCATTCTTCGTTTTCCCGTTAAAATTAGAGGTTAGTTTTGAAGCTAATGTCCATCAATCCGTCAAATCAATTTTTTCCAAAAAGTGCTAATCGTTACATGGATGAACATAGATTTAATTCAAATAAGATAGAATTAATAGTTCCAAAACACTTATAAATAACCCTGACAATGGGACGACCACATCATTGGGTATACCCACTTGTAAGTGATACACCTGCCAATCAACGGACAAGATACTGACAATTAAACGGCATGTACGCCCCCTGGTGAAAAGTGGATGTACAAATGCCTCTGTATACTCTTTCTTAGATATAAATATTTATTTCGGACATTCTCACACAACGTCATCTAGCCTAAGCTTGTATTACTTATAACCAATCAACCAATAGGTACCTACAAACAATATACATAGAAAATATATTTAAGTGAAAGTAGTAATTAAACGGAATTTTCTAAGTTCGATGACATTTATTATTTAAAAAATTAACTCATAACAGTCTATAACAATATTCCTCCTTCCTATTGACTTTTACATCCACTGCCCTCCTACTAGGTAACTAGGTACGTATAATGACCACAGCGCACTGCTTCATTTTGTTATCAGTGTACATAATATTAAATGTAAACCAATGCATTTACGATCTACTTATTGCAATCATCCAAGAATAATTCATCTTGGTACTCGTTTAATAATATCTTGTATTAATAATATCTTGGTATCCCTGAAAAATGTAGTCTCGAATCTTGGTGTCGATGTAATCGCTTTTGATACTCCATAGTAGTCCATAGCAAGGTCTTCAGTCATACTCCTATCTCTTAGGAATAGTTTGCATAATATGGACGAAAACAACGAGTCGAATAGTGTTTTGTAACCATCGCTTGAAACTCCAATATACTAAAATACGATATTAATCACCAATGTCTATGAATTTCTACGAGAAACATTACATATTTATCCCTTAGATTTTATAATAATTTAGAATAAATAATCTAAGATTAAGAGAATTTCTAATAAATACCAAATAGTCAAGAGGACATTTGTTTTGACTTTTGATTTAATTGCTTTTTTATTATTTGTCAATTCAGCCTGGACTTGTTCAAAACATTGTTTTACATTATTTAATTATTAAATCTAGTAAATTGAGTCCGTTATTCAATTTGCTTTATGAAAAAACATACGATTACGTTAAATCTGTAGTTTTCTTACAAAAAAAAAACAGAATTTCAAAATGTCGATAATTATATTTTCAAAAAGTTTAGTAAGATCTATACCACCTCTTCATGTCATTCGATCCGATACTCTTATTATATTTGTCTATGAATTTGATTTTCCTGTTAATACGTTCGGGTCGGTCGGACATCCGACGCAACCGATTGAATTGTATTTGGCATTAGCACTGGATCGTAAAATTCGAATCATGACATCCTGGGCAATTAAAAACGATTACACCACGAACTAGGTCGCCGCAGTCGCGAAACGTACCGTTACGCTGCAGCATATATTTGAGCGAAGCGAGTTTTGATTCAAAGCGATATAACTCTGTCAAAGTATTTTTTTGTCATTACGCTATGGGAATTTTTACCATCAATTAAATTATTTTATTTGATCTAAATTCAAAATTCTGGCTTCGTAAGAACCTGGGTAATTCTGTAAGCTTTTGATGAGTGCAAGAAAATCCGAAATCGGCCGAGTATTCGCCGAGAAACAATTTAACATAAATAGTAATTTGAGTCACCCGTTGAGAGCTCCGCTCAATAATATCAAAGTTAAAACGCCACATACGATTTTGTTCGAGTGAATTAAAAGATTGTTAAAAAAATATCATATGGTTTATCAATTTACTTAGGTAGCCATATACTTTTTATTTAGGTTTTTAAAAAAGAAACGGCTTCTGGGCAATGTCCTTTCATATAATTATTATAAACCTAGATTAATTTTTTTTAAGCAATATGCTAACTTTTTCTCAAATAATTTTACAATGGTGATTGATTATACAAGTGCTACATACCTAGTTACAGAATCTCAATGTCGACCAGTATGGACGTGTCTAAAGACATGATCAGGGGAAATCACCTTTCTCAAGCCTATTTTTTTAATTTTAGTAACCAGCTTTCCGAGATCTCAGCTCCCAAGCTCTATAATAGGTGGGTTTTCTATGTACAGATTTTTTATCCAAATGTAATAAATAGAGTAGGTAGAGCATAAACGTTTTTCTTACCATAATAAGGGCTTTTAATTTTTACCCATCCCTATTATTTTGGATGAGTTAGACTCTACTAACCATATTGGAAAAGTACGGTTCCAGATACCTATGTACCTACATTGATTTTTTTGTAATATTATTTTCCCGAAGTAGCTTAATTTTACCTAGACGCCGAACAACGCTGGGCGCCATTGCCACTGGGAATTCGTCCTAGTGCTAACCTGAGGTGCTCGGCAATGGTGCAGCCGCGACCTTAGTGCGCGGAATTAAAAAAAGATGACGAACTATTTCGATAGAATAATGTTGAAATGTGTTAGTTCAGAGTCGGTAGGTAGGTCAAAATAGACGTCAGAAAATTGTAAGCTTGCATAAATACGCATAGAGCTGAAAATTTAATCGTCATCCACCGAGTCATCTCCCAACTCAGTTAAAACTATATTATCAAAAGACCCCTAATCCAACTTGTGCTTAAAAGTTATTTAGGGTCAAAGTTCAAAATTTTCGGTATTTTGGTTTTTTCTGGTAAACGGTTAATTTCATCGAAATACTCGTAGTTAAGGACATATGCGGTAGATAATAAAATTATTTTAAATCCTCTCTAACCTCTTTTTTACCTCCCTCTAAAATCAAAACGGCTCACTCGAAAAATGGATTTCTAAAGTAGAATCCTGAGTGTAGCGAGGGATTCAAATTAGCGCCTTCGGCAACAATATATCATTTTACTCCCTTGTCATAAAATGTACGAACTTTCAAAGAAAACTATAACGGATTAGACAACTTTACTTGTTCAGGAGTTATATAGGTGACTACGGAACCCTATTCTAGGCGTGGCCGGTTTTTTATTTATAAGAAGATAGAAAATAGATTAGCAAATTACATAGGTACCTACTCGTCAATAAAAAATAGTATAGGTAATGTAATAATATGTAGATCTTGTATTTTTTTATTAATTCCGCGATAAATTCCATCACCAGGCGTCCAGGGCACCCTAGTAAGGATAGCCCTTGGGTGTTGGCCGACTTTCGCCATCAATGCAGCAAAGGACAGAGTGGGAAGGGCTCTCTAGGCAGTGCAGACTGCGCGGGTGGCAGTACCTAAACATCGGCCCTAATGAACACGCACACCCCGGCATTTTGCTTTTCGATGATGAGCGCAGGTAACAGTTAAAACGTGTCGTCAGAGCGGCATATTTGTATCTTCGCGAAGAACATCACCGCTGCCCGTGCCGTTTTAAGCAAGGTGGGTGAAAATGGACGGCATCGAGGTTTGAGTCGGATGTAAGTCAACTTCGCCTCGAAGGAGAATTTGCGGGGTTTTGGGTATCCGCTGTGACACATTTCCTTCTGTGTTGCACTGCCATGTTTAGTCCATTGAAATGTTTACATTTGGGTGTGCAAAAGTCAGAGGACGCTATTTTATTTTTTAGCTATCAATGGGGGGTAGTGTAAAGCTAAATCCAAGTTTGTGGGGTCCCAACCCTTGTGAGGTTTCCGCCATCTTGAAAAAGGGTTAAAATCGTAATCACGCTCTATCGGGGCAAACTATTCATCGCACAAAAAAATTACGACAACATTTTTGGCGTATATTTTAACTCATTCTTTACAACTTTGTTTTAAAACTTTTTGTCGTAGAATTAAACATAATAAAGTTATTAACAAAAAAAAATTAAAATTTGAGAACGAATTTCCTTTAAGAGGTTATATTTTTTTTTTCTTATCATTTTACAGTAAAAATCATCAACAATCATTAATTCAATATTTATCTATTTATTAAT
This sequence comes from Nudaria mundana, assembly GCA_963556515.1. Lineage (NCBI taxonomy): Eukaryota > Metazoa > Arthropoda > Insecta > Lepidoptera > Erebidae > Nudaria > Nudaria mundana. The sequence continues at coordinate 7,314,105 of OY748286.1, forward strand.
AAGGGTTTTACAGCACTCCCAAATTAATTACCCAGTATTCGTAACTCTCCTCCTCCTAACTCGTAAGTATATACATAAAAATGAATGATCACACAGTTTTCTCTCATTATTTCATTATTAAAAAAATACATTGTAATTATTGATGTTGTATTGTTGTTAATAACTATTTATGGATTCCTTTCCCCCACGACGAAACTTTGTAAAAGATTGATTTTCACAATAATTTCTAATCCGAGTGTATATTTCCTAGAATTCTACATACATACATACATAAAATCACGCCTCTTTCCCAGTGGGGTAGGCAGAAACCACGATTTCCACTTGCTACGATCCTAGCATACTTCTTTCGCTTCCTCAACTTTCATTAATGTATCTATTCATGTATGCTCGCCGGTTATGGGTGCTTTTAACCTGGCCTTTATTCAGGACATCTGCGATTTGGTCGTCTTAACCCCTTAAAGGAAATTCGTTCTCAAATTTTCATGTTTTTGTTAATAACTTTGTTTTGTTTAATTCTACAACAAAAAATTACAGAACAAAGTTGTAGAGAATTTAATTTGCGACAAGAATGTTGTCGTGTGACACGATCAGACTTTTTACAAGTTGTTGGAGAATTCGCAAAAAAAAGATTGACAAAGAAGGCGTATTCACTGGCAATGTCGCAGGAAAAGGATGGTACCTTAAATTTAAGGCTCGACATCCTGAATTGGTGCTACGAAAACCGGAACCTACGTCAATCGCCAGAGTGAAAGGCTTTAACCGTACTGCTGTAGACAGGTTTTATTCTCTGTTGGAAGATGTGGTTGAAAAACACAACATTGTTCCTGAAATGATATTCAACATGGATGAAACAGGAGTAACAACAACGTCGAACAAACCACCAAAGGTTTTATCAACGTATGGCAAAAAACAAGTAGGCGTTGTCTCTAGCAAAGAAAGAGGAGTGCTAACGACAATTATCTGTTGCTGCAGCGTTACGGGGTCGTTTTTGCCGCCATTTTTCTTCTTTAAACGGAAGAAATTCGATCAAAGATTGCTTGATGGTTTGAGAACCATCAAGCAATCTTTGATCGAAGGTTCTTTGATCGAAGGGACCAGGTTCTGAAGCAACCGTTACTGACAGCGGCTGAATCAACTCTGACAAGTTTTTGAACTGGCTTCAAGTATTTGTTCAAAAAGTGCGCCCCACTGAAGACCAAAAAGCACTATTGATACTTGACAATCACGAATACCACAAGAGCTACGCTGCCCTAGATTATGCCTCAAAGAATAAAGTAATTTTCCTTTCAAACCACCACACACCGCCCATCGCCATCAGCCTCTGGATGTGGCCGTTTACGGACCCATTAAAAAGTATTTTGAGATCGAAGTGAATACTTTCCAAAAGGCACACCCAGGCCGCATAATTAATCAACTCGATGTTGCAAGATTGTTCACAAGCGCTGACTTGAAAGGAGCAACGCCAGCGAATGCCATAAGTGGATTTCGGGCGAGTGGCATTTACCCATTTAATAGGCACGCAATTGCAGAAGAACATTTTGCACCATCGGAGGTCTATCAAGTTTCTGAACAACCAGCTACAGCTCCAGAAGAACTAGTAACAGCTCCAAAAGAACCGGTTCTAGCTCCAGAAGAACCAGTAACAGCTCCAAAAGAACCACTTCTAGCTTCAGAAGAACCAACCGCAGATTTGGGACAAGATAATGTCGTCCAAAGAATCACACACAAGGAACACATAAGATAAAGAACAATCTAGTTGTATACCATCAGCGCCCATTGAGCTTCTTGGTCAACCAGACCCAGCAATTCAATAAAATATCCAGAATGTTGATGATAGCGCAAATATTTCATACATAGATATTCTACAAGAAATTAGACCGATTCCTAAAGAAGTTAATAAAAGAAACAACAGAGGCCGGAAACCACAAAGAGCTGAGGTGTTAACCAGCACGCCGATTAAAATGGAACAGAAAAAAAGCAAGACGCCACTAATGTAAAGAAGAAGATAAAGTTTGAAACGGTGCCTCAGGCAGGCCCATCAAAAGTAAGTAAATAAAAATAAAACCGTAACCAAAGATAAATCTAAGGAGAATAGAAAAACCTATTTATGCACAGTATGCAAAGAGATTTATATTCATCCCCCAGTCGAAGACTGGATCCAGTGCGATACATGTCAAGAATGGACACATGAGGCCTGTTCTTCGTACATGGGACATGGGTCCTACTTTTGTGATGATTGCTACTACTAAATGCCATCTTTCGTTTTGCCCGACTATGAAATTCCTTTTGAAACGGATCGTGGTCATATTTTAAAAAAATATATAAATTTGTTACTTTCGATTAAAATATGTTCAATTTTGTTAACGTTTCATAAACTTTAATTATGCTAGTTCCTAATGAAAGTAAGACTGATTAAAAACCTTAATTATAAATATGTGTTTCTTTCAAAAAGACTTAGCTCATTCGTCTTGCCCGCCCGTCCCCTACCTATAAAAAAATATTTCTAGTACAGACGGACTTCTAATCATTGATAGAAGTCCGTCTGTATGTCTATTTAATGTTAGATCGGTGGTCGATTTGACGCTCCAAAAAGAAGAGAGCAGAAGTCATTGTCAATGCTTAATGCATGTGTTGCAGAACCAACAACAGCCTAAAATGCCTTTATTCCCATTGACCAACCCCGAACTTACCACCGGGGTGTTGGATGGCACTAATAAGTGGTGTGGTGAATGGCACATAATTAGTTTCATCTACCCTCTTGATAGTTATAGTACAGGGGTCTATTCTCATATCGTATTGGACGTTATCAATAGAAATTGATATTAAAACATCTTTCACTGGGTATCATCTTCTATACATAATTATACTAGCGGACCCAACAGACGTTGTCCTGCGAAAAAAAAATGACCAAATTGTGAATCTAAACCATTCTCGAATCCCCTTGAACACACAAAAAATTTCATCAACATCAATCGGTCCAGCCGTTTAGGAGTTCAGTGACATACACACATACAGTTGAATTATATATATAAAGATAAAATTTAAGGTTATGATTGTAATATGAAAATTAAATTTTTTACTGAATAAATATGGAAGTATGTCGATAACAAATATGCAATTTAATTTTTTTTTTATCTTTCTCAACAACTGTAACAATAAACAGGCAAGCTAATCTCTGGATATGCTGGACCGATTTTGACGGAACTTTTACTAGTAGATAGCTGAAGTTATAGCGGGTAACATATATAACATGCTACTTTTCGTTTAGCTTTTTCCCCTCGGCTTTGCCCGCGTAAAGGTCGTCTCCGGAATGGTTAAACCGATTTAGGCGGGACTTTAACCGGTAGGAAGGTAACGTTATAGCAGGTTATTTAGACTACTTTTAGATATCGCCCGCAGGTTTACATAAGTTGAGCTGAAAGTATTGAAATTCTACGCTACAAGTCGCGGAAAACCGCTAGTGAGCAATAAAAATGTATATTCCATGAATAAATAAAAATAAAATAATAAATGGAACTTGTATTCTTATCACTAATTCTAATTCAGAAATACAACGAACGTTTTTATAATTACTAGCAATTATTATTATTTACTTACTTACTTTTTTATACACAGTTGGTAAAACATAACACCAACGTTGTAAGAAAAAAAAACAAGTAGGTACTTACTTAGAAAATTTGTTTACAAAATCATTAATAAATATTTTTGTTTTGTCATGCGTTCAACAAGTTACGTAAATACCTACTTGTGTGTGCTTTGCAGTATTTTTCCATAGTTTTCGCACACACGTAAAACAGAAGACGACAAGTTCAGGAACAATGCATTCTTATACGACTCCACGCCTATATGCGAGCGAGATCCCCTATGCGCGAGGGAGAACGCAGCATATCCTACTTTCCTTGTACGACCTTTACGCGGGCAAAGCCGAGGGGAATAAGCTAAACAAAAAGTAGCATAATATATATAGCGACCGAGACAGATAGTTAGCCATGCTGCAGCAGTCATTGAATGTCATCTATCAGATCATCATATGCTTGGCTTGTCGATACAAGTACCTGACGACTCACAAGTGTTTACGAAATGTAAGACCGATAAACTAACTATAATTAGTGACAAGTTAGTTAAAGAAAAAATAATTGCATTTAATTGGTCGGATCTGTTACTGTTTACGTGCCCATTACTGTTATATAATGCTTTAAGTAGCACTTTTAGTAAAATATATCAGGATAGTAAAATTGACATATCTGTAAAACAAAAAGTGTACAAGCAACCGTGGGTGGATAAGCAGCTACATACAATGATATTACACCGTGATAAACTTTTTAGAATATGGAAATCTAAACCAGATAATATGTGTAATCGGCTTGAATATACTAAATTTAGAAATAAGTTAAATAAATTGATAAATATTGGGAAAAATAATTATCGTCAGCAAGAAATTAAAAATTGTAATGGGGATACGCGGAAAATATGGAGTAAAATTAATGGATGGATAGGGCGAAGCAAAAGTAGTGTAGACAAATTGATTATGAAATATTTGGGTAAGAAAGATAATTTATATAATATATGTACTAACTTTTCGGATACATTTACACGGGAAATTGTAAACATTAAGCATACTTGCAGTACACAGTTCTTAGAAAGGAATGAATATGTTAAGCCATCGATGGTGTCTTTTAGGTATGGAAGGGTAGGTAGTGCTGTAGTGGAAAAATATTTAGATAATCTTAGCGTGGAAAAGTCTCCGGGTTTTGATAGGATAAGAGTACAAGACATCAAGATTGTTAAGAAAGAATTAAGTCCTGTCTTAGCGTTGTTTGTTAACCTTTGTTTGTCCCAGGGTACATATCCAGATGACCTTAAGAAATCCATAATCCGTCCCATACATAAGCAAGGAAGTTATACTGATTATGGAAACTACAGGCCGATTGCAATTTTATCTGTAATTAATAAACTAGTGGAAAAAGTAATTGTTAATCAGGTTAGTGGTTTTTTAGAAAAGTATAGCATTCTATCGAGCGCTCAGCACGGCTTCAGGCCCGGCCGCAGCACCTCCACGGCGATGACGGACTTTGCGGATGAGGTCAACAGTAGTCTCGATAAGGGGTGTCAAGTGCTTTGTGTCTTCATAGACTATAAAAAGGCATTTGATACTTTGGAACACGAAATCTTATTGCAGTCAATGGACGAGTGTGGTATCCGTGGGCCTACAAATAATTGGTTCCGAAATTACCTTAAGAACCGTACCATACGCACTGTGGTCAACGGGGTGGAGGGCGCCGAGCGTGAAGTCGTGCTGGGAGTCCCGACCGGCTCTGTGTTTGGGCCTATGGGCTTCGTCATGCACGTAAATAGTGTGCCGAACGTGGTACAGTACTGTCGTTTGTATATGTATGCGGATGATATGTGCTTACTTTATTCAGCAAATGACATTCATGAAATAATACTGTTTGTGCAATCAGACCTTAATAATGTTACAAAGTGGGCCCACGACAACGGGTTAATTATTAATCAGTCCAAAACCAAATGCATACATATACACTCGCCATACAATAGAACGGCTGCTAGACTGAATGTTGACGATTTTAGTATTGTGGGTCATACGTATGAATGCTTTCACTCGGCCGGTCGCGATTGCCGCTGCGAGAAGCTTTGTTTTGTTGACACATTTAAGTACTTGGGTTTGCACGTAGACCGTAAATTTAGCTGGAAGGTCCACGTAGGTGAGGTATGCTCCAAGTTGAGAGTGCTATTAGGAAAGTTCTATCACCTTAGGATTATTCTTAACAAACGTTTGCTACGTACTGTATACTTTGCGTTAGTGGATTCGACACTCGGCTATTGCCTAAGTAGTTATGGGCGTACTTTCGATACATATCTCAAAGATATCAAGAACCTTCAGGTTCGATTTCTTAAATATTTAGTTAGTCCTAGCGTTAAAAGAAAATGCTGTGGCGATTATGACCAGCTTTTTTCTGTAACTAAGATACTCCCTGTGAAGGCTAAGGTCGAATATTTAATTATTATAGAAAACTACTACTGTGACTTTTTTAGGAAATTAATTACCAATGGATATAATACTAAAAGAGCTAGGAAAAGAACATATGTATGCCCGAAAGTAAAAAATTATTATGGTCAACGAACCAATAAGTACCTGTTACCAAAATTATATAATAAAAGAGATTTTTTAAGGGAGACTATATAAGAATACGCTGAAAAGAAGGGTTAGAAAAGCACTACTAGAAACTTACAATGCTACATAGTTCTCATCTTCATTTACTATTAAGGTTTGATAGGTTTTTAGATGGTATAATTTATAGATATTAGGTATTAATTGTAAAAATAGGTAAGGAGTGCAAGCTTGCCAACAAACTGCGTCAGCAGTTTGGCGAGATATTATATAAGTAAAAAATGTAATGCCTAATCTGGAATTAAATTAAAAAAAAAAAATATAATAATATGTTACCCGCTATAACTTCAGCTAGAGATTAGCTTGCCTGTTTGTGTTTGTTGTTACTGTTGTTGAGTAAGATAAAAAAATTGCACATTTGTTATCGACATACTTCCATATTTATTCAGTATAAATTTTAATTTTGATATTACAAACATAACCCTAAATTTTATATAATTATATGTATAGGTGATATCCAGTGAAAGATGTTTTAATATCAATTTCTATTGATAACGATACGATATGAGAATAGACCCCTGTACTATAACTATGAAGGGGGTGGATGAAACTAATTTTGTGCCATTCACCACCGGGGTGGTAAACGACACTTATTAGTGTCATCCACCACCCCGTAGGTAAGTTCGGGGGTGGTCGATGGGAATATACGCTAAAATGAGACACTAGCGTCCAATTACCAATACCAGTATGGGCTATTATCTCGCTTAACAAACAGGTAGTTACAACTGATATAACATTACGTGTAAACAAAATTGACTTGTACACACTAACGTATAAAGAATGTTCAACGCCCAAGTCACACAACATTAACTATAATAATAAAGAAAGAAAGAAGAAATCGCAGTAAGCAAAGGTTCCTTACTGCGATTTCTTTGGCACACAGACTTGGCACGACTTTGTCTAGATTTCATTACTTTTTAGAGACAAACAAGCAGCTCCATCGAGACTTGGCTAGTTTTTTACAGAATGTTTTTGGTGGGATTTCACTTCTTTTTGTAGAAACGTGGGCAAATTGATTTATTTTATTAGATTTTCTTATTTGACACAGTTTTTTTCTTTTTAGGAGTAGTTTTTTTATTATTACAAATCTTTCTTTTCTTTTTTTCCGGTTCTAATTTTTATACAGTAGCAACAGTTTTTCGTATTGCCCATTCGCGTTCATTATTTATTCTTTTAGACGGTTTAATTTCTGAAAGATCGGCGCGGTATTTACGTCTAAGCCGGTTGTATTCGGTGATCGCTGAAGCTTGAGCTTTTATACTCTTGAAGTCAACATTTATGAGGTGCACCCCATGAAGATTGGTTACTCGTGAAAGCGCCGCGTAGGCTTGGCCACAAGAGGATATGGAGGTGCCAATGTCCATGAGGGCATTTTTTAGACTTAGACCTTGGCGTTTAGAGTTTAGAGTTTTCCTATATGCGTATTAAAAGCAGAAGGGGGCATTCGCCCAGCAGTGGGACGCTATAGGCTAGATTAAATTAGAAGATGTGTCCCACTACGCTGGATTTTTGCAATTACAGTCGATTTTTTATGTACCAATAGTAGAAGGGGGCATTACCATATCTCTAATTATAGCTGAGACCAGCTGAGGGTTCTTTTTTTTTTATATTGGGTTCGTCAAATTGACGCCGCCCGCCTGGTGGTAAGTCGTGACGACGTCTAGCGATTGTGGGCCACTCTCACAGCGCACAATACTATAGAGAGTGGACCTCAACTTGACGACCTACTAATGTGCCTCTTCACGCTCCGCTTAACGAACCCAGGGTTATATGTGGGAGGAAACACGTGCACAGGCAGGGCGTTCCAGGCCACTATCGTTCGGCAGAGAAACGAACGTTTAAAACGTTCGGTTCTCGCGAACATGCTATCCACTGTGTGGGGGTGGCATCTCTGCCCGGCACGCGTTGTTCGGGATCGGAAGGAAGAGGGTGGGATCAGATTGAAGAGCTCTTCAGAACACTCGCCGTGGCAAATACGGTAGAATGCGGCCAAGGAAGCTATTGTTCGGCGCTGAGCTAGCGGCTCAATGCTTCCCGTTACCTCCGGACAGTCGCTGCATAGCGTCGAGAGCGTCTAGTAAATACTTCGCGGAGCCGTCCCAGAGGTGAGAGCAGTATTCGACGCAGGGTCTAATCTGCGTCTTGTACAGCAGACACCTCTGGTGCGGTGTAAAGAATCGCTTTACCTTATTCAGTATTCCTAGTTTCCGCGAAGCTAGCCCTATACATCTTTCAATGTAGTTTTTGTTCTTCATCAGATACCTCAGACCTTTGATTTTTGACACCAAATGAAGCGGCCCACGAAGTTGAATATTTTTTGTAAAGGCGGTATGTCGATCTCTAATAGTTTGGTTGGGCTCTTGTGTTTTCTAATCAGGGTCTCCAGGTACTCCAGATCTTCAATTATCCTAGTTTTTATAGTTTTCCCTTTATGTGGCCATTAAACCCTAACTCTGTACAAAATTTCAGCTCTCTGAGTTTATGGGAAGTACTAGTTCTATTCTGATGATCATGAGTGAGTGAGTGAGTGTCATAAATGCAAAACTTTGCTTTCGCTTAACTTCGGAACTAAATGACCTACATACTTGAAATTTTGGATTTTAAGTATGTGATTATAGCTTACTGGATGACAAAAATTTCTGCGTTCTGGTCTTATCCAGAGGTTCTCAAATAGGGGCCTGAAAATGCGGCAAAATGATTCCACTAAAGGATGGTACGGCAGTGTTTGCTTCGCGCTCGACTTGGCGATGAGTTATATTCATATGCATTCATATACATATTATAATAGCTTTCTTTGTTCCGTGATTGTGTCATATTGTGTCTATACTATGCAGTTCGTATTACCTGAAGTAATGTTAATAGGCAAACTTTTTGGTTCAGAATATATCGACGTCCCCGAGGAATAATCGCAAAAATCAAATTTTACAGGAGAAAAGATTACGTGTTTTTCGGTTCTAACTTTTCTATAAAAGATAATTATGACAACATTTTAATACGATGGGAAAGCTAATTTTTGCCCAAACAGATCATAGTTAGCCGTGTGACTATTGATTAAACAGAGAATTAGATATTCACCATAGTTCAAATTACCAAAAATAATTTCTAACAGTTTTTAGGGTATTGATATATTACCACCATGAACTATCAATAATATTCCAGCAACGTCTACTTACCGAATTATTTTTGTAATATAAAAATAATTTCTTAAAAATCATAGACATAACACTACTTTACTGAGTTCTCCAACGATGTATGTTTTCATTAGTAGATAAATGTAATGTTCAGTTACCGACTTATTACGGTAAACATTTTAATAACCTTATAATGGTAAAGTATAGTAACTGGAATATTATAGATCTTTCTGGTAATCATATTTTAATGTAGGTAATCGTTGTAAACAGATTATGTTAATAAATGTCATCGGTATCTCCAAGGGAAAATTAAAGAAAATTCATAAAATTTATCAAAATATTGTTTGTAATGGGTAAAAAGTCCTTAATGAGATCACAATTGTGATATAAAAAATATAAAGAAATAAAAACATGAAAAGCAGTACTTAATCACTATTTTCATTGTTATCATCATTATTATCTTGTTCACTATTTTCTACAGAAACTAAAGAAACATAAAATGGGTGTGAATTGCTCCACTGTTACATAAAGATAGTAAATCAGTATGCAACGCCTTGGTTATGGGAAGAGGTTGATGATACGCACGCTCCAATACAATATCAGCCTCAACCAACGAAACCGTTTTAGGTTTTCGCCCGCGTCGTTTCGTTTGAAATGAATTCATAAAATCTAATTCAGAATACGGATCATCAAAATCATATTTAAAGAAAACCTTGTCTTGTTCAGATGATGATACGTATTCCCATCGATCTTTATCGAGTCGCCAATTTAAAGGATTAACTAATTTCGTAATATCAAAAACGTATTTTTGATCCAATTCTTTCACAGTATACTTATCTCCAGAGACTTTAGAATTTAGGATAATATTATATATCTGGTCAGGTGTGTAAAGAAACTTGTTTCTCTCAATACAGGTATGCATTGAATCGCCCTCGTTATGGCTATGCCCAGTTTCAAAAAATCTGTGTTATAGATATATTTAAAGATTTAAATGCATAAGCATACAAGGCAAAAATATATCTATTTTTGTTTTGACCAACAGCCATCTAAATAGAGGTAGAATTTACTAATACCTCGTTCATGTTCGGATTTGAGGAATTGTAGCAAACAACTACCAATTTCGGTGCAGCCTCGCCTTGCAATTTGTTGAAGCCACACATAACAATAACCTTTGATACGAAGTGCGTCAAAAATGGTGAAGTTGTATATACTTTCGTTTATAGTGGAAAATACCTTTCGAAAATATATTTTTGAGTTGAGCTTTGTCTTGTATAATAAGTAGTCTTCTACTTTAGGGAATAATAAAATATGCTTCTCAATCAAAGACATTATAATGTCTTTGTTCTCAATACTCGATCCTGTGCTGGAGCTAATTTTTCGAGGTCTATTATTGTGCTTACCTCTTAAGTCTGTAACGCGGTCGTCTGTTTTAAATTTTTCTATTGCTGTGTATACCATTTGTTCATTCATTTGTAAAGTATTTAGGAAAAATTTCTTACAATCCAAAACCTCCACATCTCTTTAAGAAAATAAATATTTAATAGTCTGTGTGTAATTTTATTCCTCTAGAGTCATTCGTTTGATGTTTTCTGTTTTAGTATGTTTAGCAATGTAGGTATATCCATTGCTGTTCTCGATCAGCTAGTTGATAAAATTTATCAAATAAATCTTGCCTGTCTGAAGAGGTAAATTTGCTACCACAGTTCAATTTACAATTACATACAGCATATCACGCTCCCAAATGATTACTGTAACAGAGTATTACCGAAAATGTCTATCTCATAAATCACGAGAATAAATCTGTGATCGCTTTAACCAGTAATTAATAGAACATATTTTGCAGTAATATTACTTTACCGAAATGTAGCCACACAAATGAATTTGTAATAATGTATTATCATATTCTTCTCGTACCTACATTAAAATTAACACTTTTCCGAAGAACAAGGTGTCATAAGGTAAATAGTTGGATATTATCGCAGGAAAAATTTGTAAAAAATTGCATAGATGTATTCCGACCCATAGATATCTACCGAAAATGCAATAACAGTAATAACCCAGTAATAGTACAATACAGATTTATTCCTTGGGGGCGTCGATATATTTATAATTTAATTATATTAAAAATAAAATGGATCAACATGCGGAAGAGATTCATTTTGTTAAAGGAAGGAAGGAACTGCATTAATATGTGATAAATATAGATACCATAAACACAAAACATATAAAAATGGTTCTAGTGTATCGTAAACTAAGTACAAATCCATGAAATGTCTTAGGAGCAATGACGGTTTTATACAGAGACTTGGGATGGCGTTCGCTTCACTCCCTTAATAGACCTACAGAGCGTGGGAAAGAGAAGTCCAGAGAAGTCATCATCATTCGAACAATGCCTATTAGTCGCGCCAATAAAGCTTTTTCGTCGAAAGTCCTCAGAAACAGCTCCGATTTAGATCATTTTATTTTTAAAATTTTTGTTTTTTTATATTACATATTTAAAATCAGAAATATTTCAGAGGGGGGAAATAATTATTTGTATTGCTTAAACAATAGGTAAATTATTTACATAAGGAAACAATTTTGATTTGCATGGTTTTCGTTGAAAAAAAACTATTCGTGTATTAATTGTGGTGTTAAGAATAGTAGCAATGTGAAACGGATGTTAATGATTGTAAGCTCATAGTAGTATATTATAATAAATATATGGAGTCTGTAAGTACTACGATTAGCACCTTGTTTGAATTATAATTTATGGTCTATAGAAAAACAAAGTAAGATAGAACATAATGACGTTTGGAAGAACAGATCCTTTATGTAAAAATATTGAATGGTAAAATAAATTAATACTTGTGTATTCCTAGTGTTTTTTTCTGAGTTGAAGACCCTTGATCCTTTCAGCTCAGAACTGGGATATACCTAGTCCACTGATTGCATTACAAAATACATTTTTTTTTCTTCTAATCTCGGTGACTGACTAAGCATAAAATATGGAAGAAATCGCAACGCCCGTCACCGCCTAAGCGTACTAATGCTATAGATAGGTATACAATCACGGTCGCGTGAAAGAGTGCAAGGCAGCAAAGGTCATGTATCGCGACTCGAAGTACATCGTAAAAGGCAGCGTACTAATGATACTCGTTCTTCGGTGATTGTGAGCAGTGAGATGAGCCAGGCAAGCGGTTCTCTTAAGCGACGTCATTCTTGTGATCGTAGAAGCGATCGTTTACGTGAACGTGGAAACAAACGAAGCACTCCTTCAGGACGGATGCGTGAGTCAAGAAATATGTCACGTGGGAGCCGTCAGTCATACGACAGTCGGCGTTCATCTCCAGGTAGGCGTCGGAGCCGAGATCACCAGTCAAAACGTCATCGCGAGCGGCGCTATAGTCGAAGTCGACACGCTAGCCGAAAGGACAAGCGACGGCGTAGACAAAGGTATAGTTCAACTTCGAGTGACGAGTATGACGAGACGAGGATGTCTTCGCGCAACAGACAGGTATGGCGTTCTACGAGTACCAATGATACTTCAGCATTACTTACCGAGCTAGTGAAGTCAATTGTGAATAGTCGCCCCGAAGGCAATAAGTTTCCCATACTTGGTAACGTGGTACCAGAATTTGATCCAATGGTCAAGGGCCAGACTATACACACTTGACTCAATAAGGTCGAAGAGTGTTCTAGGTTGTACAAATGGGGTGATGATCAAGTTATACATTATGCATTACCCAAATTATCAGGTGTCGCTAAGACCTGGTATAAGGCCTTACCTACCATGTCGTTAACGTGGACCGAATGGAAAAGTAAACTCGCCGAATCCTTTCGGAGTACCGATGATTATGCGGAATTATTGACCGAAATGCTGTCTAGACGTGTCAAATATAATGAACCGCTGGAATTGTATTATTATGACAAAATAAATGTATTAAATAGATTAGAGATAGTAAGTAGAAAAGCAGTGGACTGTTTACTTTACGGTATTGAAGATAGGTCTTTAAGACTAGGCGCAAAAGCGTCAAAGTGTCAGGAGCTCGAAAAAGTGTTTGAGTATTTTCAGTCTATTAAACAGCAGCGGCGAGACTCGGAAAAGTCTAAAACTCATACGGATAGACGTCTATTCGTAACTGGTAACAATATCACTCCTAAATACTCTAATAACGACAGTAGGACCAAATTTCAATCTAATAATGCTGTGGTGTGCTACAACTGCAATGAACCAGGGCATTTTAGTTTTAAGTGTACTATGGAGATACTAAAGTGTACTGTCTGCAAACGGCTTGGACACACGGCCATAAATTGTTCAAGGTTGCTCTCCGATACGAAAACTGAAATAGATACTGATCAACGCGCCTTCAGTATTTCAGAGAGCCATCAACAAAATTCTACCTAAATCTAAAGTAGACTGCATTATTCATGGACGACATTTTAATTCCAGCAAGATCATTTCAAGAGGGACTCACTAGACTGGAACAAATTTTAGAGTTGTTGTTAGAGGCAGGGTTAACGTTAAAAATGAGTAAATGTCATTTTTTATAAGGAAATAGATATCCTTGGCAGTAGGATGTTATTGGGCATTCTAGACCACCTTCCGTTCCTACGGCTCACTTCGTTCACCTCAGTCACTCTCGGTGGTCTAGAATGCCCAATAACATTTCTGATATTGTACTGTGAGACAAAATACCCAATATCACTTTTATTAACCAGAATACATTCATTTCGTTATCATTTTGTTGCTGTGTTAGTTCGAATCAGCAAAATTCAACAACAATACATGTCCCATGGAAACATAAATTTCATAACATGCATCTGTAATGTGAGAAGGTACCGACTATACTCATCATGTAGTAGGTAAACACTAAATTAGTCTTTTATAGAACTTACTAAATATTATTTTTGTATTCATTTTTAATCAACGACCATCCGAATGAGTATATTCTGGGATCGATTAGAAATATAGATAATGATAATGATGATTCATTTTTCGAAAGTATGTTATAGCAGTACTAGTTTTAACTTTAAATTTTAGGTTTTATTGTATTTCATTTTATTTACATTTTATGAGTGAAAACAGTTACATGTTTCAATTTTAAGTTAATTATTTTATACCTACACTATTGTTCACGGCAACTATTAGTATTTATATTATTATATTTTTAATGATCGTATTAGGTTACTACCGAATACGTATGAAAATGTTATTAGTTAGTATCTGTAAACAAAAAGTACACAGTAGCATTTTTATGTGATGCTAAAATCTCGAGTTTAATTGCGACTTAACAACTACGATTTGTATCTGGACATCCAAATTAAAAAAAATACTTTTCAATAAGGTTTGTAAACGATATGTAAAGATAAACAAACATTTAAAACTACAACTCCCTTTTTGAAGTCAGTTAATAATCATCAATTTTGCTTATTACACAAAACACGCGATGCTATAATTTTAATACATGCCTACTACCTTAATACCACCTATGGGATAGGACGATCGTTATAAAATTATTCCGACAAATTGAGAACCTCCTTTTGAAGTCGGTTAAAAATTAATTTAAATTTTTGTTAGTTTTACCTCTCATCTTCGTCATAACAACCCATACACGTCACAATACTGAGCGCGGATCTTCTCCAAAAAGAATGGAGGAAAATTTAGTCTACTATACCCCGCAACAAACATACATAATTCTCAACAAACATACATAATTTATTAATAATTTAATTATGAATCGTAAAGCATAGTTGCCGACAATAGGGATCGGGTTCCCTTTGCCGGTTTTATTTTTCCAGTTCTGACCAAATCGCAATTTAGCATAATTGATATGCAATCAACACGGTTCAATATGACGTAAACAACATATTTTTTTAAAACAACTTATGTCATTTACTTATAAAACAAACAATCAAATATTTTCTCTTTATAATATTAGTGGGTATAAATGTTGGGACGTGCTTATTCACTTAGAGTATAAAATTGAAGTAACCTATTTTATGCTGAAACTATTTTATATAAACCAATACATTTTAATTAAATTTAACATTCGATCCAGTATCTTCAAAGTGACAAGAAATGCAGGATTTCTATCATGTAAGTAAGTGCCTACTTCTTTTAGTAGTAGTAATGCTCAGCTACGGACCTGGTTTTTGCCTGACGGCTGTGTTCCTTTTCATATCCTATCTATTCCTCATGATGTTACTCAGCTAAGGAACGGTTTTTGCCTACCGGCTGTTGTAAAATCAATCAATTTATTTATTTTATTTATTTATGAAATGATTCTAAAGTTTGTAACCTTCTTTCATCGCATAGTTTTTTAATTATAAATTTTACAACTGCACGGATAACGTGGTTGGTCGAGCAATCGACTGCCACACACGTGATCGCGGGTTCGATTTCCGCACTGGATTATTATTTGTATGATTTACAAGTTATTGCGATGAGTCTATTAGATGTTCTTGAAATGTGTAATTAATTAAATGATTACAAAGTCATCCGACTTATTTATTCGTATTCCATTTCAGGTCTGACTCTGAATCTGAAAACCCGCAGTCATGGCGCTCAGCTCCTGAAGTTAAAGCCACAAAGGTGCAGCCGAAGAAAAAGACAACGAAGCGTAAGGCTTCTGAGAGTTCCACCACGCCTTCAGAATATAACTCAAGGTAATTGACCGAGCGAGCGAAGCGTCTACATTTCGAGATTGGTCAATTTGATTTTGTCCGACTGTGTCTGTCGCAATGTGTGTTCAGGGGTAGCAGTCACAGTTTTTATCCGAACTTCACAAAATTTTGCACAAGTGTTCCTTGCTTTAATAAAAAAAATGTCGAAGGCTTTTTGGATATGGGGAAAGTGGGGTAATATGGGTCAACTAAAGGTTATAGGTTTTCCCGAGCTAGCGTCCTCATTTATTATCCGATCTTAATGAAACTTGGCACAAGTATTCCTTTATTTAAAACAATACTTTTATAGAGAGGATTCTTTTGATTATGAGGAAAATGGGGTAATAAGGATCACATAAAATTTTAATGTTTTTCCGAACTACCGTCGTTATTTACCTACTATGACACTTGGCATTCCTTCACTTATAGCGTGAGTTTTTTTGTTTGGATGGAGGGGAATGGGGGACTAATGTTGAAGTTTTTAAAAAATGGTTTTATTTTATGTTAGCGAGGTCTACTGTTCGACCATAGGGTGACCACTAGTTTTATTCGTACTGTTATGTGTTTAGACACCTACTTGTTGGGTATTAGAAGTTAATTGCATAGTTTACATTTAACATAGGTTTCTTAAGTATGTTCATAACGTATTTTATTTTATTATTATAGTAAATAGAAGCAGCTCGGATCTCAATGGTTTGGAGAAATGCGGTAGCAACCCACCGTCAACCTCAAGCGGAGACTTTGCTTCGTGGCTCATCAGCCGTGTTGCCAATGGGAAAGTGCGTCGAACGGCGAACTTGACGGGAGACTTTTACATAGAGGTAAAAGTATACAATAAGAAAGACGTTGCCTACACTCCTAAAGAGGATCGGTGGAAAAAGGCAGAAGTTTCACTTAAAGTGCAAGTTAACAGGGATACTCCGCAGTGGGACGGGTTACAAATGTTTATGAGACGGAGTCGGAGATGAGTTGTTCGATAATTCTGAACCCATCTTTTATAATTAATATAGTTAGATTTATTGGGTACCAACTTAATTTTATATAATATTTTGTGCGATTTAGTGAGTCAAACGTTAAATTTGACGATCGATAATTTGAACCGGTCTTTTATACTCGTAGCTATATATAATTTTATTAGATAGATTACATAGATATCTTTTGCTATCTTACATAACGTTATTATATTCAAGCAACCTAAAATTATTTTAAATTATGGGTTAAATGATTTAAAATTAAACTAAAATGCCTTTCTGCACAGTTTGTACTATTACTACATTATTATTATACTATATTTCGAATATTTTGCTTTGTTTTTAAATGTTAAAAATGATTGTCAAGAGATTAAATCATTTACTACAAAAAAAATTATTCTGTATCAGAATTATGAATTTGATTTATTGATATCTCAGCTTAAAAGCGTTATCGGTCGTTGAACCGCCGTGCAAAATGACGAGTGAACTAAAATGTGTGTCCTGTAATATTGTTATAGACGAACTATTAGCATATATTCAGAATAAAGTGTCGGTGGCCGATGAGGCAAGTCTTGTTAAAATTTGTGCGTCCGCTTTTAACAGTGAGCAAATTCAAAAAGCAAAAACTTTACTGTTTGAATCGCTGTCATCTGAGGTGCGTAGTACGGTCCGAAAGGGAAAAGGCAAGGATAGCCGCGTATTGAACGACATTATTGGCACTTTTAAAGCGACAGATCCGGACTTATTGCCAATCTTTGTTGCCCGCGACCTTAATAAATTGCCCCCGATAACATTTGACCACCTCGATGTCTCGCAGTTACTAAAGGATCTAGTGCTAGTCCAGGCCGAGATTAAGAACATCAAATCTACATACGTGAGTCAAGAAGCCCTGGTAGACCTGAAAAAGGAGTGTGATGAAAAATATACTCATCGAAAACCGGAAATTATCTCAGTTGAGGGTTGCGCGAAAAAAAAGTGTAACGGCTATACAACATGAGTCAGCGAGAACTATGTGTGCGACGAGCGTAGAAGGCGGCCGCGATGAGTCATTGCATCAACCCGTTACGGTGACTCCGAGGCAGATAATAAGCGAACAGCTGATTGATATACCTGTACCAAGTCGATCGTACGCAAACGTTGTCTCAGTCGAAACAGTAAAGGATGACGGTTTTACCTTAGTACAAAAGAGACAAAAACCCAAGTATAGGTTTACAGGTTGTTTAGGAAAGGGTGAAATTGAGTCTGACGGAAAATTTAAATCAGCTGACCGAAAGATACCCATGTTTATCACTAATGTACACAAAGACACATTGGTGTCGGATATAATTGGATACATACAGAGAAAAACGGGTGAAAGAGTAGACTTAGAAAAAATTAATATGAAACGTCAATGCGAACACAACGCGTATAAATTCTTTGTTTCACAGAGGGTGCTCCCTATGTACTTAGATGAACAATTATGGCCACAGGGCATTATATTTCGTCGTTTCGTCCATTACAAAAAGAAGCGTAAGGATGATGCGTGGAAATTAGATAACGGCACTCAACCTGTTTCTTAATGGGTGAAAATGTGTACAAGTTTGTGACATTCAACTGTAAAAATGTCAAGCGTTCCGCCTCGTACATTCGTCAACTATGTAAGTACTCCGATGTGATTGCGTTGCAAGAGACATGGTTGCTACCGGAAGATATCTCGTTCCTTGACTGCATAAGCGACGAGTTCAGCTATACGGGAGTATCGGGAATGGACACCTCGGCGGGCATGGTGCTAGGTAGGCCATACGGCGGAGTCGCTCTCTTGTGGAAGCGGTGCGTTTTTCAGGATGTGACCATTGTGCAATGTAATAATCCTCGTGTTTGTGCGATTAAGCTAAACTTGAAGGAGAAAGTGCTTTTGGTGTTCAGTGTATATATGCCGACGGATACTACAGTAAACTTAACGGAATTCACGGACGTCTTGAGCTCGGTGAGTGCAATAATTGATAGTAGCAATATAGACTGTGTGTACATGTTAGGAGACTTTAACGCGCACCCATCAAGACCATTCTATAATGAACTAATAGATTTTTGTAGTGAGCAAAAATGGACCTGTGTCGATACAGATATTTTAGGTTTAGAGTCGAGTACATATACATTTATGTGCGAAGTGTATGGTTCCAAACGGTGGCTGGACCACTGTTTAGTGACAGAGGCGGCCGTCAATTCAGTTAGAGATGTAAATATTTTGCAAGATGTGCTATGGTCTGATCATTTTCCAATGGTGATCGAATGCTGTCTGGACGTAATTGTGTCGAGGAATTATGTACCTGATATGCGCTCCAGTAGTGTTGTATGGGGGGAGAGAAGCCAAAGTCAAATAGAATTGTTTAAAATCGAATGCCATAAGCGACTGAGTCTTATTGACTTCCCATCTGTATTGAGTAATTGTACAAAAAGTATGTGTAATGATTCAAGACATATTAGTGTGATAGATCAGATGTACTCGGACATCGTACAAGCCTTAAGTGAAGCGGCTGTGTTGGGTCGAGAAGGCGGGAGACGGCGCTCTAAGAGGGCGGTTATAGGCTGGAATAAACATGTCGCCGGCGCACACAGGGACGCTAAGGCAAAGTTTGGGGTATGGGTATGGCACGGGAAGCCTGGCTCTGGGGTGGTCTTTGAGGAGATGTGTGAGGCCAGAAGAGTCTTTAAGTCGCGGTTGAAGTGGTGTCAAGACCATGAAGACCAAGTGAAGATGGATATTCTGGCATCACACCACTCTAATCGTGACTTTCGCGGCTTTTGGAAACAGACCAACAGATTGCAAAGCAAACCGGGCGTCCCTGTGAGTGTTAGCGACAGGTCGGATCCGTGTGGGATAGCTGAGCTGTTCAGAGAACACTTTTTTGTTGAGTCACCCTTGGGGCCATCATGTTCGACGCTCGATGCTGAGCCCGGGACGGCAATAGGGGTTAATTTCAGTAGTAAGGAGATTGCTAAAAGCATCAGAACTATGTCAAGGGGTAAATCCCCTGGCCATGACGGGCTTAGCATCGAACACCTGCAATATGCTGGCCCACACCTACCGCGAGTGCTAGCTATGTTGTACGGTTTCTGTGTTAGCCATAGCTACTTACCTTGTGAGATGTTGCGTACTGTAGTCGTACCTATTGTTAAAAATAAGACAGGCGACCTCGTAGACCACAATAACTATAGGCCTATATCACTGGCTACAGTGATAGCCAAGGTATTTGACAGCATGCTTAACGCATACTTAAACAAACGCTTAAAAATTCATGATAACCAGTTCGGTTTCCGACCTGGTTTATCAACAGACAGTGCAGTGCTGTGCCTTAAGCATGCTGTCTCTTACTACACCCAGCGTGATACGCCTATATATGCCTGTTTTCTCGACCTTTCCAGAGCTTTTGATCTAGTTAATTATGACCTACTATGGAAGAAGTTAGATAAAGAAAATATACCCAAAGAAATCATTAATATATTTAAGTTCTGGTACAGCAAACAGACGAACCTTGTACGATGGGCCGGAGGTTGGTCTCGTCCGTTTGGGTTGGACTGCGGGGTGAGGCAGGGGGGTTTGAGCTCGCCTACGCTTTTCAACCTATACGTTAATGAGTTGATGGAAGAGCTCAGCAGTATCAGAGTCGGTTGTTTCGTGGACGGTATCTTCGTTAACAATATTAGCTACGCAGACGACATGGTACTGCTGAGCCCGTCTATCTGTGGTCTTAGGACACTGTTGAAGACCTGTGAAGACTACGCTCGAACACACGGGTTGATGTATAATTCCAAGAAATCGGAGGTTATGGTTTTCGAAGCGGGGAGTAAAAAGCCAAAAAACATACCGCAGATAACGCTGAGCGGGTTGCCACTTAAACGGGTTATTACCTTTAAATATCTTGGGCATATATTAACACCTAACCTTAACGATGACCTTGACATCGAGCGTGAGCGGAGGGCGCTGTCTGTACGGGCGAATATGTTGGTCCGCAGATTTGCACGTTGCTCACTCAAAGTAAAAATTACGCTCTTTCGGGCCTACTGCACAACATTCTACACGTGCAGCCTGTGGGCCAAGTATACGCAGAGGGCATACAGCGCGCTCCGCGTTCAGTATAATAACGCATTTAGGATGTTGGTGGGGCTGCCCCGCTTCTGTAGCGCATCGGGAATGTTTGCCGACGCACAGGTAAACTGTTTCTACGCAACTATGCGTAAGAGGTGTGCGTCTCTGGTGTCCAGGGTGCGGGGTAGCTCCAATAGCATTCTAAAGATGATTGCAAGCCGCCTAGACTGTACATACGTGAATCACTGCAGTGCTATATCACACGGTATAGTACGACAGTGAGTCACAGTGCGGCACTTTAATCAGTGTTCTTAATGGTTCTCAGTTTTTTTAATGGTCGGAATACCTACAATATAAATATGGATACTAACATAGATTATAAGTTTTTACTAACATCAATGAGTCCTGGTCACTTTATTAAAAATTTATTATTATTATTTTCTTTATTTAACTTAATTACATATTTAATACATTTTTAAATAAATCTATAAAAAATACAAATATATTTAAAAATATAAAAAATAGTGACCCACCGGCATCGGGTACAAGGACCAAGCAACCGGTGGTTAGGGCTCCAGAGAGAGGAATTTCCTCACGATGCGTGCCGTATCGAGCAACACTGCCTTCTGCATCAGGCCCTTAATCCAACCGTCTAACGAGAGCCTCTGTAGGTGTTGGTCGAGGCTCTTGGCGATCAGTCCATGCACGGAAACGACTATCGGTACAATAACAGCTGAGCTTACAGGCCACATGTCGACAATCTCGTGGGCCAAATCCAAGTACTTTACTTGTTTGTCTTTTTCGGCTTTCACGAGATTGCCGTCATGCGGAATAGTAATATCAACTATTATTGCACGGCGCTCTAACCGATCTACAATCACTATGTCAGGCCTATTTGCAACAATAGTCCTGTCAGTGATAATAGATCGGTCCCAGTACAATGTGATATGATCATTTTCGAGAACTGGGTCGGGCACATACTTGTAATACGGTACTTCTGAATCCACGAGTTTGTATTTCAGAGCAAGTTGTTGATGGACAATCCTAGCTACTTGGTTATGCCTATGCAAATACTCGCCGTTAGCCAAACTAGAACAACCAGAGATAATATGCCTAAGGGACTCTCCAGGACGGTGGCACGCCCGACATATGTCAACCGTACCATCCTTCAGAATATACCTCCGGTAATTTTTAGTCATGACAACTTCGTCCATAATTGCAAAGACAAACCCTTCGGTTTCTCCAAATAGATTACCGAATCGTAGCCAGGATACTGATGATTTTAAATCAATATCAGGTCCATGTAGGGCCTGATAGAAACGTCCATGTAACTCTTTACCCTTCCATACATCCATGCGGTCATTGGTACTTAGTATTATAGGATTGCGCCAGTTCTCTTTAGCCAAACCGAGCGGGGTAAATCCGTTGTCTACTGCAGCAACATCACGATGCAAATCCTCGTCCACCCGCAGGAAGTATTCCCTAAGATTGCACACCTCACGGTTGTGAAGGGTCTTAGCATTAAGAAAGCCTCGGCCCCCACACTTCCGTGGTATGTACAATCTCATTACAGATGAACGCGGATGATGCATTCGGTATGTAGTGAGTAGCGTACGGACTTTTCTATCCAAGGCGTCAAGTTCTGTCTGAGTCCATCTGAGTATGCCAAACGAGTACACTAAAACTGGCATGACCCAACTATTGTAGGCTCGCACCTTGTTACCGCCCGATAAAAGACTCTTAAGAACTTTTTTCAGGCGGCCAAAGAAGCGTTCCCTCAATAATTGTTTCATGTCAGTCTCTGATATGCCTAACGCTTGTGACATACCCAGATATTTATAAGTATCGGTTGCCGAAAGGGACCGAAGTTGAGTGGAATCCGAAAGTTGTATTCTTTCGGAATCCACTATCCCACCCTTCTTCACATGCATGCTTGCACATTTGTCTACGCCAAATTCCATTCTGATAGAATTACTAAAGGTTTCCGTTACCTTTAGTAATTCCATCAGTTGGTGACTGTTTGGGGCAAGTAATTTTAAATCATCCATGTAAAGAAGGTGAGACAAAACCTGGCCATCTTTCCGCAACCGGTACCCTAGACCTGAATTCTCCAGCAAAGCGCTGAGAGGATTCAGGGCCAGTTATTATTATTAAAAACACTTTTGCAAAAAAGATTGAAGAATTTCAGGACCGTGACAGTGGATGGACGTTCTTGACCAGTTCTCATTTGGAAATAAATGTTAATAAATTTAAGCCTTTGCGCGGTTCAGGTTTTATCGAATTGCCGGCAGCAATGAAATCAAAAAAAGCATGTGTTAATATCCGCAATAATGATGAGTATTGTTTTTTATGGTCAGTTATTGCTGCTTTATATCCAGCTAAAAGTCATTCTGATAGAGTGTCGTCTTACCCTGATTTTCGAAACGTATTAAATATAAATAATATATCATTTCCATTGAATTTCGCAGATATTGCACAGTTTGAAGCGAATAACGCTGAAATTTGTATTTATATTTACGGTTTAAAAAATAATACTATCATAGGACCACTTTACAAATCGAAAGCTTCGAACAGAAAGGTAATTCATTTACTTTACTTAGAAAGTGGTGATTTGTCACATTATTGTCTCATTAAAGATTTGGCTCGTCTTGTTAAGAATCAAATAACAAAGCATCACAGTAAATTGTACTTTTGTGACGTTTGTTTAATGTTTTTAAATACATGTGTTGATCTTAGTTTGCATAGTTGTGGTGGTGTTGCAACCAAACTACCTCCGAAGGGTTCTTTCATAAAATTCGAAAATTATAATAGAAAGCAAATTGTACCATTTGTAATATACGCAGATTTTGAAACAATGCTAGAACGGTACGAATCTTGTGAACCTGATCCAACTAAGGTAGGCACTGTGACACAACAGCGACATGTGCCTATAGCTTTTGCTTATCATATTACATGTACACTAGATGAAAGCTATAATCGCTACATTTCGTATCGTGGTTTGGATTGTGTATCGATTTTGTGAAGTCTATCTGTAACGATGCTCGAAATATTTACAACATTTTAAACAATGTTGCAGTGTTTCTATGATTTACTCAGACGATAACGCTCGCGATTTTGACAATGCGACGACATGTCATATCTGCGAACACTTCTTGTTCAGTGATAGGGTTCGCGACCATTGCCACTTGACTGGTAAATATCGCGGCGCAGCTCATAGTTATTGCAATTTGTAATACAAGCTACCAAAATTTTTGCCTGTATTTTTTCATAATTTGTCTTGTTATGATTGTCATCTTTTCATAGAATCAAAGAATAAATTTCATTTATTCAGTTTAGGCACATAAAGAGCACATATGAATGTCTAAATTTTACAATTTTGTCAAGTAATATTATAAAAATACTAAATTAAGTAAGTACATAAATAACCATTAGAAAATGATTCTTTCGCTGTTTCGGTAAGTTGGTTCTCCTGAGAAGATACCAGCAAGAAACTCAGGTAGATTATCCATTTTCTTTTTTAATATTGTTTTGTTTACATTATTACAATTAGTATTATATTATATTATACGAGTGGCCAACAACAGAAGATTAGGGTGACCATGCATTTTTATCATTAAGATATTCATCTACATTATAGTAGCCTTTCATCATCAAACATTTTTTAACTACTATTTTAAACTTACTAAGAGGCATGTCAACCAAAGCCTGAGGAATTTTATTATAAATTTTTATACATTTGCCTACAAACGAATTACCAACTTTATGAAGTCTAAATTTTGTCATTGCCAGTTTATTTTTATTTCTTGTATTAAAACTATGGTTATCGGATTTTTTTTTGAAGAGTACTATGTTCTTCCGTACATATAAGATGTTGTCGTAAACATATTGAGAAGCAACTGTTAAAATATTAATTTCTTTAAATAGTTCTTTCAGCGAGTCACGAGGTCCGAGTCTATAGATTGCTCGTATAGCTCGTTTCTGTAATATGAATATTGTCTCAATATCGGCAGCTGAGCCCCACAGCAGCAGACCATATGACATAACGCTATGAAAGTAGCTAAAATAAACTAATCGTGCCGTTTTTTCGCCAGTCAGTGACCTTATCTTTCTAACCGCATAGGCAGCTGAGCTAAGTCTTCCTGCCAAGGCTGTGATATGCGGACCCCATTGTAGTTTACTATCTAGAGTTATCCCAAGAAAAACTGTGGTATTGACTATTTGAACTAATTCATTATTCATAGTAATATGAGTATCCACCTGGGCATAGTAAATTTTACACATTAGGTTTTCCTCGCATTGAGCTGCAACTTGTTACTTGTGAACCAATGCAATATTTTCGAAAGGGTATTATTTACATCGTCAAGTGCTACTTTTTGTCTATCACTTTTAAAAATTAATGATGTGTCATCAGCAAATAATACTATCTCACAAAGATTTTTAGTGAAATAAGGAAGATCGTTTACGTATACTAAGAATAAAAGGGGTCCTAATATCGAGCCCTGGGGTACTCCCATGACTAATGAGGCGCCAGAAGAGTCGGTGCCATTAATGTTTACTTTTTGTACTCTACCAGTGAGGTAAGACTCGAGTAAGCCAAGTGAGCTGTTCGAAACACCATAATAACCTAATTTTAGTAGCAAAGTCTCATGATCAACACAATCAAAAGCTTTTGATAGATCACAAGATATACCAATGGCATCCTGCTTTTCCTCCCAAGCATCAAATATATGTTTCACAAGTGCAACTCCTGCATCCGTTGTGTTCCTGCCTTTAGTGAAACCAACTGTTGTATATCTAAGATTGTTTTCGGCCTGTGACAAGCTACGGCTATAAGGAAGTGTGAATAAAATAATGTTTTTAACATCTAATAAGCTCAGTAATTCTAAACAATTTACAATTAAATTTCTGTCTGCATTTCCCCTATCTCCCACCAAAATTAAAAGTGTACAGCTGCTGTTTAAATTACAATTTTTAATTTTTTTATAATGTTACAGTAAGTTAATCCCGCCATACAATAGTTAGTAACATTTTGTTCTAAATATGAACTAAGTAACTGGCCCATTGATTTCCCTAATTCATCACAAAACATCACTATTTCAGATTTAATCATATTTTGTTTGGTGAAGGAACCACTGGGTTTCTTGTTTGACTCAAGTGAAGGGCTTATGTTTGAAGTCAGCGAGGACTTACACACCGGCTCAGGACTAATTAAATGGTTGTTTGATGTCAATGTGGAATTTGGACTCATAAGATCCTTCATGGCCAGAATGTATTCCTGATACTCACTTTTAACATTACAATACCTGTCAGTCATTATGTCTAGTGATTTTTTTAAATTATTAATTTCTGATTCTAACTTTAAAATATTGTTATTATGATCAGAGATATTATTTTCAATTAATAATGAATACATGTCAAGTTCATCGCCTAGTTGCCTTCTCTCATTAATATACTTGACTTTTTTGTACATACTTTTTTGTCTTTTAATAAGTTTTTGTGTTTTTCTTATGTATTTATTCATTTTCACATATTTCTTAATTTTGTTTCTACTGCACTCAACTATGCCCATCTTGTGATTGGAACAATGAGCTGTTAAGGTATCATCCTTTGTTAAATCTATAGTAATTGTGGGTTCTAAGCTGGGTTCAGTAGCAACAAGGCTGGGCACACTATCAACTAACTCCTCAAACAAGTTATGGGTATTGGATACTATGGTGTCACGTTTCTCAGCCTCAAGGTGGGAAATGAGGTGGTGGGCTTCGTGCAGTTCCTGTTCCAAGACTGACATGCGCTTGATACCCTGTTCATACTCGTCACTACACTCTCTGAACCCAGTCACAATATTTTGTAATCTGTCCCGCTCATCTAACACTAACCTATTCTCTGTGTGCATCTCAGCCATCTGCTTTTTTATGAAGTCATATTTATTTAAGCTATCTAATAGTTCCTTTTCATTTTCATCTCTTTCCCTATGCAACTGTTTAACCAACGTTTTGGATACCTCTAATTCCTTCAATGTCAGGTCAAGTTTTCTCAAGATATCTTCTTGTTTAGCCTCATCACGGCGACCAGAATACATGCTACGTGTGACTGGCATTACGATATTATAAATTTATACTGACTTAGATACTAAAAAGCTACCTGATGAATACACTAAGTACACAAAAAAATACGTAAGTAATGTCAAAAAGAATCTGATTGAATACACTACAACTTCAAAAACTAACAGGTACGATAATAAGTAGTTATTTATTAGTACGATTACCTGTATAAAAATCACTCAAATCACATTAAATCAGAGTTGATAAAGTTTCACTTTTAAAATTTTCAAACAGTCATTGACTTTTAGCCGGTAAAACAAAATCAGCAGTACGCAAATATCACTAATTTCTTATTTATTTTACATTGATTTTTACCTAGATACACTTTGATAATGGTAAGATTGTGTTTTGTGATGAATTTTAGCCCTAATTATCGAAAATATTAATAATAAATTAAAATAAATACAAGACGAAATGCGAACAGATGTTAGCCGTAGTGTTGCCACAACCCAAAAAAAACCATAACAGAATTGGGTGAAGCGCCTGGACCTACTAAAGTGATACCTAAAAAAAAGCAAACTACATTTCTTTTACAAAGTTTATTCCTATTTCCACCGAGGAAAGCATGCAGGTTCGGTTTGTAGATTCTTTCAAGTTTTTAGGAACAAGCTTAGAAAAGTTGGCTAGTACAATGAAAAAACAAGACTTTAAACAATTAAAATTCCATTTTCCTAACAAAAAACAATTTGACCTACTCACGCGTAAAGGAGTTTATCCTTACGACTATATGTCTCAATTGAAATATTACGATGATACATGTTTACCATCTAAAGAATATTTTTTTAATTCTTTAACTAATGAGTCAATTACTGATGAAGACTATGAACATGCTCAGACCGTTTGGTCAACATTTAACGTGTGTAATATGGGAATGTATACTGATTTATATCTCAAAACTGACGTTCTGTTGTTAACAGATGTATTTGAAAATTTTAGAAAAACTTGTAAACGACATTACAATCTCGATTCCGCATTCTATCTAACAGCACCAAGCTTATCTTTTGATGCAATGCTTTTAAAAACAGGAATTCAATTGGAATTGATTAGTGATATTGAAATTTTTCGGATGATTCAAAACGGTATTCGAGGAGGTGTTTGTATGTGTTCCAAAAGACATGTTAAAGCCAATCATAAATATTTAAATAGTTATGATCCATCTCGTTCAAATTTATTCATTCTTTATTTAGACTGTAACAATTTATATGGATATAGTATGGGTCGATACCTACCCTATTCCGATTTCAGTTTTATGAGTAGACAAGAAATATACAGTTTACAATTGAATTTGATGGTATTAGTGATACCGGAGAAAAGGGTTAAATTCTAGAAGTTGATTTAATATATCCAGATAGTTTACACGCTGAACACAATTACTTTCCATTTTGTCCAGAAAAATGTTTGCCACCCGGTGGTAAGAATAAAAAACTAATACCGAATTTATACGATAAATATCATTATGTTATTCATTACATACATTTACAAAAGTGTTTACAACATGGTTTAATATTGAAAAGGATTCATCGCGCTATTGTATTTAAGCAAAGTAGTTTTTTAAAACAATATATTGATATTAATACCCAGTTACGTCAAAAAGCAGAATCAACGTTTAAACAAGATTTTTTTAAATTATTAAACAATAGTATTTTTGGAAAGACTCTGGAAAATAATGAACATCGAATAGATGTTAAATTAGTAAACAAGTGGTGTGACTTGAACAATAAAACAAAAAAGACTACTTGTGCTGAGAAATTGGTCGCCAGTCCGTATTTTCATAGTGCCTCTGTGTTTTCTGATCGACTAGTGGCAATTCAAATGAAGCCTTCGCGTATTATTCTTATTCCTAATAAACCAATTTACATAGGATTTACTGTATTGGAATTATCTAAAAGTCATATGTATGACTTTCATTATTCGATTATAAAACCTTTTTATGGTGACCGAATTCAATTGGGTTATACTGACACGGATAGTTTAATTTATGATGTAAATACCGATGACATTTATCAAGATATCAATAAACATTTTCTAAAATATTTTGATACCAGCAATTACGACTTAAACAACGAATTTCACTTGCCGATTATTACTAAGAAGGTTCCTGGACTATTTAAGGATGAAATGAGCGGTAAAATTATCGAAGAATTTGTGGGACTGCGTTCAAAGCTTTATTGTATTAAAACTTTAGACAAAACAATAAAGAAAGCAAAAGGTACAAAAAAAAAGTGTTACGAAAAATTTAAACATGTTAGATTATAAAAACGTTTTGTACAATTGCAATGTCATTCGCAAAAAAAAATATTTTGTTTAAGTCAATAAAACATGAAATATTCACTCAGAATGTAAATAAAATAGCACTTTCAAGCAATGATGATAAGCGGTTGCTTTCGTTTGATAAGGTATCTACTTTAGCCTGGGGTAATGCAAATATATTTAAGTATGTAATGCTTTGTTATTATTGACTAAATAAGTAATTGTAGTAAATAGAATATTGAACGCAAGTTACTTAATTAAAATTGTATATTAAATAAATGTGTACTTTAAATTTAATTATAGTTTAATTTACCTATATATTCTATATACCCACTAATGTCTAACAGTTTTTATATGGTTGGTAACGCGTCAGTGTCGTCTGTGGAAATGCAAGCATGCATTGGCTTCAACATAGATACTTAGAATTTCTTACATCATTCTAAAGGCTTCAGGTTTGAACATGTAGATAGTGAGCGATGACACTTGCACACTTGTAGTGAAGATCTCGTTATAACTTATTGTGAAATAAACTAAATCAACAGGTGAGAACTTGAATTAATACGTAGTACAGTACATGCATCACTAGCGTCTCATGTTTTTAGTTTGTTTTAACTTTTACTCAAAATTACATTCAGTTTCATACTTGTTCTCTTTACGTTCACACGAAGCAGCCTTTTAATTAATAATGTCGAAGCAACAGCAGTGCATCTCTGAACCTCAAACCAGCTACTTTGCTACAAGGAATAGGAGGATTCCAAAATACGTAATTAAAATATATGTATTAGAAGCTGAAGATACATCAGATAACGAATTGGAAATAAACGAATTGGAAAGGGTGCAAAGGGGCCCTTCTATGGGTGCAAAGGGGCCCTTCTTACATCTATCGGGCCCCAGCGACCTCACCTGCTAGTGGTGCACCTGCTGATTAACGGACGAGGTTCGTATATTACGGTACCCATGTGGTGGCTTTGGCCCCTATGTGGATACCAGGTGGTACAACAGTGTTGGTCCGGGGGGTACCACCGTGCAGCTGTGCTAAAGCCCCCCAAGTAACCCAGCCCAGGCTGGGTTGCGTTAGGGGTTCAGCAGCTGCACTGCCGGGCCCGGGGCGGTGTATGGTGCGGCAGGCAGGGGTCCAGTGGGGGCGAAGCGGAGTCTAGTGTGGGTGGTGTGGGTCGATTCGCCGGCCAGGGAGACCATTAGCAACGGCGTTGCCGCGGCCGCCCGCAACATAGTCATGGGGCCCGCCTGGGACCAACCACCCCAGTAGGCTGCCCCACATGTTGCGCATAATCCTGTTGTGGGGTCGCCGCTCCGGGTGGTAACCGGTGTGGGGTAGCGGCGGCCTTGCATCAGGGGGGTTTAAGAGCCCTTCCGTCCGGCGGGTCGGCTCCGACCTAACCACACGGTTCTAGACGAAGCTAGCCTCTGCACTTTGTCACTTACTGCCGCATCAAATATCGCCCTGTCTTCACGCTTCCCCATATTCCACAATGACAGTGCAACAAGATAATAGACGGTACACAGCGGCCCCTAGAAACCCCACAAAGTTGACTTCGTTTGAGGTGGAGTTCGCGAATATCCGCGGACTCCATGCAAACCTCGATACCGTCCACCATCACCTGGAGACGGCACGGCCTTCTGTGATGTTCCTAACGGAGACACAGATACGCCGCCCTGACGACACGTCGTACCTCTGTTACCCGGGCTATATCATTGAGGAACAATTCCGCGATAAAACCGGGGTATGTGTGTTCGTTAGGGCGGATGTTTGCTGCCGCCGGTTGCGCTGTCTGGAGAACCCCTCCTACTCCGTCCTTTGGCTGCACGTGGATCATGGCTCCATGAGCCAGATCTACGTGTGCGTCTACCGCTCCCACACAGGGGACACTGGGACAACAAGGCTTTTCGAATACCTCAGCGAGATGGCTGACGATGCGCAGGTGCGGTTCCCGAACGCTGTCCTGGTTTTCTTGGGGGACTTTAACGGTCATCACGTTGAGTGGCTGGGGTCCCGTAGGACCGATCATGCGGGACGAACCGCGCATGCATTCGCTCTCTCCCACGGGCTGGCCCAGATGGTACGGGGGATCACCCGCATACCTGACAGGTCAGACCACACGCCCGCCTTGCTGGATATACTGCTGACGAGTCGCCCAGCCGAGTACAGTGTGTCGGTACGCGCCCCACTGGGCACTTCCGACACTTTCCGTGTGTGGTGCACGCCAGCTTCCAAGTGCCACCGCCTGCTCGTGCTGAACAAATGACTCGACGACTATGGCACTACTCGTCGACAGACTGGGACGGTCTCCGCCATTACTTTGCGTCCGTCCCGTGGAGCCAGCGCTGCTTTGTAGGGGAGGCACCTTCGGATAGCGCTGCTGCCATTGCTGGCGAGATCAGTCTAGGGATAGAATATTATATCCCTTTCACTGATGTCGCCAGCATCCGCAAAGCCCGCCCCTGGTTCGGGCGTGAATGTGCCGAGGCTGTCCAGAAAAAACAGTCGGCATATCGCGCCTGGGTCAGGGCTCGGGCGGCACGTGACCCGAACGTCTCAAAGCAGCGTACAATAGGGCCACTAGGTTCAGCAAGAGGGCCTTCAAGAGAGCGGATGCCCAGCGCGTCGCGCGGCTTGGTCAGGAGCTCACATCCCATCCCACGGGCAGCCGTGGATACTGGCAACTGGCCAAAGCCGTACAGTCAAATTTTTGTCAACCCTCGCTGCCACCACTGCGTTTTCCTGATGGATCACTGGTTCACAAAGTCCAAGAAAGGGCGGACATGCTCGCAGACCTCTTTGCGGCTAATTCCCGGGTCGATGACCGTGGCCTGCAGCCCCCCGCCATCGCCAACTGTGGCCACACTATGCCTGATATTGTTATCAGGCAATGTGATGTACGGGCAGTGCTGCGGTCACTCGACACGCGGAAAGCCAGTGGCCCTGACGGCATTCCGGCGGTGGTGCTACGAAAATGTGCTGGTGAGTTGTCTCCAGTATTAACGCGTCTGTACCGCCTGTCATACTCTACAGGCCTCGTGCCGGAGGCCTGGAAGGAGGCGAACGTACAACCGATCCCCAAGAAAGGGGATCGATCCGATCCAGGCAACTATCGACCCATAGCTGTCACCTCAGTCATTTGCAAGGTGCTCGAGCTTCTTATCAATAAGCAGCTCATGCGATACCTGGAGGATCACTCGCTAATCAATGATCGGCAATATGGCTTCAAGCCAAAACGATCAACGAGTAACCTCCTGGCATTCGTCACTCATGTATGGGGTGAGGCTATGGAAAAGTTCGGCGAGTATTAGCCTTGACATCGCCAAAGCTTTCGATAGGGTCTGGCATGCTTCGCTCCTTTCCAAGCTTCCGGCATATGGTCTACCTCCTCAACTGTGCAGCTGGATTGCCAGTTTTTTAAACGAGCGCCGAGTGCGGGTCCTCTGCGATGGCCAGGCTTCTCGCTTCTTGCAAGTGAATACCGGGGTACCGCAGGGGTCCGTACTGTCACCAACTCTCTTTCTTCTGCATATCAATGATATGCTTTCCCTCGGGAACATTCATTGCTATGCAGATGACAGTACATTGCACGGGAGTTACTCGGTTCGTCCGACGGCGGGGCGATCTGCGATAGAGGCGGAGAGACGACATCTCGTGGGTGATCTCGACCGAAACCTCGACAGTATCTCCCAATGGGGTGCCGAGAACTTGGTCGAGTTCAATGCCCACAAAACACAGGCGTGTGCATTTACAGCGAAAAAATCCCCTTTCCTTCCCCTACCCACTCTTCAGAATGCAATATTACCAATGAAGGACAATCTAGACATCCTTGGCATAGACGTTCGTCGAGAGCTCAATAACACAAAATACATTGAGAGATGTATTGGGCTAGCTTCGCGGAAACTAGGAATACTGAACAAGGTAAAGCGATTCTTTACACCGCACCAGAGGTGTCTGCTGTACAAAACGTAGATTAGACCCTGCGTTGAATACTGCTCTCACCTCTGGGACGGCTCCGCGAAGTATTTGCTGGACGCACTCGACGTTATGCAGCGACGCGCTGTTCGCATTATAGACTGTCCGGAGGTAACGGGAAGCCTTGAGCCGCTAGCCCAGCGCCGAACAATTGCTTCCTTGGCCGCGTTCTACCGTATTTACCACGGTGAGTGTTCTGAAGAGCTCTTCAACCTGATCCCACCCTCTCCCTTCCGATCCCGAACAACGCGTGCCGGGCAGAGATGTCACCCTCATACCGTGGAAACCGTCTTCGCGAGAACCGAGCGTTTTAAACGATCGTTTCTCTGCCGAACCATGGTGGCTTGGAACGCCCTGCCTGCGCACGTGTTTCCTCCAACATATAACCCTGGGCTCTTTAAGCGAAGCGTGAAGAGGCACATTACTGGGTCGTCAAGTTTAGTGCCACTCTCTATAGTATTCCTGTGTACTGTGAGAGTCGCCCTCAATTGCCAGGCGTCGCCTCAGCTTACCATCAGGCGGGTGGCGTCAATTTGTCGACCTAAATATAAAAAAAATAAACACAAGAGTGAAACCCAATGTATTCTTTACGATCACAGGGATGAAATATATTATAAAACAGAGAAATTACTGAGCCAGATATCTAAAACGTTAGGAGATCGCGGCAGAGGAGGACGAGACAATGGCAGACGCATATGGTGATGGTATTGTTCAATACGCTCAAGACCCCTTTGACTTCTCATAAATTTTACCTAATTCAAAACCTACACAAGTTAAACCAAAAAGAAGAAAACCAACTGTTTTTAAGAACTCTAAAAAGACAGCTCTCAAATCTTTTGTGATCAGCACCCAACCAAAAGGAGTCAAGCTAATTCAGATAAAGATCTTGGACATCACCAGCGACAAAGACAAACCTTCGTTACCGTTGGGTGAAGACAGTGACAGTGTGATACTTAGTGCACAACACGTAGTTCATGATACAGTTGATGAAATCATGGACATGGCTGAAGGTATTATTAAGAAAATATCTAAGAAAATTCATGGTGATAGCTTATCATTTTAACTAATGTTTTTTAGCTTTAAGTAAGTTTATACATCACCTTAATACTTAGAGATGTATTGCTGACGCTTCGACATTTTGTATCTAATTATATTGTTACTATTATGCTGTAAATATAATTTCAAGTATCATATCAAATAAGCTTCAATGAAAGTGATGATGTGTTAGGTTTAAGATCAATGTAAATTTCTTAAGACATTTCATAAATGGTATTATGTTTAACAACAATCATTTTTTTTCATTTCAATTTCACCTTATGTAGGAAATTGTGGAGATGAAAAACAAACACAGTATAGTAATAAAACATTTATTAAGTTTATTAAAATTATGAAATACAAAAGTTATTTTCTAAACACCATTGCTTAATACACAATACATTCCTTAAAGCACAATAGTTCTTATGAGCATAACAATTATACAAAAATAGATCTTTATAGTAAAGTTCACTAAGAGTCTTTAAATTAGGAACACTTTTATTTTCACATATGTTAGTAACATTAATATGACCACATAGCTCTTGAACCCACTTTATTTCTCACTACCTCACTACCTTTAACAAGAACCTTTTTTTCCTTCAAATAGGGTTTGATTATTCTAGAAAATTCTTTGTAGTCTATATATCCTTCGCTCCAGCGGTAACCTCTATTCCTTTCAATCCACCAAATGTGTCTTCTTTCTTCATCAGTCAGCGAGGAGAACGGATAAGGAGGTTTTATTAAAAATATATGAGTATGTTCCAACGTAGCTACAGCTAATTCCTTGACTATTAAGTTATTATAAAGATCTTTAATTAAATTGGAAAGCTCATACAGAAACTCTAGTAAATAAAATAAGCAAATCCACATATGCTTTATATAAACTGGCTCCAGTGCTCAGTGTGGATGGATTATTAACAGCTTACCATGGTTTGGTGTCGAGTAACCTCAGATTTGGCATTATCTTCTGGGGCAACTCAACGAACAAAGATTATGTATTCAAGGCTCAAAAAAGAAGTATAAGGACCATGTTTAAATTGCAAACCACTGATAGCTGTAAACCTTACTTTAAACAATACAGAATACTTACTGTTCCCTGTTTGTATATTCTTGAGACTGTAATGTTTGTCAAATATAATCCAAAATAATTTTCCGAAGTTGTCCGATAGATTGAATCGCAATAGGCGTGACGATAGCAGACTCTGTGTACATCCCTCAAAAACTACACTCATGCACAATAGTTTCTTTTGTATGGCTCCAATAATATACAATAAAGAAACTCAACACATTATTGACAGAGAAAGCTTATTATGATATCGACGAATTTTTAAATGATAGTATTATATGAAAGTGACATTACAATTATTATATAAATTCATTTTAATTTTACTAAATAATAGGTTTTAAAAATAATTATATTATGTAGCTTGTTATGTTGCTGTAACTGTATTAGCATTGGTATTCTGTTTCCAAATGCAGGCTCTCAACATTTGCACGCCATACAGGTAAAACATGACAGATCTATTTATTCTAAGACCTTCCATCTTGTATACTTATGTGTGCACACTCATGTTTAAGCAAATAAAGTTTATCTTATCTTATCTTATCTTTAAAACCCTGAACATCTACTATAATAGTATTTTTGTTCATGATATCTTTCTCACGGTGTTACTTAACGGTTTATACTCGATTATACAGTCGTTCAATATAAGACAATACGCTTAAGTTTGATCTGGTATATCAATGTCACTTTCAATTTCCACTCTGACATCCACAACAGGACCCGACTTAAGATTATCTGGTTGTCTAGAACAATCTACGACAAATAACGGAGCAATATTTTTAAATTGTTTCTCACTTAATAACGGTTCACCGCGACGACCTCCGTAATATGAGTGTTGGAATCTGGTGAATTGTTCATATATTAAAGCAATTCTGTTATTCGAGAAACTTGAATTTAAATTTTCATAAGGGAAGTAGGTTGAATTTAGGTATACTCTAACATCACGAACGTCACAGTGATCAAACTGAGACATATCCAATTTGGGATTATTTTTTCTATTTGTTTGCAGACCAATAATAACAAATCTTGGTTACTCTATTTGCGATGATGTTTTTATGGACCAAGTATGTTTAGTAGTTTTTGGTAAAGCCGGATATTCATATAAATCCCAATTCCTGAATATCATCTGGAGTGTCGGTCTTTTTGTAACAGTTTTAACCATTGACTTATATGTATACTACTAGACAGCGGATAAAACATCTAGTATATTCATTTTAACAAACCAATCGCTTTAAGAAAAGCTTTATTATTGTAAATAAAAATAAAATAACGTTTATTATCTTTGAAATTTTTAGAAAATTATTTAGATTCGTCAAAAGTTGGTGTGACTCTACCGAGGGTTCCAAAATGCAACGAGACTGAGAAGAGCCCTCAAGAAACTCAGTTCGGCTTTTTTCCAAAATATTTCATCTTAAATCTAATACAGAGTTATTTAGAAAGGAGCAATTCGTGTTACAACCAGGCAGCCTTGTCATCTAAGAAATCATTAATACTATAATAAGCGTTATGGCACAATTTACGTTTTATTAGTTTTTTAAATTTATTAACAGATAAATTTGCTATTTCGGTTGGCAATGTATTGTACATTCGAATAAAGTTCCCCGCAAAAGAATTACTCACTTTATGAAGCCTAAATTTAGGAACAGCCAGTTTATCCTTATTTCTTAAGTTTAGATTATGATTATCACTATTTTTCACAAATTTACTTTTGTTCTTGTGGGTATACAATAAAATTTCATAAATATACTGTGAATACACTGTAAGGATGTTAATATGCTTAAACTTATCTCTTAATGACTCCCGAGACCCCATTCCATAGATAGTCCGGACAGCCCTCTTCTGCAACACAAAGATGCATTCAATATCGGCAGCGTTACCCCACAGTAGTATGCCATATGTCATGATACTGTGGAAGTAGCTGAAGTAGACAAGACGCGCTGTTTTAATGTCTGTAAGTTGTCGGATCTTTTTGACAGCATAGGCTGCTGAACTAAGCCTGGCCGAAATTTTCCCGATATGAGGCCCCCATTGCAATTTGGAGTCTAACGTTATGCCCAGAAAGACAGTGTCATCGACCAATTCTATTATATCATCCTTAACCTTAACACTGGTTTTAACAAGTCTTACATTAGGTAAGGTGAATCTTACACATTTAGTTTTATTTTCATTTAAATATAAATTATTAGTCCAAATCAGTGGACTATCCTAGAGAGGGCAATGTTTACATCGTCAAGTTCGCGCTGTCCACGATTAACTTTAAATATTAAAGAAGTGTCATCAGCAAACAAAACTACCTCGTGGTCGTCTCTTATGAGGTGAGGGAGATCATTAATATATACTATACCATTGATCACTACTTTCTGAACCCTATCACTTAAGTAAGAATTGACGAAATTCAAGGCCGTCCCCCGGATTCCGTAATGATCAAGTTTCTTGATTAAAGTCTGGTGCTGAACGCAATCGAAGGCCTTAGATAAGTCACAGAATACACTCTCTCTCTAATAATTTAATTCCGGCATCAGTTGTGGACCGACCACGAGTGAAACCGAATTGTTTTGTATGTAATAGTTTATTAACGTTAAAGTGATTTTGCATTTGATTAAGCATAATTTTTTCAAAAATTTTACTAAATGTAGGTAGTACAGAAATGGGACGGAAATTGGACGGATCTGAAGTACTACCCGATTTAAACAAGGGAATTAATTTACTAGATTTCATTAAATCAGGGAACACACCACTATCAACACAATTATTAAATATTATTACTAGTTCAGGAGCAACCATTTCAACAAAAGATTTTACTAAATACACAGAGATGCCCCAGAGGTCAGCTGTCTTCTTGATATTTAAAGATTTAAAAGTTTTTAAGATGGTGTTTATGTTAACTTTACTAAATTTAAATATAACGTTACAACAAGGAACGTTTGCTTTTAACAAAGATTCTGCAATGGGGGTTGAAGAGCCTAGGGTTTTTGTCAAATCTACAGGAATTCGGGATCAAAAATTTCAAAGTCTGATGTTGTTATTTTACCATTTATATTAAGTTTAAAATTATTATCATTTAATTTTTGTTGACCTCTTTCCGCGTTTATAATTTTCCAAGTAGATTTAACTTTGTCTGCACTATTGAGAATTTTATCACTTATATATTTTGATTTAGCTGCTAAACAATCTGCTTTAAACTTTTTTGAATAAGTTTTAACATAATCTAGAAATTCAACTGATCTATTAAGCTGTCTTTCTGAGTATAGTTCATAAAGTTTTTGTCTACTTTTGTGTATACCCTCAGTGGCCCATTCACTGAAAGTAGGACTATCACTAATCATGACCTCCTTAGACTTGAATATGGAGTTGAACTCGTTGTAAAAAGAATCAAAAAATAATTTATACATTACATTTGGATCTAAGCCAGTGTCTAAGAATGGAATTTTATTGCAAAGTCCAACCCTCATTCGTTCCAAGCGGTCACCAGTTATTGGTCTACATAATATTTTACGTTTTATAACTTTTTCTTTAGTGATTTTAAAAGATGCTATTTGCCCACAATGGTCTGAATCTAGCTTTTTTATAATACTTTTACTTTCTGGCAACATATCGCTGTATATATTATCCAGGCAAGTGGCTATTGTAGCACAATATCTAGTAGGCTCCAAAAATAAGTTTATAAGATTGTGTGATTTAAATAAATTTAAAATATTATAACTCATAGGCGTATTAACAAGTAAATCGACATTAAAATCACCACAAACTATTAGGTACTTATTAGTTTTTCCAAGTTTACATAGAACTTTGTCAATAAGTTCCTCAAATTCGCAAAAGGGCGAGGTTCCAGGTTTATACACGCATACTACTATGAATTGCTCCATTTCCACGCAAGACAGTTCGACTTTACACTCTAGAGAAAGAGACACGATATCTTTCCGTTCTTTAAATTTAAGTTTTTTATTTAATAAAATCAAAGATGCCCCCCGTACTGTGGTCACCCTGCAGAATGCACTACCAACCCGGTGATTACTAAAATTGAACATGAGCTCATTCGACTTACGCATATGTTCTGTAATACAAAAAAATATCAATATTATCTGAATTCATTAACAGTTCCAACTCTAACTCTTTGCCATGTGTTAAACAACCAATATTTTGATGCCCTATGTTGATATAATTTACATTTTTTGATTTGGTTTGATTTGGAGGGCATTTTTTAACATAATTAATATTTGTAACTAAATTTAATTCAATTAATTGACTATGTCTGCTAAAGGGTAATATTGCCTCTGTTGTCGTAGAACTTAATTTAAATTACTTGGAACAGATTCCAAAGTCTTAACACTAAATCTACATTGCTCAATAAAAGCTGTAGTGTAAAAATAATTGAATAGCAAACTTGCTATTTGTCTCTTATAATGCTTTGGTAGAAAATACCTACCTTTGTTTACATAAACAATATGTTTGTTTATCGTTAAACTTACTGTCAGAAGTTGACAAATTGTATTTATATACAGTTCTCTTAAAAACAGAATTAAAGTCAATTACATGGAATTTATTATTATATTGGCTAGTTAAATTGAGTTGTAAATTTATCTTATATCTAAGAGAATTTTCCACGTCTGGCACACCTTTTAAATATGGTAATGTAAACATTACTACATGTTCAACATTTAAGTTTTGCATTTTGTCAAAGTATAGGGATAGTTCATTTTTGTTAATTTTACCCCTGTTTGAGCAGAAAATAATTATTTTACTGTTTGAGTCAAAATTATATTCTAATATCTTTTGCATAATTTCATTTAAAGATGCACCTGGATAACAGTTATTAATAATTGAATAACAATTTGAATTAAATTGTTGTATCAGAAAAGAACCAAAATCAGTTCCAATATCATCACTAAATAAAATTAGTTTAGTATAACCAGTATGACTATTACTTTTTACACTGTCACACAATTCATACACTAATGAAGTAGAAGGAGAGCAAGTTGTAAGGGAAGCCTGGTGCTCCAAAGATTGAGGAGGACTTGTGCAGTTGATGTTGCACGAGTGGTTATTTATAACTGTATTAAGGCGCTCAGTATTATAATTAGATGTTTTGAGTACCTTATCTATACTTGATGAACACTTATTAAAGTCTTTTAGAGACCATTCATATTTTTTAGTTACATACTCTAATTCAAATTGCAAACTTTTTATTTGTGACTCTAAGCGTTGTGTGTCAGTGTAATATTTTAAATGACTTTGTTTAAGTTCTAACATAGATAATTTAGCTTGTTCTCTTAATTTTAAACTAGAG
This sequence comes from Nudaria mundana, assembly GCA_963556515.1. Classification (NCBI taxonomy): domain Eukaryota; kingdom Metazoa; phylum Arthropoda; class Insecta; order Lepidoptera; family Erebidae; genus Nudaria; species Nudaria mundana. Next base: position 7,354,820 of record OY748286.1, read on the forward strand.
TTAACATTTTTACACTTTTTGATTAAGATTCTATGATATTTTAATTGTTTCTTTGATTTTAAAATGAATTTCTTTATTTTTAGGTATTCTTTTAGTTTATTCCTGCTGCAAAAATAAACTGGCTTGTCCAGTTGGTATGAACTGTCATTGGTAAGATCTATAGTAGACAAGTCCAGGTTTGGAACTGTTGCAGAAGGAACAAACTGCGGAGTACCACTCATTAGCTCGTTATAAAGGTTATCCGTTTGTTGGACTACGACTTGCTCGGCAGCTGACTCCAGGTGTAAGATGTGCCCCTGGGCATCCCGTAGCTCCTGTTCCAGCAAGGTAGTCCTCATCAAGGTCCCTTCATACTCGTCACTGCACTCTTGAAACCTATCTACTATTGATTGAAGGTGGTTCCGCTGCATTACAATTTCATCATAACTAATATGAAGCCTAGCTAGTTCAGATTTTAGTTTTTTACTATCGTCTAAAGCACCTATCAACAAGTTTCCATTTTCTTCTCTTTCTTTTTCTAATTGTAAACAGAGCTCTGTTTTAGATTTCAGTTCCTGCAACACCAGCTGAAGTTTGGGCTCCTCCTGCTGGCGGGATAAGGCTCTACGGCTACGGGTATTCATATTCTCGACAAATAAGTGCAATTAAACGCAATTTAGAAAATACAAGTAGGTAGTTCGAGGTTATGTTAGGTACCGGTAGATTAAAATCAAAACTTTTCTGTACTTACGAAAATAGATCGCCTGTTTTCAATGTTGAGTATATGAATAAACACGTGTAATAAAATAATTTTACCTATTATAGGAGAAACATTATGTATTTACGTGAAATAACATTGAACAATACGGTCAGCTGATTCGTCACTTTTTAGCTTATTTTTACACTAATATACACAAAATTCTTTGAAATGATTATTTTTGCATTACTATTGTGATGATATTGGAGTTATCTGATGTAATTTGTATTTATTTCACTAATAAATTTATAGGAGCTAAAATTTTACGACTGTTCAATAGTGTTGCCAGACGCAGATGATTGTTATTCAATTTTATGACCTTTTTGGATCGAGCTCTTATTGGTTTGATAGTTTGAGTAGGACTGTTATGTTTAGTTGAATGAACCACATATTTATTATAATCTATCATGTTTTCTTCTGATATGTAGATACAACTGCACTTCTTCACCTCGCAAATTTATTAAGTTATTATTTATATCTAACAGCCTTATCTGTATGCAGCTTATATTGGTTTGGTTTATTGGAAAGTAGATTTCGTTTTTTGGAATTTCTATAATCCTGTATCCAGGTGGAACATTAAGTGCAAATTCGTGTAAGATGTGACTGGATTGACCGTTTATATAGGAACCGCTAACTATGTCACATTCAATCCTTATGACAGTCGTAGGCAAAATGTTAACTGGAAACTCAGATACATGATATTTATTTGCTTCTAAGATCTGTTTTTTAAATCCCAATAAACTTCCAAATGTACCTTCTTTAGTAAAATCTATAGTTGATGTACAAAATAACATAGTTTTTAAGGTGTTGTTATTACAATGGAGTTTAATGGATGTATCTTTTATCTCAGTGTTTAAATAGTCGGCAATATCTTGTAATTCATAAGTTCCTTCAGGTATCTCAATGACATTTTTAGAACCATAATATAATTTATTGTTTGTATTATCAAAATTTGGAATAGAATTATATGTAGAGAAATGTAATAATGCACATTCATACTCCCCAACTAATGGCAGCGTGCTTGGATAATAGGTAGATAATACCGATGAGTTTCCAGTTATCGATAAGGTGAGTGACATCTTGCAAATGATGGAAATGAAAGAGTGATATAAAATTTATAGTATTTATTCCAAAAAATTTGCAAATATCTTAAACACAAATGTCCACAAATTATTGTTTTAAATTGTTGATATCTACTAAAGTTATAATAAACATCGCAGTTCTTAAAATATAGGATTAATTCTCTTGGCGGTTTTAAATCGCCAAAGCTATCAAAATATTCACAATAATTATTTATTTTAACATAAGCTACCCAATGCGTTCCATCATTTTTTGAATTACCTAGGTTAACTATACCACATTCAATTCGTTTAGGTGTTTTTGGTAACTGATCCTTCATGTAAACTCCCCGAAAGTGAGGAATACAATAGGCATACTTCTGAATATCGATATTAGTTAAAGCGCGATTAGGTAGCTGATCAATTAGTTTTTTGATGGATTTATAAACAATCCCTGACCTTGCTTATGTGTTTTAATGTATAAACCTTTACCTATTGCTATAGCCTCCATAGTTTTATTATGACGTTCAGTTTCTTGTAATTTTTTCTGACCGTCTTTATAATCATTCACTGTTTTTGCAATACCAGCTGCACCACCAGCTAATGCTCCTAAAGCAGACAAACCAGCAAAAATTGGGATTAAAGGTAGAATGCCTCCAGTTTTTGGTATAGGTATCATTCGAGGTACGCGAACTTTTGGAATGCATGGAACTAATTTTCTAGCAACCATATAAGCTATATTTATTAATGACTTATTATCTTAGGTGAGAGTTTTTTGATTTTTCTTTTTATTTTCCTAACAAAGTTATTAAAGGTCTTAACACCAGCACCAGACTTCAGTTTAGCTTTCATAACTTTAGCGATATCGTGATGCATACAAGCTTCGTCTAACTTGTTTACACCTTTATCACCACGTAGTAATCGTTTTGAAAGCTTTGTTCCTGGTCCACAATAGTTATAACCGAGTATGTGAAGTTCGAATGGTAAATGATTAATGATACTGTTTATTAGTCCACCACCTTGCATCGTCCAAAGAATAATGAATATACTTTAAAATTATATATCACTTATATAATTAACTTATTCCACTATAGCAGTCTTATCAATCCAACTGTTCTCTTTGTTATTTAAACCCAACCATTTTACAAACAGTTTGTTTCCTTTCTTTTTTAATACCTTTTCTATCAAATATACACCAGGGCAGGACGACTTTTGAAGCTCTTGTTCGTAAAAAGTTCCTAATATGACTTGTTTTTGATTATCTTCGGTGCGATATGTTATTGGTACAGTGTTATTTATCTTTTTTATAGTAAATAATTATGTTGACCAGTTAGGAGTGTATCCTTTCTCAAATATGTTTGTACTTACTAATTCGAACTTTGTCACCAATTATAAACTTTGGACGACATTTTTGGGTTACCTTTATCATGGAATTTGTAATATTATTTATAATGTCAGTTTCATTACACTTATTGACATTAACAGGTGCAAATTTAATAGTACGATGTTTTGTGTTGTTAAATGTCTTCATAACACCGTTCAAGCCACCATCTATCCACTTATAGTGTCCGTTCAAGCTAAAGTATTTGTACAATATATTTTTAATCTTTTTAATAACTCGTTCAACAATTGAAGCCTTTTTGGTTGAAAATGTTGAGTAGTGATTAATATTATAGTTCTGTAAAAGCTTTTGAAATGTAGAATTATAGAACTCAGTACCCCTATCAGTTTGCAGATGAGTTGGTATCCTATGATTAATAGAAAGTAATTTTGAAATGCCTGAGAGACATCATGTTTGGATTTAGTTTTTAGTGGTTCCACCCAAACGTACTTTGAGAAGTTGTCAATAACTATTAAAATATAGTTATATCCTTTATTAAAGGTTTTTAGGTTTTGCATATCAACTAAATCTGCTTGCCACAAATCATCAATACCTTTTAAAATTACAGATCGTCGAGGAAAATTTTTTCGTGCTGCTTTATGTATTTCATTGACGATTTGTTGTTTCGTCATTTTGACAAAATTTAAATGTTTTTCGATCTTTTAATAGAGATTGAATTGCGTCTTGAATTAGTCTATCAACTGCTTTTCTTGTGTAAAATTTGTTTTCCAAATGAGCCACTATCACATTATTGTTTTTAAAGCTTTCTCTATGTGATTTTGAACACTATTTGGAATAGAACTTTGCAATTTTTGTAAGTCATTTATTAGTACACGTTTCAATTCATCTACATTATGCATTACATTACTTTATTTACTGCATCATCTGCGTCTTGAGGAGGTTTTCAAAGAATCAATCAAAGAATCAATTTCATTAATTCAGTTTAGGCACATAAAGAGCACATATGAATGTCAAAATTTTACAATTTTATGTCAATCACTATTAAAAAACAATGGTAAGTAAAATGTTTTAAGAAAAAACTTTTTAAATTATATAATAGCATTAATTACTGTCTCTTGATAAGTTGCATAGAAAATCAAACAGATAAGGTCAAGTATTGGGGAATACCTATTTTTGGAACTTAGTTAGCATGATCTGAGGTTTCTACCCACATTAGTTATTGTAAAGAATCCTACATCGCGATAATGAAATTTGCACGCGTTTACTTATAAGCAAACACGTTCCAACCACGAATTTTGCTGTTCTCTCTGAGACAGTCTTGATAATGCCTCGTTTAGAGGCGAAACAATTGTCGACGTTTTGTTGTCTTTTTGATTCTGCGAAAAATTAATGCTATTATATAATTTAAAAAGTTTTTTCTTAAAACATTTTACTTACCATTGTTTTGTCATGGATTTTCGCCAAGTAACGCCTGTTTCTATCCAATATTTCAATCACTATTATAAAAATACTAAATTAATTACATAAATAACCATTTGAAAATGATTCTTTCGCTGATTCGGTAAGTTGGTTCTCCTGAGAAGATACCAGCAAGAAACTCAGGTAGATTATCCATTTTCTTTTTAATAATGTTTTGTTTACATTGTGTTACAATTTGTATTGTAGGAGTGGCTAACAACAGCAGATTAGGGTGACCATGCATTTTTATCATTAAGATATTCGTCTACATTATAATAGCCTTTCTTCATCAAACGTTTTTTCACTACTATTTTAAACTTATTAAGAGGCATGTCAACCAGATCCTGCGGAATTTTATTAAATATTTTTATACATTTGCCTACAAACGAATTACCAACTTTATGAAGTCTAATTTTTGTCATTGCCAGTTTATTTTTATTTCTTGTATTATAATTATGGTTGTCGGATCTTTTTTTGAAGAGTTCTATGTTCTTCCGTACATACACGATGTTGTCGTAAACATATTGAGAAGCAACGGTTAAAATATTAATTTCTTTAAATAGTTCCTTCAGCGAGTCACGGAGTCCGAGTCTATAGATTGCTCGTATAGCTCGTATCTGTAATATGAATATTGTCTCAATAGTTTGACACCTTTTATCCTCGATGTCTTCAAGTCATAATCTCCACGATCAGATTTTATTAATGCGTTATCATTAAAATCCAGTATTTCCGATATACGCATTCACTTATGAATATAATGACGAAATTTGTCTACATTCATATTAAAGGTGTATTATGTTGAACGGTATATAGTAAAATGATACACATATAATATTAGTAGATTTATTTATTTAATGATTTTGCTTTCACGTAGTTCTTCAATGATAGATATTATTTCATTGTCTATTCCTGTGTTACCAGCATCTCGAGAAGCAATTAATAACTATAATCTATCAACCAATTCATTGGGATCATCCCAATATACATAATCTGTATTTTTTTTCCACATTTTTGTTAAAGATAATCCTTTTCCTACTTTCTGTCTACAACTTGGACTTTTACTTTCTTGTTCGAAAAGTGGTTTAATAACTTGCAAATATTTTTGTCCTTTATTACTTTTAATTGGTTTTTTTTAATCGAAATTACGACGATGTGCATTCGTTACAAGTAACATTGCCTTATAATTTTGCTTGTCATAGTCATTAACTAAGCTCAGATCAATGTCTTTTTTTAACAGTAACTCTCGCAACCCAGGTGTACTTTCGTACTTGTGTCCGGCTACAGTAATAACTTGATCTCCAATCGTTATGCTAGAGGAACCTAACATTAACTGTCCATGGTTATTTCTTATACCAAATGGTACATCCGATAGTACTTGTGAAGATAATGACCAAGATGATACATCTGGATTAGTATCGACTAATGACTGAAATGAAGAGTCCGATGAGGGTTCCGATTCGTTACTATCATTATTGCTATTATCTGTTTCTTTCATATCTTGGTCTTGTGGTTCTTGGGGTTCTCCTTTTTCCTCCTTTTTTGTTAGAGCTAAGTGGTTATTAGTGTTGGCTATTAAATTGAGAGATTCTGTAACAGGCTTAAAAACTGTATCAAGAGCATGCCTATTATTATCTTCTAAATCCTTCATTTTACGTTTTTTTTTCGTGACAGCTTGTGTCGCATCAACAATTTGTTTTTTCAATGATTTATCCATTATGTAAAATAGGTGGTAATCGGATAAGAACCAATTAAAGAATAACAAGAACGTGACTGCAGTCTACTTAAATATTCAAATTTCATCTAATAATACAAAAGTGTCAAACATTTTTCTATAGCAACCGTTGTTTTTAGAACAATCTTTATTAATTACCACATAATCAAAAGGCTCTTTCCATATTAGGGAACACATTTCTCGAAATTTCAACCATGTCATATCGGTGTTAACATGTTCTTCGTAAACATGTTTCAAATTAACTTCATCTTGCTTAAAAAGCGCAATTAAGTTAGCATTATCTCTTACAAGTTGTTTAGGTATTTTGGTATAAGTTTGATTTAAATAAAAACTGTCAATTAATTTATGTCTTCCCATGGCAAAATAATCACGCATATTACTTTGATTTTCACATGCTACATCGTCAAAAATAATCACAGAATTAGGTTTCGCATCTGTAACCTTCAAAACGTCATCATTTGCTTGGTATTTCTGGAGAGTGATACCTGGTACTCGTTGTAAAACTTTTTCTAAAAAGATGTACTTTGGTTGATGTAGAGTTTTAGAATATACATAAACATTCTGAAATGTCAATCCATTTTCATGCAATAGAAGACCAATTAATAAGTTAGTTTTTACACAATTTGATGGTCCGCAAATGATGCAACGTACTGTATTCGGCAATAATTCTCCATGGCGTAATTTGTTTTTTGTTAAATCGTCACAGATTGTATTGACCTGTAACGATTGTGTTTGTTTAACGAATTTCATGTTTGATATGTAATACTGATGGACTCGTAGTGAAAAGATGAATTTATAACATAAATATTTATAACTACAAGTAGTCGAGCCAAACTGGTTACAGAAAAGCTGTAGGTTATAAATGGTAAGTACGTTTTAGCTTATCGTAATTGTGATTTTACAAAATAGTTCCCTAATGAACATGCAAGGAGCTTCAGCGAACGTACAGTGGGACAGCGTGCTCAAATGATATTAATGTGGGATATTCGTTTAGTTACGTTATTTCCCAATCCAAAGTGATATTGGGTATTTTGTCTCACCGTACAATATCAGAAATGTTATTGGGCATTCTAGACCACCGAGAGTGACTGAGGCGAACGCAGTGAGCCGGAGAGGCAAACGAAGTGAGCCGTAGGAACGGAAGGTAGTCTAGAATGCCCAATAACATCCTACTCTTGGCTTTAGGGTAAAAAACCAGGGGAACGAAAAAACGATAGCTATAGCAAATTTTCCTGGACCTCGAAATGTGCACGAGGTCAGACGCTTTATAGGGTGTCGCGAGTTTCTTTAGGCGGTTTGTGAAGGATTTCGCATTGATTGCGAGTCCTCTAACTGATCTACTGAAATCTAAATTTGTGTGGAAATGGGGAATCGATCAAAAACAAGCGTTTGAGTTGCTCAAACAAAACCTAGTTGAACAACCAATATTAGCTCACTACGATATCACACTAGAAACGCAATTACACACGGACACCAGTAAATTAGGGGTTGCTTATGCAGAATTTATTGCTTGTGAAAATGGATGGAACTGTCAGGCCTGTTGCTTACTACAGCCGTAAAACAACAAGTTATGAACAAAAGTTACATTCTTTTGAATTAGAAACGTTAGCAGTTGTTGCGTCTCTGAAAAGATTTAGAGTAGGTATATTGGTTAGGCATTAAATTCAAAATTATAACCGACTGTAACGCTTTGCGAACCACATTAACTAAGCGTGTACTTGCTTGTACTTTGGTTGATGTAGAGTTTTAGAATATACATAAACATTCTGAAATGTCAATCCATTTTCATGCAATAGAAGACCAATTAATAAGTTAGTTTTTACACAATTTGATGGTCCGCAAATGATGCAACGTACTGTATTCGGCAATAATTCTCCATGGCGTAATTTGTTATGTGTGTTACACCCCAGATTTCTCGTTGGTGGATTCAATTGCAGGAGTACGAGTGTGAAATTGAGTATAGAGCAGGTATGAATGGGACACGTAGACGCGCTTAGTCGAGCTCTCGTAAGTGATCCTCAACTGGACGACGAAGACTGCCAAGTGTTAGATATCCTTAATGTAGAATTAAAAGACTGGATTTCTACGGTTCAAGGAAACGATGACGAAGTTAAGAGAATTAAAGAAATTTTAGAAGACCCAGAAACTAAAAATGTGGCTGATATTAACAAAAATTACTTATTAAAGGGAGGTTATGTCTATAAAATCATAGACAAAGGTATACGGTAGGCAGTACCGCGTAGCGTGAGATGGCAAGTTCCAAAGATGAACCATGATGACGTTGGTCATTTTGGGTTTGATAAAACTCTCAATCGTCTACAAAGTATTTTGTGATTCCCTAAAATGCGTCGCTTTACCAAGAAGTACGTTTCAGCTTGCCCATCATAAAACGCCCAGTGGTCGTAACCAGGGGATTTTACACCAGATTCCTAAACTTGAGGTGCCTTTCCACACAATACATGCCGATCACTTGGGTTCCTTTATTCGTTCTAAGAGAGGTAATACATATACAGGGTTACCTGGTAAGTCGTGCAAACCCCGTTCAGGGGTGGTAGTCCCCACCATTTCTGACAAATTTCACCTTGGACCCCTGCCCCCAACCTAACCCTTTCAAGTTATAAGGGGTTGAAGATTTTTTTGAAAAAATGCGATTGCTTGTCTATTGGCCTATCTTTTTCATTTATTTTTGTTCTAATTTTTATTTTCATACGATTTTTGTGTAGCAGATTAGTTTCTTCATCATTATGAAAAATAAAATTAGAGTTACCTCAACTAAATTGGTCGTAGATAGGAGATTGATAGTTATAGCATCAATAAAAAATCAGTACAAATCAAACTTCAACCAGCAATAGTAAAAAAAAATCTATGACACCTAGGCTGCAGACACGCTTCAAATATCTACGTTTCATTAGCTATTCAACAAGGTATAACAAGCTAGGCTACCATTGAAGGTCTTGGATAAAAACTTTGATAAAAGCTACCCAGGTAGTAGTAACAACAAAAGCATTCCGTTAGGTACTACCTCTATTGTCCTCCAAGGGTTGACCCTGCTTGTAAACTGGACTCTGATTTGTGCTTGTGATTTGGAACTGTCGAAGATGGCGACCTTCACGAACGAGGAATATGCTGAATATTAGAGTTTGTAAAGACATAATTCAAAAGATATATCGCCTTAAGTGTGTCCCTCAGTTCACACACGTAAGTTTTAAATATTATTGGAACATTAAATATTATTCATAAGCCAATCTTTAGTAAAAATTACAAGGAAACTAAAGAAAGATCACAAATAGTGGTAAAAATTGTAAACTACGTATTTCTTGGTGGGCCCTCAGTTCACACACTATGCAAATGCTAATCGTTTAAAATATAATTAAATACAACAATTACAAAAATGTGGAGCCTTTCAGTGCTTAGTAAATTTTTTATATTATCAATTGTACAATCACTAAAAGCTGTGACGTGTGTTATGTTGAATGATCGACACTGCTTTGAATGTTACGGTTACGATATAATCATTGATGATAATTTAAAACCTTGGCTTGTCGAGGTGAATGCTTCACCATCAATGACTGGAACAACCGCTAATGATAGAATACTCAAGTATAAACTAATAGAAAATATTTTATCAGTAGTTTTGCCTCCTAATGGTATACCCAACGCACGCTCGAACAAAAATCCTAGCATTGAAGCTTTAGGGGACTTTCAAATACTTAAATAATAAACGTCAACATGACATGATGATTTATTAATCACCCTTACGTTTAGAATAAATACTCGTAAGTGAGTAACCAGGAAAAGGATCTTATTACTCCTAGTTGAACTATGGGCACTGCTACTTGTCTGTAGTCCTATTGATAGAACCACGGGCATGTAAAAATGTCCGTAGTACTACCAGTAGCCCTACGGGTAATGTTAGGTGCCCGTGGTCCTACTGATAAAACTAGGGGCAAAAAAATGGCACGTGGTCCTACTAGTAGGACCAGGTAGTAGGACCACGGACAACAAACCTTAATTTCGTTACAAATTTACCAAAATACGTAAGGTCACTTCCTGTACAGTGCAAGAAATTAAAGTACGGGAATATCCAAGACTACATTTAAAGAAGTATGTGAAGTAGAAGTACCCCTAAAGTTTCATTCTTTTATCCTAGCAGATTACATATATGATGAAACACGAATTTTACTTTTTTGTTCTGAAGAATCACGAAATATAATTCCGAAATTTAATGAATATTTCTGTGACGGTACATTTGCTAGTTGTCCAAGACCTTTTAAACATCTCTATAGTCTGCACGGCAATTTAAATAGCACATGGAAATAACTAATATTAAACCATTAATTTTTGCTCTGATGTCAAATAAAAAAGAAAGTAGTTATTATGTTCTTTTTTAGTTAAAAAGTCCCAAATAACACAATTTGCCCCACGAAAATTCCGTTGTGATTACGAAATAGGAGCGATGAACGCTATTTTGAAATCATTTCCTGAAATTGAAGTCAAAGGATGTTATTACCACTGGACCAGAAATATTTGGAAAAAAGCCAAATCCAAAGCTATGGCTGACAGAAGAGTAGTAGCCATGACAGCGTTTTTACCACTTATTCCAGCGAATAACATTTTAAAAGGTTTCGATTACATAAGACAAGAATCAAAATTAAATGGTAGTCGTCAAATTGATGAGTTTCTTAAATATATTAGACACTATTGGTTAAAAGTTCACACGCCTACCGTATTTAGCGTTTTTAGTGAACGTCATCGTACGACTAATGCTTTAGAAGGTTTTCATTCTAAATTAAACAAATTAATAAACAAAAGCTTGGTAACAGTTATGCGTTTACTTAACGTTTGACTTAATATATCATATCAGCCTTTAAAAGGCGTAAAACGAAACTCAAAACAAATCGCGAACGACGACTTTATCATGCACGTACAAATGCAGTTACTGAATGATGAGATCACTGATGAGACCGTGCATTAGATAAATTGCGGTATTAATATTTAGAACACAATATTGTTTTTTATTATTACATAAATTAAATAAATGTTGTAATTAAATACTTATTATGCATTTTGTTTCTAATAACTAGTAGTTCTGCGAACAGTAGACCTCGCGTTATTTTCGGGTCCCTAACATCCTTTTGGGACGTGGTCTGGTGGCAGACTTTCCATGCGCACCAACAGAGGTACCAGCAGAAAAGAAAATGAGAAATGATCATTTTCTCGCATTACTTCCCCATTTTAAAATGGGGAACACTGACAGCACATCCAATTCGCCAGTTGAAACATATCCTACTCGCCCTAGCGAACACGAAAACATCCCCTTATTGAACATGCAAAAAAAAACCCTCTTATGAGATGAGAAATGATCATTTTTTCAGCATTTCTTTCCCATTTTCCCCCCATTTCTCCCCCATTTGTTGAAAAATGCGGCCTGTAGACCGGAACTGACACACATACATACATACAGATAAACAACGTCAAATCGGCCAGTCCTCGAGTTGAAACTGAGACGCTTCGCTCGCTCGGTCAATAAGAAAGTATTTTTCACAACACTATTAGTTGGTAGTGTAACGGGTACAGAAGTTTTATCGTAACATGTTGTTTTGGGGAGTAATTTGTTCAAGTTCATGTGTGGATATGGATAGTGAACCTACTATTTATGCTGTCGATTGCCGGCACTTGGTGGAATAATCATAATGGAATAATCTGCTACACATATTGCACAAAAACACATATTATACTCTTCCACTGTTATAACAGTGGAAGAATATACGTAGGTCACACTATAAGTTTTGCGTAACTTAAAAAAACAACATGTTAAAACCAAAATATTATGTTTATTGCTTTTTAAAACTCTCTCTCCTTTACATTTTAAACATTTTTTCATGCGATCGAACCATTTTTTAAAACAGGAGGACCACAGATCTGAAGGCATGTTTTCTAGTTTCTTCGGAGTTGGTAAAAGTGAAACCTCTCATCAAATCTTTGATTTTGGGGAAAATACAGACATCACAGGGTGCTAGGTCGGGGCTAGGCGCAGGATGAGTGACGAGTTGTACTTTTTCGGAAGCTAAAAATGACTTTGTTTTGTTGGCCGTGTGTGAAGAAGCGTTGTCATGATGTAGGAGAACGCGGCTTTTGGGTCGTCTTTCGCGAACTTTTTCTAACACCCTGGGTAAACAAATGGTAGAATACCACTCGGCATTAACACTCTTTTGATCTTCAAGTGGAATTGTACAGATGGGACCCGTAGCTGAGAAAAAAAACGCGATCATTTTTTTACCAACGTTTCTCGCCTGCCTCACTTTTGTTGGCTTGTTCTCATTTTCAAACACCCATTCACAAGATTGCTGTTATTTTTCGGGTTCAAAACAATAAATCCACGTTTCGTCTCCTGTGACAATGTCATAAACAGCATTAGAATGTCCGTGGTCGTACTTCAGTAGCATCTGTGAGCACCATTCCACGCGAGCCCGCTTCTGCTCCGCTGTCAGTTCATGAGGGATCCAACGACAACAAAGTTTCCGAACTTTCAATTCTTCGTGTAAAATTTTCTGGATTTGACTCATACCAATCCCCAATAGTCCTCGAATTGTCTCATAGGTAATCCGCGGGTTTTCTTCAATTAACCGCTTAACAGTAGCCACATTATTTTCGTTGACGGCAGTTGAAGGCCGCCGTTCACGAAATTCGTCATGTAAAGAAACTCGACCTCTCTCAAATTCAGCAAACCATCGCCTCACGGTGCTCAAACAAGGTGCTTCTCTCCCAAAAGCATTTTGAAGACGAGCGGCACAGACTTGCGGAGAGAGAGAACTTTTAAAATCATAAAAAAAATCATCGCTCTAAAATCTTTTCGACTTAATTCCATTTTCGTTGCATACGTAGAACTTTGATGTGTGATAAAAAACAATTGGCAAATGATTTCCCGCCAATTGTTTTTTTTTCCAACTAAGAAGGTTGCAACGTTTAAAAAAATATAACATTCGAAATTCAAATAGTTCCGATTAGCTAGAAGTGCAAAACTTTTAGTGTGCCCCATGTATGTGTTTTTGTGTAATATAGTGAACCTAATTATTGATAAATACAACTATCTACATTATGCATAAGTACACTACCCGCAATGTAAAAAAGAGTAAAAAGGCATTAGCCGGGTCAACACCGGACGATCCACCGGCAGGAACGCGCTACAAATGTGCAGGCGGTGTGGACGCGCTAATCTTGCGCGCGGCGGAGAGCGCGCGCTCCCCGCCGCGTGCGGTCTCCATTTGTTGTCGGTTTTTTGTTCACGCTCAAAGGGGCCTCGGTCGCTTGGCGCGCGCGGTGTGGACGGTTGTGTTCAATCGCGTGATCCGCCGTTATGGATAATTCGCAATGTATTCGTTTAATATCCCTTTATAGGGAGAATAAATGTTTATAACATTGTTTTAACCCAATACTGTCTTTTTCGTTTTCGTAATTTTAGTCGTAAATTAAGTAAAATGTAGGCAATGTAGCTTGTTGTTGCCACGGCTATTTGTCGCCGTCGTTGCACATGTGACTCCATAGCCAGACAAAGTTCAACTGATTCAGTATGGATCGGCAGGAGCGTGTTGGATCAGCCAGTCAGGATTGCTAAAGATTGCTGTTGGATCGGCCTAGTACTATCCACGCTCCACGCATCACGATCTTGGATCGCGGATCGCGGGATCGCTGACTTTTGTTGGCTTGTTCTCATTTTCAAACACCCATTCACAAGATTGCTGTTATTTTTCGGGTTCAAAACAATAAATCCACGTTTCGTCTCCTGTGACAATGTCATAAACAGCATTAGAATGTCCGTGGTCGTACTTCAGTAGCATCTGTGAGCACCATTCCACGCGAGCCCGCTTCTGCTCCGCTGTCAGTTCATGAGGGATCCAACGACAACAAAGTTTCCGAACTTTCAATTCTTCGTGTAAAATTTTCTGGATTTGACTCATACCAATCCCCAATAGTCCTCGAATTGTCTCATAGGTAATCCGCGGGTTTTCTTCAATTAACCGCTTAACAGTAGCCACATTATTTTCGTTGACGGCAGTTGAAGGCCGCCGTTCACGAAATTCGTCATGTAAAGAAACTCGACCTCTCTCAAATTCAGCAAACCATCGCCTCACGGTGCTCAAACAAGGTGCTTCTCTCCCAAAAGCATTTTGAAGACGAGCGGCACAGACTTGCGGAGAGAGAGAACTTTTAAAATCATAAAAAAAATCATCGCTCTAAAATCTTTTCGACTTAATTCCATTTTCGTTGCATACGTAGAACTTTGATGTGTGATAAAAAACAATTGGCAAATGATTTCCCGCCAATTGTTTTTTTTCCAACTAAGAAGGTTGCAACGTTTAAAAAAATATAACATTCGAAATTCAAATAGTTCCGATTAGCTAGAAGTGCAAAACTTTTAGTGTGCCCCATGTATGTGTTTTTGTGTAATATAGTGAACCTAATTTAAACAGTACCTAAATTAAACTAGGATAATCACAATTTACTTACATCAAGTTATAATTTACAAAGTATGGAATTATTGATAAATACAACTATCTACATTATGCATAAGTACACTACCCGCAATGTAAAAAAGAGTAAAAAGGCATTAGCCGGGTCAACACCGGACGATCCACCGGCAGGAACGCGCTACAAATGTGCAGGCGGTGTGGACGCGCTAATCTTGCGCGCGGCGGAGAGCGCGCGCTCCCCGCCGCGTGCGGTCTCCATTTGTTGTCGGTTTTTTGTTCACGCTCAAAGGGGCCTCGGTCGCTTGGCGCGCGCGGTGTGGACGGTTGTGTTCAATCGCGTGATCCGCCGTTATGGATAATTCGCAATGTATTCGTTTAATATCCCTTTATAGGGAGAATAAATGTTTATAACATTGTTTTAACCCAATACTGTCTTTTTCGTTTTCGTAATTTTAGTCGTAAATTAAGTAAAATGTAGGCAATGTAGCTTGTTGTTGCCACGGCTATTTGTCGCCGTCGTTGCACATGTGACTCCATAGCCAGACAAAGTTCAACTGATTCAGTATGGATCGGCAGGAGCGTGTTGGATCAGCCAGTCAGGATTGCTAAAGATTGCTGTTGGATCGGCCTAGTACTATCCACGCTCCACGCATCACGATCTTGGATCGCGGATCGCGGGATCGCTGATCCATTTTGGATCGTCTGGTGTCGATGCGGCTTGCCATATTACCAAAGCCACGTTCGCATAAAAAAAACACAAGTATAAATATTTCTACTTAAAGGAATGTTTTAGTTTACTTGACTTCTGAAGCAACTAAAATGTACCTACATTAATCCTACTAATATTATAAACGTGAAAGTTTGTGAGTATGTATGTACGGATGGATGGATGTTTGTTACTCTTTCACGTAAAAAGTACAGAATGGATTTTAATGAAACTTTACAATAATATAGCTTATACATCAGAATAACACATAGGCTACAATTTATAAAGATATTGTGTGAATTGTTCAAAATATGACGTGGCGCGACGGGAACGGGAAAAATTCCAAATTACCACGCGGACGAAGTCGCGGGCGACCACAAGTTATAATATATATATTATATAAATATGCATAAGATATCACTAAATTTTTTTTTTCTTAAATAGCACCATGAGATTTTTGATTCATTTATAACGCCTATTTATTAGTAACAGTAGTTGCTAACTTGCGGTCAAGAATTTGCGGTTTTAAATCGTGAATGTACGAGTACTTTAGAGTATGCAGTAGTCAATGGATGTAACTTGTATGTACTTCATAGGTAAATTCTGGGTATACATATAATATACGTTTAAACTATTCTATCTATAGGCATCTACAGTATACATGTGAGATTACAATACTTGCTAGGTATGGGAAATGGTTCGTGATTATGCTTTTCCTATCTGTAATCAAATCACAAACTTGCGAGAAACCTACAATTTTTTTTTGGCACAGAGCATTCCGTAATAATTACTTAGGTACTAAAATTCAACAATTGCATAACGACATACAAGATAGAATTTAAACCTATCAATTTTCTTTCCCATCAGTAAATTCAGAGCTCATTCGTGTGAATCTCTTGAATTTTTTAGATAATTTGTTAGGGGTCTCGTATACATTCTTGCCCACTATACAAAACTTCGGATGTAGATGTGACTGACTTACAGCCATGGCGAAGAACTTTTGAGCTTCTTGAATCTGCGACGTCGTAGGCGGTGTTTTAGTGAAATTACCTGCAAAACAAAATACACAAAGTTATCTAATCATAGAAGATGTGTTCAAGTAATTTCCCACAAGATTGTAAAATACCTCACCTATAAAGGCTAACACGATCCCGTCATAAGGTCGTTGTGTCAAAATCGATGAGACGCGTTGCCAACCAAGTGCTTCGTAGGTTTCTCCGTTAGACGACACCAAAAAATTATACGGTATTACATTATTCGATTCAGTTGCATTTGCCTGTAATATAAAAAAAACACCTTCATAATGGATGCATTCTGGAGTCAAACTCATCTGCTGAGAGATATACGAGGCTCTTCAAAGTATACATACAGCAAGAGCCTCTCTATTCATTTGTACTGTAGTACCTTACGTCTCTCTGAATATAATAATATGTACCTACCTATACTGCTTTGTCTAAAAATCTAAACTAATATTATAAAAGGTAAAAGTTAGGGGTATTCTCTGGTATGCACTACCTACTGATCAGCTAATGAACATATTCTTACTATACAGGATGTTACATAAGGGTTATATCAACCTGAAGACACCCCCATCAGCTGGTCGCCCAGAACGGCTTTCGATATGTGTCGACCGCCAAACAAAAAAAAAAGTTCATCTAAAAAAAGTTATAAGCGTTATTTCAAATCAAAACAAACGTGTCCCAACACTAGTGCTTGACGTACCTACTAATAGACAATGAGCGCGTGGTACGTACAATGCATTTGGCGGCGGGACGCGGCGTCGGATGCCGGCGTCCTTGAAGGATTATTTTAGTTTATGTAAATAAAATTTTGGAAACACCTAAAACAAAGCTCCAGGACATCCTCTTCGAATTGAGGATCTCGTCTGATCGGAAGACTTTCCACAGTTGGCGTAGTGAAGGAGCCATTCGTGTATAGCCGGTGCGTCATCCGTCGGAAACACGCTAGTGAAGGCAGAGGTCGCGTCTGCTCACGCGGTACTCCAACAATGAATCGCTCACGGTACAACTCCCGGGCAGCGCTCAAATTGCCTTCTAATGCTCCTGTATGGGTTTTTCGGGTATTTGACAGGAAAACCACTATATCGTAAAAACTGTCGTTTATTGTTTGGTTGTATATAGATAGATGTTCTGAGTCGCACTTAGAATTACGTGAGTACACTGTAAAATAATGTCTGTAAAATAATTAGCGTGTTGCGGCGGTATAGTAACGACTACTTTCTCTCGATTACTACGGCATTTATTAATACCGTAGAAAAGTGCTGTACGAGCATTTTTGGCTCGTACAGCTCCAACAACAAGCATCATCTCGTAATACTCTCCGTTACTCAGAGCCATACACATTGAAACAACTCGCAAATTAATTACTAACACACTAAACCTATCTCCAACCTTGCTCCAATTCTTCGCGAGTTATCTCGGCGGCCGAAGACAGTATGTGGAGTATGGTGGGTACAAATCAGGGGTAAGGCATAAGTCAGGGGTTGAATTTGGGACCGTTAGAGTTCATAATGATGATTAATGATCTTCCTGCGGTATTACGGCACGCCGAGTGTCTCCTCTGCGGATGACCTGAAGGTGTACATTACAGTAACTAATACATCCAGCGCGGGTCGACTGCAAGAGGACATTGACAGCATTGTACAGTGCAGCAAGTACAACAAGCTGTACTTTAACGTCACTAAGTGCGGAGTAATAACTTACGGCAGGTCTAGGTCTCCACTTACATAATAATATGATTATCGAATGGATGGTATTGCTATTCCGCGGTTTGGATATGTCCGGGACTTGGGCGTCGAAATGGTACCAGAGTTAACGTTTCGTAAGCACATCGTTAATATATGTAGTACATCATTTAGAAGCTTAGGATTCATTTTAAGAACCTGTAAGGACTTTAGTAGTTTGTGTTAGTAGTCAGGATGTAATACAATGCGCTTGAGAGGAGTCACCTGGAATCGACAGCCATTATCTAGAGTCCACACGAGGCTAAGTATAGTCTTATGTTGGAGAAAATCCAAAATAAATTTACCCGCTTCCTATACTTCAAGCAATTTGGAGTGTACCCACTGTATTCGCTTATGTACCCTAGCCTCTTTGTGCTTGGCATGATGGGGTACGTGAGGCTGAGCGTGCGGCACGAGTTTTCGCTAGTGGTATACGTGTTGCGGGTGCTGCGCGGGCAGTTGTACCACCCGGATATATTGGCGAGGTTGCAGCTGTGCGCGCCGGACGGTTATGTGGGTGCACGTCGCCAGCCCCCCACGCTCAGAGTCCCCGTGGCACGAACTAATTTACTTCAGTTCGCCCCTATATCGCACGCCATTGGACTTTTAAATTTAATTTCTAGTGAGATCGACATCTATAGCTGCACCCTACCAAGGCTCAACACAGTTATCAAAAATGTGTAGCAATTGAATGAAAATACATTTAATGGGTTCATAATACTTAAATTTAATTTCATTATTTAAATTCTTTATGATTTATTTTTGACATTCTTCATTAATTTTAAATTTTAAATTTCGTTTTCATTTTAATTTTATTAATTTTATGAATTTTGTTAATTATTATATTATTTATGACCTACATACTAATTATTAATTAACATTCTTATTAGCTACTATTAATTATTGTTGTATTTAATGATATTTTTTTTTACTTGTATTTTTACTTGCAGTGTTGTATTAGGATAATCCTGTGATGACACTGTAAATGTTTTGGAAATAAATAAAATAAATAAACAACCCTTTACTTACTGCACTGCACAAAGCACTGAATGCAACTGAACTGACCTGTGACCTGACTAAATAATTTTAAATAAAATACTATGAAATTTCAAATGGCGACCTTGATGCGGAACAGAGACAAAATGTTCCTACCAGGAGAGAGAGAGAGGGTTTTTTTACAGGCGCGCGTTATTTGTACTACCTACTTGATGTCGATGACCGAATCAGCTGATTTTAGCTAGTGTTGTTCAATCAAGAGTATTTTATTCGGTAATAATGTTTTTTTTGGATTAATTTTTTCTTTCTTGTTTGGCGGTCGACATATCGAAACGGGTTCTGGTCGACCAGCTGATGGGGGTGTCTTCGGGTTGATATAACCCTTATGTAACACCCTGTATAAATAAAACAAACATTTTAAACATTAACTGTTAGAAAGGTATATCATCCCAGAGTACTGGAGGCTACTGCTATTCCGGTAATGAGTTCCTCCAGTTGGGAACGAGAAATCTAATCGAGTGCCGTCCGACCATCGTTGTAAGGTTTGTACCTTGAAATATTAACTAGGGCGGTTCGCTGGAACGCGGGCGGTTACATCGAAATAATAAAGACGGAGTTTATGGACGTTTTATTGGTATAAATGTCTAGAGAAAAGCTTTCGAAGTAATTCTCTCGAAAAAATCTCTTTTTAACAATGGCGCCAGCCAACAATTAACTTTTAAATAAAAAAATTAATTTCGCGCGCGAGGCAACAATCAAATTTTTTAGCACTGTCAAAGGCATGTTTCTTTAATGCTAACTCAAAAACTATAAGAGCCACATACACCAAAAACTATACAGCAAAGCACAGGCTTATGTTATATATTTATGCCAAATTTCAAGTTGATAGGTTAAGAGATGCGCCCACTATCGTGTCGCATACATTCTTGATGGGGCCCATCGTTGTGAAGCATGTTCTCCGCAAGCTCCGTCTTAATTATTACGTTTATTCGAATAGAGTTGCGTTTTAAGTTGCACTGTTGAATTAAAAGTATAGATGCTGCTTTAGTGTATTATTCTGTATGAGACTGTATGTTGTTGTTGCATGTGTGTATTTGATATTATTGTTATGTTGTGTTATGTAGTAATATGTTGACCAGAAATACGAGCACCGAGTGAAGTAGGCTAAGGTTGGTATCAAATAACCTACAGAGCGTTTATTTTTTAGACGAGATTCTTCAAAAAAATAGGTAACACAGCCAGCATTTTGGGACCCTTCCAGTCAGCAATGACACGGAGCATTTTTAAACGATATTTTGTAGTGTAAATATTTTTAGTGTAGGTATATTGTAATTCTTTTTTGTAAATAAAAACACATTTCTTTATCGTATCCACATCATGGATTATATCATGGATTTTATCCAATTCACACAAAACGAACGAACGAAATTTAGACTGCCAGTAAGTAGGTACACCTGCAGCGAATGTCAAAATATTTTTGGACTGGTCAGTTTCTTTTATTTGCTCACAAACACCGAAACCAGGTTCTTTTTAGAAAAAAAAATAGTTTTTAATCGATATCTCCAAAGCCGATAACTTTCGGCCATACATTGGGGGGTTCAATTAGCTGCATTTGCCCTCCCTTAAATGCAGAAGCAAGAATTGTATCGAATTACCAGTAACCCTGTATACATATTGCAATGGTTAAATTAAATATAATAGGTATACGAGACACGAAACTGGCTTATCGCTCGCTGCGGCCGGCGTGTATGACCACATAATACCTATTTACGTCGACAGTCGGTTTACAATTTTATAAGGAAAATCCCTTTCATTAACCGAGGTACCATCTCATAATGCATCGTAAACTAAACACTAAACAACAGACAACGTGGCAAGAACGTGGTAAGCACGCACTTGCTCAGTTAATCCCATCGCAAAATGAAAAATGCACAAATGTGGGATGGCACTCAGCATGTACTGAGGCAAGCTGTTGCCCCAGTAGATCTGGTTTTCAGTACCAACCCAAGCAGCCGACTCTACTATTTGAGTATCAAATCAAACTATATACTTTAATATATATACTTTATACACTAATATTATAAAGAGAAAATATTTGCTTGTTTGTTTGAATTGAATATATTTATAATATCGGGAGTATGAGCCGACTTTAAGTGGCTACCTGTCCTACCAACGTGACACTATCATACTTATTATTAGAAACTAAATATCCTTATAGAAATATCGGGAGTAAGAGCCGAGTTTAAGTGTCTACCTGTCTACCAAATGTGACACTATCATACTTATTATTAGAAACAAATATCCTTATAGAAATATCGGGAGTATGAGTCGAGTATAAGTGTCTACCTGTCTACCAACGTGACACTATCATACTTATTATTAGAAACAAATATCCTTATAGAAATATCGGGATTATGAGCCGAGTATAAGTGTCTACCTATCTACCAACGTGACACTATCATACTTATTATTAGAAACAAAATATCCTTATAGAAATATCGGGAGTATGAGCCGAGTTTAAGTGTCTGTCTACCAACGTGACATTATCATACTTATTATTAGAAACAAAATATCCTTATAGAAATATCGGGAGTATGAGCCAAGTTTAAGTGTCTACCTGGCTATCAACGTGACACTATCATACTTATTATTATTAGAAACAAAATATCTTTATAGAAATATCGGGATTATGAGCCGAGTTTAAGTGTCTACCTGTCTACCAACGTAACACTATCATACTTATTATTAGAAACAAAATATCCTTATAGAAATATCGGGAGTATGAGTCGAGTATAAGTGTCTACCAACGTGACACTATCATACTTATTATTAGAAACAAATATCCTTATAGAAATATCGGGATTATGAGCCGAGTATAAGTGTCTACCTGTCTACCAACGTGACACTATCATACTTATTATTAGAAACAAAATATCCTTATAGAAATATCGGGAGTATGAGCCGAGTTTAAGTGTCTACCTGTCTATCAACGTGACACTATCATACTTATTATTATTAGAAACAAAATATCTTTATAGAAATATCGGGATTATGAGCCGAGTTTAAGTGTCTACCTGTCTACCAACGTAACACTATCATACTTATTATTAGAAACAAAATATCCTTATAGAAATAATTACTTATATAACATATCCTTATAGTCCGAAACGCCTAGGACTTTAATTGGCTGTGCCATAGCGGCTAGTACGTACGATTTTTTGCCTTTCATCAACATTTCATGCCAAGGCAACGGGTTTCAACTTTTTCTTCAAATTACGATATAGCTGCTACTTTTTATTAAAGCCATTCGGCCATTTAGGACATAACCTATCGGTTACGGCAATAGGCTTGCCCCCTATTACGTGCGACTAAAAATACTGGCAAATTGTGGGTGTGTAATGCACCTCTGCCTACACCTTCGAGGATATAGGCGTGATATGTGTGTCTGAAATACATGATTGACATTACAGAGGATATGTCGTACAATACCAGATTCTTATAGGTAACATATTTATTATTATTCAAGTTTTTAGTTTGATGCAAAATTAATTATAACTAGTTATCCCAGCGAACTTTGTATCGCCACAAATATAAAAAAAAATAACAAAAAAAAAACCTTCCCTAAACTTCTACGAATATTTTAATATTTCATGCAAATGTATGTATTATTAATTATAATTGAAAAAACGCGACGGATGGACAGACAAATTGTCGTATTAAATATATAGATTAGTATAAATTAAGATCCATTTTACAGTAATTGCGACTCGATTGTAACTAAGCTCGATTTACTGGAAATACTGAAATATTTTATGGTCACCCTTCAGTGGTATTATTATCGGGTAAATAAATAAAATATTAAAGTTAAACATTATTTCAGCCGACGAATACACCAAAGGATTTTTCCAGGAACGTTTGTAAATACAAAGTATAATAAAGGATGAAAAGATAAAAACATATATAGGTAGGTATTAGACACGTTTTTCTATCTATACTAAAATTTGTTTGTAAGTATGTATGTACTGAAACCACTGAACCCCATCAGAGAATTCACTAACATGCTGCATTATACCTGAGGGCTATTGGCTACTTTTTACCCAACTGCGTCAGCGAGGGTTATTTCTCCCGGACATAGACTAATCATGGTTGTAAATTTTGTTATATGATCGTGAATATTCTATTTAGTAAAAAGTGGTGGCATAACATAGTTGATTTATAAAACTACTACTATTATTTGCGAAGTGGTTAAAAGTAAAAGTCTTAGTTACCTGCATTTCCTTTAAAAGTTTTATGCAAGATATAGTGCTCCAACAGAAATCTGTGTTTGTATGAACAAGCATCACTTCTCTTGATATGTATGGTGACATTAATTGAGAAGTTTGCGGCACATATGTCTTATCCCACTGTTTTCTGCTCACTAAGTGTACTGGTGTTTCTACTGGGGGTAGAATATTTTCTGTAATAAAATAGTACGTATATTAAAACAAATCCTAACTAATATCATAAATCCGAAAGTCTGTAAGTATATTTGTTTGTACCCTCCATAAACGAATGGTGAACATAAAAGTCTCCCGTTTACATTTGGCAATGTGAGTTTTGATTATTATAAAGTGCCCGGTAATGGCAAATGGCTTGCCCCTTATTACGTGGGACCGCCAAAATTACTGCAAGCAAAGTGTGGACGTGTGTAATGCCACTCTGCTAAATATAACATAATGTTATATAATATAGTCATATATTAAAACAGTACGCAACAATAATAGCAATAATTAACAAATATTATATTATATATAAGACTACGATATAAGATACAAACAAATTATATGTAATAAAGGCTCCGACAGCTTACATCGGGGGTCCACAGTTTGAAAAAAAAAATGCATCTCTGCTTACCGCATCGGGGATATAGGCGTGATATATGTCTGTCTGTCTGTAATCATGAAACTGGTCAAATTTGGGTATATTATATTCCTCAGTTTACCCTTTCGAAGGGAGACTGTTTGTGGAAAATGAATGGCTAACTTGGAAATGTTAAATATAAGTAGGTAACCAATAAATACGTTAGGACATTTCTACACAACGCTAGCTTATGCTATGAGGTCTAAGTTACTGATAATGAACATAATTTCTAACTGTAGAAGACCTTGCAAATAACTCGAATCTCGTCACTATACACTAATTATGAAGAATAATTTATGATGTCAAAATAATTATGGAATTAAAATAAATATGAACTTGAAAATATTCTTAAACTAAATTTCATACCAGAGTCACTCTGTACCACAAGAAGGTACACTCCAATAATAAATCCAGAAATAAGTATTATTAGTAAGACACTGACAATCACTACAGTCACTGGGTTTCTCGGATGGGTGAACTGAGGATATTGTTGAAGTAATGGTGAGCTCTCTGTTGCACCAGGAGTTGGACGCTCTTCTTCCACATTATTTGCTGAATGACTCCGAGTTTCATGATCTGCAAAAGTTTTATTATCAAATACACACACACTTATAGCATCTAATAAATACATGGACATAATATTAACTGTAAAAGATGAAATTAAAACAACACAGTCGGTCACAAAGAGGTGAACTGAGTTTATTGAACAGATTATAAAGCGGTATTCCTATTACGAGCTTTATCAACTATAAAAAATATTCACATGTGTTACTTTTAATGACAGAGATTAAAAAAACTCAGCCTTTTACAATTCATATAATGCAATGGTAATTCCATTATATCTTTTACTTAAATAATATAAAACTTTTTTGCAAATAAATACACCTATGATTTTTATTGAAACTGATATCACACAGACCACTCAGATCTATAAAATATATATTATTAATTACCAATATCCTACTTATCTGTTTTATAGACTATAACACTACCAAGTTTCACAGTGGTACTGTCTACAATAAATGATATAAATGTAATGTCATTTATTAGTTGATTGTATAGTATCATGTACCAAATGTAAAGTTGATATGATATCAGAAATTTTAATGTTTAATGCATCTATTTATCTCACACAGTGACAATGTAAAAACAATTTAATTCTGTATAGAGATAACTAATGAAGCCGAAGGCGAGCGGAGCTCTCAACGGGTGACTCAAATTATTTTTGTTACGATTTATGTTAAATTGTTTCTCGGCGAATACTCGGCCGATTTCGGATTTTCTTGCACTCATCGAAAGCTTACAGAATTACCCAGGTTCTTACGACGCCAGAATTTTGAATTGAAACTCGCTTCGCTCAAATATATGCTGCAGCGTAACGGTACGTTTCGCGACTGCGGCGACCTAGTATACTAAGAGACACTGTGGATATCCCCAATATCTCATATTCTACTACTTTTTATTCACATTTAACCTAAACCTGCCAGTTGTGTCATCATATTACACTTCTGTGTATTTAGCACTTTTAATTTGTTTAAAATAGAAAGGGTTATAACTTGTGAATATATTTTTTTCACAGAATTATATAAGTGTAGGAGAATAAATTTGTAACATAGTAATCACACTTGCATGATTGATGGAATGATTAATATTACTAGCGATTGGAAAAGAGTGGCTCTCATGTTTTTTATTGCCTGCTTATTCTCTCACAGGTCCTACCTCTATAATCCTAAAGCTATGTATTTACATTGATTTCTCCCAAGAAATGACGTTGTAACACTTACAAGAAATAGAATGGTAATAGAGAACAGGAATGAAAGAGGATCAATATTAAAAACGACGTATTCGCCGGCGGCGCCACGGGGAGTGCGGCGCCGTGCGCTGGTTAATCACCGTTTTCCAGTGCATGGCGTCCATGCACTGGCGTGGCGTGGCGTGGCCGGCAAATACGGGTGTAAGTTTAGCTAATAAGTAATGAGCCCTGAGAGGGCTGTCTTTTCAGTAGGTTAGACTAGCAGAACACAAAGATGTAAAATAGGCTCTGCCATCGGTAGAGGTGCGCATATAAAAAAAATATAAAAAATAAATAAAAAAAAAACACTTACAAGGTGGCAAGACAGAGTACTTAACACATGAAATACAACAAAATGTGCTGACAGGCAGTACTCTAAGCATACTACTAGACAGACAAACATCACGCCTATATCCCCGAAGGGGTAGGCATAGGTGCCTTACACACTCACACTTCGCCATTACTTTTGTTAGTCCCACATAATAAGAGGCATGTCTATTGCCGTTACCAGGCACTATAAAATATTCAAAAGCAATCAGTAATTCAAACTAATATTTCCACAGTCAGGACAAATGTTACATAACACTAAATAGAATCTTTGCAGTCCAAGTCTTAGGGATAAACAGTTATGGAATAGAACAGAGTGAATATACATGATTGAAACCAACTTGTAATTATTCTACTACGAAGCAGGTACCTTCTTCATTAGATGATAATTTATGCTTAGTTAAAGCACAAAATCACATCAAATAAACATAATGTATAAACAACATCATACTAAGTCATTTTATAAATTGGTACGCCATTGTTTGTATCACTATGACTAAATAATATTTATATCACTACATATTATAAAAGCAATTGCTTCCATGCTGGCCTGGGAGCGAAGGAAAAACTTAGAATGGTCCAGCCCTTACACAACCCGGTGTGTCGTAGAAGTCGACTGAGGGAGATGGCCCGGTGCACAATAACCAGCACTGCAGGGCACCCATCAGGCGGGGGATAAACCGTCCACAATAGCATTCCCAGGCGGCCGGGGATCGTGCGGAGTATGGCCCTGTACGGGGCTCCCGTATGGGCGACGCGGTTGACGGCTCAACGCTCCTTAATAGACCGTTGAGGACCTTGGCCGTCAAAACAATAAAAGGGTACCGCACGATCTCCGGCTGCATGTCTCCTAGCCGGGACCCCTCCATGGGACCTGGAAGCGAGAGCCCTTGCGTCATTGTGCCAATGGCGCAAGGAGGCGCTGGAGCGGGACCACAGGCCTACGTCTCGAGAAATCGAGGACCAGCGGTTCCAACTCCACCAGGATCTCATGGAGTCATGGAGGGTGCGACTTGAGCAACCCAGGTGGGGTACCACCATCATCGCGGCGGTGAGACCCATCATGGACGATTGGCTGCAGAGGCAGCATGGTGACCTCACGTATCGGGCGACGCAGATCGTAACCGGGCATGGATGCTTCGGTAGCTATCTGTTTCGCATCCATCGTGAGGTCACACCCCGGTGTCAACACTGCGAGGTTTCCGACGACGACACCGCACTCCACACGTTGGTGGAGTGCTCAGCGTGGGCGAGTTAGCGCCGGGACCTAGTAGTGGGTCTGGGCGTGGATATCCTGTCGCTGGAAACCATGCTCCAAGCCATGGTCTCCAGCGCGAGTAGGTGGAACGCGGCCGTGTGAGCAAGTCATGCTCGCGAAGGAGGCGGCCGAGAGGGAGAGGGAGCGTACCCTCCCCGCCGAGTTCCGTAGTCAGCGGCGAGGGCGCCGCAGACTCATCTACGCCCAAGACCATCGACCTCCATGATCGGGGCCTGAGGACGGCGGAATCGCCACCCGCCGTCCTTACAGAAGCAGGCTAGAAGGGTTACGCCCGGCAACGAGCGTTAGAGTGGCCGCGGCACTAGGGCGCGGAATTCAAAAAAAAAAAAAATAAAGGCAGGCGGCCTGTTGTAAAAAAAACCATAGCCAAAACCATTTTTGCAACATAATGAGCAATAATAGAGAGCGAAATAGGGCTAGGACGTACCCCACAGGCGACGCGCAGGGACAGCACCCGGTACCTGTGGGAAATGGACAAGGGTTGTCGCATAGGAGGTGGATGCGACGTAAGACGCAAGCTCATCGCGAAAGAGAAGTAAGACTGAGGTATGCAAGTTGGAATGTTGGCTCTATGACTGGGAAAGGAAGAGAGTTGGCCGATGTGTTTAAGAGAAGAAGAATAAATGTGGCATGTTTGCAGGAGACTAAGTGGAAGGGTGCAAGTGCTAGAGAGATTGGTGAAGGATATAAGTTATACTACATTGGGAGTGATGGAAAAAGGAATGGAGTTGGTGTAGTACTGGATGGTAACTTGAAAGAATGCGTGACAGATGTGAAAAGAGTAAACGACAGGATAATAGTTGTGAAAGTAGTATGGGAGAGTATGGTGCTAAATGTGATCAGCGTGTATGTACCACAGAGCGGGTGTGATGACAGAGAGAAAGACAATTTTTGGGAGGACTTTGATAAAGTCATGATTAGTATACCAGAAAGTGAAGAAATATGTATAGGATATTTTAATGGACATGTAGGAAGAGTAAATGAGGATTATGAAAGAGTGCATGGAGGATGGGGATACGGAACCCGTAAGAGTGACGGTGAAACACTACTACAGGTTGCTTCCTCCCTTAACCTGGCCATAGTGAACACGTGGTTTCGTAAACAGGACTCACACCTAATCACCTATAAAAGTGGTGTTCATTTGACACAGATTGACTATTTCCTAATCCGGGGGAGTAGGTTGGTCTGTGTCAAGGACTGCAAGGTGCTGCCGGGAGAAGGGGTAGTGAAGCAACATAAGCTATTAAAAATGGACTTAAAGACCAAATTAGTCTCATAAAAAGCAAAAACGCCCCCCTCCTCGAATTATGTGGTAGTTGATAGAGAAGAAAGAATATGTAAGTAAGTTTAAAGAACGAGTGGTTAGGCTTCGTTCGCCTTAGTTCCATTGTTCAGTTCCATGATGGTACTACTGCGAATTTTTTTTCGCATTAGTACTATTTATACGTCATAATGAAATGATGGAACTACTGCGAATACTCAAATTCCTTCCTTCGCCTTACTTCCATTGCTCAGTTCCATGGTGGTACTACTACGATTTTTTTTTCGCAGTAGTACCATTTATGCGTCATAATGAAATGATGGAACTACTGCGAATACTCAAATTAGAATTCTCAATTGTACCATTATGTAAATTATCGATGGAATGGTAAAAAGAAGCATTCAACTTCAAAAATACCTCCACACATTTGATTACTAATTAATATTGGATGGAATATTGGATGGAACCAGGCGTTACTTGGCGAAAATCCATGACAAAGCAATGGTAAGTAAAATATTTTAAAAAAAATGTTTTAAACTTTTTAAATTTGTAATAGCATTGTTTTCCGCAGAATTAAAAAAGACAACAAAACGTCGACAATTGTTTCGCCTCTAAACGAGGCATTATCAAGACTGTCTCAGAGAGAACAGCAAAATTTGTGGTTAGAACATATTTGCTTATAAGTAAACGTGTGCAAATTTCATTATCGCGATGTAGGATTTTTCACAATAACTAACGTGGGTAGAAACCTCAGATCATGCTAACTAAGTACCAAAAATAGGTATTCACCAATACAAGACTTTATCTTCCTAATTTTTAATAAATTGTGTAGAAATGCCAAATGACACATACAAACCAACAACCAACTAATGTGTCCGTCTGTTTACAACCAGATTAAGTAAGGGAGACGTGTGAAAATCTATTTGTTCATTGAGTAAGGTGTCCGCATCTCTTCTAACTATTTCTAGAATTTCCCAAACACTCAGCTTGAACCCTTTCTCACATAAGCGTAAAACTTTAAAGGTGTTACTATTGTTCAAGGGGTGACCAGTGTCAAGGAGGTGCTTCGCGAAGAGGGACTTCTCGGGACAACCGTTGCGGAACGCCGCCATATGCTCCTTGTATCTGATCTCAAAGGACTTAAGGATTATTTAGACCACCCTCTGGTACTGAAGTACAACTATGTAGTTCAACTAGTTGTACAAACGATACCCTGCTGTAGCGTTTGTACAACCAGTTGTACTAGTCATCAGGCAACCTTGTTGAAGGGGTTATTTGTACAACTAAGGTAAACGTCCCAATAACCGTTAATTTTTAAACTTCGCTGATTTCATTTTATAATAACTTCACAAAAACAAGACTAATATGAATGGATAGGTAATGTATTCTAGTTCCTTGTAATTTGTTTTATTTTTGTTCTTTTATTTTTATTTTTGACCCAATGGTACATTCTTGTTACTCCTGGGTGGCACAGTGACGCGTGGAGCGATTCGAGTTTAGTCGTTGAATTCCTAATGCAAGCACATATGCGCGATAGAGCGTCAGCTGCTCTGTTGTCCTTCCCCGGTCTATACACAATATCATATTTAAATGGCGCTAGTACAAGACGCCATTTTTGAATCTTCTCATTTTTAACTTTACTGGCGTATTTGGCAATAAACATAAATGAGACAGATCTCTGGTCCGTCATTAGCTTGAAGGGTTTGCCGATGAGGAAGTGACGACACTTTTTTAATGATTCTACTATGGCGTATGCTTCTTTCTCGATGGCTGAATGATTTTTTTTTTTATTTGGTTCGCCAAATTGACGCCGCCCGCCTGGTGGTAAGTCGTGACGACGTCTAGCGATTGTAGGCCACTCTCACAGCACACATTACTATTGAGAGTGGCCCTCAACTTGACGACCTACTGATGTGCCTCTTCACGCTCCGCTTAAAGAACCCAGGATTATATGTGGGAGGAAACACGTGCACAGGCAGGGCGTTCCAGGCCACTATCGTTCGGCAGAGAAACGAACGTTTAAAACGTTCGGTTCTCGCGAACATGCTGTCCACTGTGTGGGGGTGGCATCTCTGCCCGGCACGAGTCGTTCGGGATCGGAAGGAAGAGGGTGGGATCAGATTGAAGAGCTCTTCAGAACACTCGCCGTGGTAAATACGGTAGAATGCGGCCAAGGAAGCTATTGTTCGGCGCTGAGCTAGCGGCTCAAGGCTTCCCGTTACCTCCGGACAACCAATAATACGGATAGCCCGTCGCTGCATAGCGTCGAGAGCGTCCAGCAGATACTTCGCGGAGCCGTCCCAGAGGTGAGAGCAGTATTCGACGCAGGGTCTAATCTGCGTCTTGTACAGCAGACACCTCTGGTCCGGTGTAAAGAATCTCTTTACCTTATTCAGTATTCCTAGTTTCCGCGAAGCTAGCCCTATACATCTTTCGATGTAGTTTTTATTATTGAGCTCTCGACGAACGTCTATGCCAAGGATATCAAGGTTGTCCTTCATTGGTAATAATGCATTCTGAAGAGAGGGTAGGGGAAGGAAAAGGGATTTCTTCGCAGTAAATGCACACGCCTGTGTTTTGCGGGCATTGAACTCGACCAGGTTCTCGGTACCCCATTGAGAGATACTGTCGAGGTTACGGTCGAGATCAGCCACGAGTCGTCGTCTCTCCTCCTCAATCTCAGATCGCCCCGCCGTCGGACGAACCGAGTAACTCCCGTGCAGTGTGCTGTCATCTGCATAGCAATGAATGTTCCCGAGGGATAGCATATCATTGATATGCAGAAGAAAGAGAGTTGGTGATAGTACGGACCCCTGCGGTACCCCGGCATTCACTTGCAAGAAGCGAGAAGCCTGGCCATCGCAGAGGACCCGCACTCGGCGCTCGTTTAAAAAGCTGGCAATCCAGCTGCACAGTTGAGGAGGTAGACCATATGCCGGAAGCTTGGAAAGGAGCGAAGCATGCCAGACCCTATCGAAGGCTTTGGCGATGTCCAGGCTAATAGCCAAGGACTCGCCGTGCCTTTCCATAGCCCCACCCCAGACATGCGTTACGAATGCCAGAAGATCACCCGTTGATCGCTTTGGCCTGAAGCCGTATTGTCGATCATTGATTAGCGAGTGATCCTCTAGGAATTGCATGAGCTGCTTATTTATAAGGAGCTCAAGCACCTTGCAAATGACTGAGGTGACAGCTATGGGTCGATAGTTGCCTGGATCGGACCGATCCCCTTTCTTGGGGATCGGTTGTACGTTCGCCTCCTTCCAGACCTCCGGCACGAGCCCTGAAGAGTATGACAGGCGGTACAGACGCGTTAATACTGGAGACAACTCAGCTGCACATTTTCGTAGCACCACCGCCGGAATGCCGTCAGGGCCACTGGCTTTCCGCGTGTCGAGTGACCGCAGCACTGCCCGTACATCACATTGCCTGATAACAATATCAGGCATTGTGTGGCCACAGTTGGCGATGGCGGGGGGCTGCAGGCCACGGTCGTCGACCCGGGAATTAGCCGCAAAGAGGTCTGCGAGCATATCCGCTTTCTCTTGGGCTTTGTGAGCCAGTGTTCCATCTGGGTAACGCAGCGGTGGCAGCGAGGGCTGACAAAAGTTAGATTGCACGGCTTTGGCCAGTTGCCAGAATCCACGGCTGCCCGTGGGATGGGAAGTGAGCTCCTGACCAAGCCGCGCGACGCGCTGGGCATCCGCTCTCTTAAAGGCCCTCTTACTCGACTTTGTGGCCCGGTTGTACGCTGCTTTGAGGTGGCCCACGTTTGGGTCGCGCACAGCCCGGGCCCTGATCCAGGCGCGATATGCCGACTGTTTTTGTCGAACAGCTTTGGCACAATCTCGCCCGAACCAGGGACGGGCTCTGCGGATACTGGCGACATCAGTGAAAGGGATGTAATAATCCATCCCTAAACTGATCTCGCCAGCAATAGCAGAAGCACTATCCGAAGGAGCCTTTCCTACAAAGCAGCGCTGGCTCCAGGGGACGGACGCAAAATAATCGCGTAGACCGTCCCAATCCACTGACGAGTAGTGCCATAGTCGTCGTGACGTTTGCACAGGACGTGCAGGAGGTGACACCTTCATGCCAGCGTGAACAACACAGTGGTCGGAACTACCCAGTGGGGCTCCTACCGAAACACTGTACTGGGCTGGGCGACTCGTCAGCAGTAGATCCAGCAGAGCGGGCGCGTGATCTGACCTGTCTGGTATCCGGGTGATCCCGCATACCATCTGGGTCAGACCGTGGGAGAGAGCGAACGCATGGGCGGCTCTACCCGCATGATCAGTCTTGAGGGACCCCAGCCATTCAATGTGATGGCCATTGAAGTCCCCCAGAAATACTAGGTCAGCGTTCGGGAACCGCACCTGCGCTTCATCAGCCGTCTCGCTGAGGTACTGGAAGAGCTTTGTTGTCTCAGAATCCCCTGTGTGGGATCGGTAGACGCACACGTAGATCTGGCTCATAGAGCCATGGTCTACGTGCAGCCAAAGGACGGAATTGGAGGGGTTCTCTAGGCAGCGCAACCGGCGGCAGCAAACATCCGCCCTAACGAACACGCACACCCCGGCTTTGTCTCGAAATTGTTCCTCGATGACATAGCCGGGGTAACACAGGTAAGACGTGTCGTCAGGGCGGCGTATTTGTGTCTCCGTGAGGAACATCACAGCGGGCCGTGCCGTCTCAAGGTGGTGGTGGACGGTATCGAGGTTCGCATGGAGTCCACGGACGTTAGTGAACTCCACCTCGAAATGTGAAGTTGTGGGGTTTCCTAGGGCCGCTGTGTAACGTTTATTTCTTTTTTGTTGCACTGCCATTGTAGATTTTGAAGAAGAAGCGTGAAGACAGGGCGACATTTGGTGCAGCAGTAAGTGACAAAGCGCAGGGGCTAGCTTTGTCTAGAACCGTGTGGTTAGGTCGGAGCCGACCCGCCGGACGGAAGGGCTCCCAAACCCCCCTGATGCAAGGCCGCCGCTACCCCACACCGGTTACCACCCGGAGCGGCGATCCCACATCAGGATTATGCGCAACATGTGGGGCAGCCTCCTGGGGTGGTTGGCCCCAGGCGGGCCCCATGACTGTGTTGCGGGCGGCCGCGGCAACGCCGTTGCTAAGGGTCTAAAAAGTATATAGTTTAGTTCGCTGTGGTTCAAAGTTCTGGAGTAAAAAGCGACGGGACGTGAGTCTTGGGTCAGCGTAGCGGCAATCAAATGTTCGGATGCGTCAGTTTCCACTGTCAAGGGCATGTTGTCATCGATAGCATGGACGGAGGACTTGGCGATTGTAATTTTTAAACTTTCGAAACAAGCTTTAGCTTCCTCACTTAGCGGAAAAGAGTTGGCGTGAGCGAGGACATGGATTCTTTCAGAAAAGTTAGGGATCTATCTGGAGTAGTGGGCAAACATACCCAATGTCCTTCTCAAGGTCGCTAGATCGTTTGGCGGTGGCATTTTCAATAGGGGCTGTAATCGGTCACCATCAGGCTTAATGACGTGGTCCTTTATAGTATATCCAAGTAAATTGATAGTCCTTTGACTGAACTTGCTTTTGATCTTGTTTAGAGTTAGGTTAAATTTGTCAGCTGCCTTCATCGAGCTACCGGTGTCTATAAGTGCTTGCGTTTTGATACCTTTAATGACAGCAGGAATCATCGCTTTAGAGAGAGAGGCAGGTGCGGCTGCAAGGATGCTGAGCAGTAGCCGCACTCTTCGGGCGAGGACATCGAAGCACTGGTGCTGGGTTTCGAGCGACATACCCTGCTATAATGTTCTTGTTTGCCACAAGATTTGCAAGCAGTATCTCTTGCTGGACAATTCTTTCTGACATGTTGTGCTCCTCCACAGTACCCACATTTCCAGTGGGAGATTTATTTATGAGTGATGTTGTAGCGACTGCAGTAGGAGTTTTAGGATCAGCGATGATGTTTTGCGTTTCAGGTACAGCACTGACAACTGGGTTGATGAAGTCTTGTGAGTTCGTTTCCGTTTTCATTTTCAGTCGTCGCGTTCACTCACCGTCGTCGGGTGACCATAATATCTCTGGGTAATATTACTTGTATGTAATAATAAATAAATCTATTTAATAACATTTAATTGGTTTTTCTTTTTAAATTAAGTCAAATTTCAACAATAATTTTACTGTTTCATTGATGAACATACGGTGTTTTATTGTGTGGACCATCTACCACCCATGGACACAATGAAACATTTCTCATTTATTAAAAAAAAACATCTGGTAGATTTTCTATAACTATTTGAGAAAAACTGAGTACACAGTTCGTTAGTCAATTAAATTCTTGACCACTGGGTAAAAAATTGTAACTTTATGGTTATAAATAACTGAGTTACGACTCTCAGAACTTTTAGTGTTTCATTGTTGAACATGTTACCCTACTTGTAAAAAAACGCTAACAAATGTCAGAAGTATGCGTACGGAATTGACACTGCTACTAAGGACCCTTTATATATATATGACCTGTTGTTGAACACGCGTTCCACAGTGAAACCATCCGGGCTGTGATCATTGTGGTGCGCAAGCGTCGTCGTGGTTCGCCGCACGGAAGTGTCTTTGAGGACCATCAAGGACGCAGTGTGCAACGGCTGGGTTCATGTGACCACTCTCAACCTCTAGTTCCTTGAGGGAGTCCTCAGGTGAGGCCAGTTGAAGCACACAACGTTACAAGTTGCTACATAGTCCACCCGTGCCCGTACCTGCAGCTCCCGTGAAACTACGAGGTTTTGTTAGCGTCGCCAAGACCGCTCCACCGAAGCCACTACCTGAGAAGGTATCGGATGTGGCTAATGATGAGTTTGTGACGGTGCAAAGTAGGAAGCGCCGATTACGAACCAAAGGGAAGCGTTGCGGCACAGATGCAACGCAGTCCAGCACAGCGCTGCGTGCCGCAGTACCGAGTACACCAGTGTATATATCCCGCCTACACTACACCACTAAGGCGGAGAACATCGTGGAGTACGTGCGCAAGAAGGGCAACTTAACGCCGAGACTACAGCTGTTGGAGTCGAGCCGCAACGTCAGTTTACTCTCGTTAGTGATGCGAGTGCCCAACAGTCGCCTGAGCCTCGTCATGCAGGAGAACTTCTGGCCACAGGGCGTGGTATTCCGTCGCAAAAAAAATTCGCAGTAGTACCATCATGGAACTGAGCAATGGAACTAAGGCGAACGAAGCGAATAAAATGATAGAAATGAGAGATATGGTGGATAAATCAGTGAATGAATGTTGGAATGAAATGGCGAGTTGCATCAGGAAAGTAGCAAAAGAAGTGTTTGGAGAAACGAAAGGTAAAGGTGTACTTGATAAGGATACATGGTGGTGGAACAGAGAAGTGCAAAAGGTAATTAAAGAAAAAAAGAACGCTTTTAAGGAATGGCAAAAAGAAAAAGGGAATGAAAGTGAAAAAGAAGAAAAAAAGGAGAAATATAAGGAATGGAGCAAAAAGGCGAAAAAAGCGGTAGCAATAGCCAAATCTCAGGCCCAAGAGCAACTATACAATGCTCTTGATGGAACTGAGGGCCAAAAAGAAATCTACCGCTTAGCGAAAGACAGAGATGATAGAACGAAGGACGTAAGACATGTGAGATGTATAAAAGATGAAAAGGGTAAGATTTTAATAATAGAAGATGAAGTAAGAAATCGATGGAAGGTGTATTTCGAAAAACTTATGAATGAAGAGAATGCATGGAGTGGAAATTTAGAAGAGAGACGTTTGAATGCAGGTTTAGTGAAGGAGATTGATAGAGATGAAATAAGAAAAGCGGTACGAAATATGAAGAATGGGAAAGCCGTAGGGCCCGACGGTATTCCAGTGGAAGCGTGGAAGATATTGGAAGAAGATGGATATGCGTGGCTGACCTTACTCTTCAATAAGTTGTTGTATGAAGTGACGATCCCCGATGAATGGTGCAATAGTTCTCCAGTGCCCATTTTTTAAAATAAGGGTAATGTGCAAGACTGCGGCAACTATCAAGGAATTAAGCTCATGTCACATAGTATGAAAATTTGGGAGAAAGTGATAAAGAAACGAGTGCGAGAGGAAAGCGAGATTACCCAAAACCAGTTCGGGTTTATGCCTGGTCGCGGGACTACAGACGCCATATTTGCACTCCGCCAGCTGTGTGAAAAATATAGGCGTGCACATAAAAACTTGCACATGATGTTTGTAGATCTCGAGAAGGCATACGTTCGGGTACCCAGAACGGTTTTGTGGTGGGCCTGAAAGAGAAAGGTGTGCCTGGGAAGTATATAGAGTTAATCTGTGCGATGTATTGTCGATCGAAAACCTACGTACGAACCGCTGCTGGCAACACCGACGAAAAATGGCAATGTAAACTGGAGAGTGTAGGCTTGAAAATCAGTAGAACCAAAACTGAGTACATGTTCTCTGATTTCGGCGGTCTCTCCAGTCCTGACCCCAGTCATGAGTCCAGACCCATGGTGTTAGACGGCGCACCAATATCAGTTTGCTCCAGTTTCCGGTACCTCGGCTCTCTTATCCAGGATGATGGGGAAATCGATCGTACAGTGAAGCACAGAATTGACGCAGGTTGGATGAAATGGCGGCAGGTCAAAGCCACTATATGCGACCCCCAATTTCCTCCGAAACGTAAGGGGAAAATTTACAAGACTGTCGTCAGACCTGCCGTCCTGTATGGACTTTCATGTTTGGCCGTAAAAGCGACGGATGAAAGACAATTGCATGTAGCGGAAATGCGAATGTTAAGATGGATGTGTGGTGTGACAAGAATGGATAGGGTAAGGAACGAGTATATTAGAGGAAGTTTGAAAGTTGCACCAGTGAATGGAAAATTGAGAAGCGAGCGGCTGTCATGGTATGGACATGTTATGAGAAGAGAGGAAAGTAATGTCGTTAGAAAGGTGCAAAGTATGACTGTAGAGGGTTTAAGAAGTAGAGGTAGGCCAAAGAAAAGATGGATGGAATGAGTGAAAGAGGATATTACAAGGACAGGAGTGAATGAAGAGATGATGTCTGACAGAGCTGTGTGGAGGAGAAAGACTTGTTGCGCCGACCCCAAATAATTGGGATAAGGGCAGGTAGATGATGATGATATTATAAAAGCAATTGCTACTGTTGCTACTTACACAGTGCTTAGATCTTTAAAACTATGCAACGGATTTAGATGCATTTTCACCAAGGGATAGAGTGGTTCTCCAGGAAGTTTTTATGACCTAAATAATTGATCAAGCGAGCGA
Organism: Nudaria mundana; assembly: GCA_963556515.1. Classification (NCBI taxonomy): domain Eukaryota; kingdom Metazoa; phylum Arthropoda; class Insecta; order Lepidoptera; family Erebidae; genus Nudaria; species Nudaria mundana. The sequence goes on from OY748286.1 coordinate 7,392,858, forward strand.
AGCTGCGGGCGTCCGCTAGTGCTAAATAATTATAAGTGTGGTAATGGAAGAGCAGAGTTTGGTAGAGTTTCAATTATAAATTGCAACAGTAATTAGAGCTCTGTTTTATATCAATGGCAAAATAAATTGTTGTTGAAAGATGTTGAATTATAAAGATTGATACAAAAGGAAACAAATAATTTTTTAAAGTTTTTATTAGTCTCTTACCAACAGTACAGAGGGGCTGCATACTGGCAACTTAACTTTACCAATAAACAATTTAACATGCTTTGGGACGTTCAGTACACAAAAAGGAAAATCACATAAATTACACAGGAGGATAGTTATAATAAATTTAAGTTTATCCTGTTAATAGCTCACTCAAATTAATGTTTATGTTCTGACTTTGACACTCACAACATCGTTGACATTGACAGACAATGACAATAACATTTTTGTTTTTATAATTTATCCATTGCGTAGGTCGGTTGACCATACTGCTACATGCAGCAGTTTGACAATATCAAATTGACAGTATCAAACAAACAACCAACCTTTATTTAAGTTTGATTTATCTGAGCGCGTGGCAGGTGGCTTTTTAGGTTACCTCTGGCGCTCCACAAAAATCGGGTGTTTGGAAATCCGATTTTTGTGGAGCGCCAGAGGTAACTCTCATGCCGAACGTTTCTTGTCCTGCACCTGGAGCTAGTTTGGAATAACTAGTTCTTTTGTGCGGGACTATCAACTAATCAAGCATTACATTGACATTGGCGAAATCATCGATGAACATCGATGGGGCCACGTTTTTAAAGAAAGAAGAAGAACTAACTTTTATGTTAAAATTTTAGACAAATCTACATTTTTAGATGGTTGTCGTTATATTCTAGAAGCCGTAGACCTTTACCACATATGGCATATATATTTTATTAAATATGTATAGTGTTAAATATAAAATTAAATATTCATGCAACATGTCTATGATGTGATGAAGATTTAATAAATTTTATATTTATTGTATTTAACATGCTAAGTATACCTACATAATAAATACTAAAAATATTTACATACACATATCACGCCTATAACCCCGAAGGGGTAGGCAGAGGTGCATTACACACCCACGGTTTGCCAGTATTTTAGTCCCACGTAATGGGAGGCAAACCTATTGCCGTTACCGGGCACACATATAATGGGTTATGTCCAAAATGGCCGAATGAATTTAATAAAAAGTAGCAGCTATATTGTAATCTGGGGGGGGTGGGGCTGTTCACGTCCGCAGGCTTGACCATCTTAGCCTTTACAACCACCCTGCACGTGCCCCCTGGGTGGTGCCAAATGAACAGCAACGCCGAGCCACAGGCGGCGGTCAAGTAACCTGCACCAGGCTGCCACTAGCCAAGAGAGACTAAATCCCCTCTAAAAGCGTGGTCTTGGTGCCTTGGGAAAGCACCATGATAATACTCCCAAACCCTTTTTATATGAAAATGTCGAATACTGAGAATATGATGTCATGCGCACCGGCTAACCCCCGGCGCTCGCAGGTACCCGGGCCTGCGAGTGTGAAATTTGTTACCGAAGACCGCACAGGGGTGGGCGACCAGGCTTCTGTGTTGGTAAATGTTCCTGGCAGCAGTAGCAGCAGCAGCAGTAGCGGTAAGAAGCTTGTTCAGCAGGCCTTCCATCCAGGCCTGTTCACAAGACAAAGGTCGTCTTCCTTGGGATGTATTTCTCTTAGGAATGAATCCAATTCTGGTGATCAACCTATGACTATCGATAATGAGGTTGAGTCAACAGAAATCGGACCTCCAAGTTGGCAGAGAGTCTCTGTGACCAGAAATCCTAAAAAGAAGAGAAAAACCTCAAACAGCTCACCTGAAGCAGTAAAAACCTTTAATAGTTTCACAGGTCTAACAATTGATCTGACTGAACCATGTGGCGTATCCAAAGATAAGCGACCCTCTAAACCACCACCAATAGTCTTATATGGTGTAGAAGATGTAAACAAACTCACCGAGCTACTCCAAACTGTAGTAGAAAAAGACATGTTTACTTTAAAAAATGTGAACCGAAGTCAACTAAGAATAAGTACCGTAAATATTGAAGCTTATAAGCAGATAATAAAAGTAGTTCGGGAAGTGGGACTGATTGGTCACACCTTTAACAGAAAAGATGAGAGGTGCTTCAGAGTGGTAATCTGAAATCTCCACCCTACTACACCAATATCCGCAATCAAGGAAGACATCGAAGCCACAGGAAACATAGTCTCTGGAGAAATTATAAATGCAAAATATGGGCCGGACAAAAAACCAACATCTACGTTTTTTGTTAATCTTGCACCAGGACCAAACAGTAAGGCCGTTAAAGAGCTTAAATATATATATCATCAATCGGTTATCATTGAAGATCCGAGGAAATGAACTTCTATAGTGCAATGCCAAAGATGCCAACAATATGGGCACTCGAAAAACTATTGTATGCGCCCTTATCGCTGCGTAAAGTGTGGACAGTCACATAAGACATCGGAATACCAAAAACGTGACCGCACTACTCCTGCCCAATGTGCACTATATAACGGTCCACATCCCGCGAATTACAAAGGCTGCGAAATTTATAGAGAAATACTACTGAGACGCTCTAAGCCTAAACATCAACGAGAAGAATCTATCAAGCAAATATTTTCAACTGAAAAAGCTAGAGACAGGCCAGTGCCAAACATAACTGTTGAAAATAATAAAACTAAAACAAAAAAGTATTCAGATGCCACACGGAACAAAGTAGAATCAAGTCAAGAAGCAATAAATACCCAGCCTCCATTAGACCTGGTACAGATTCTAGCGAAGCAGACCGAAAAATTCGACATCATCCTTCAACAAATGAGCACCCTGATAATGCTCATGTCACAACTTGTCGACAAATTAACAAAGTGACTGTAGTTCGCATAGCAACATGGAACATAAACGGGCTGACCCCTAACAAACACGAAGCAGAAATGTTCATGATCCAACAGAATTTAGACTTGCTACTGGTGACCGAGGCTCACGGTACTGCAACCACAAATATCAAGTATAAAAATTATGAATGCTATCTCACCGCACACCCGGATGGGACTGGACATGCTGGTACTGCGATTATCATCAAAAAATCATTAAAACACCATCTATTGCCAGAATATAGAACCAGTCACATTCAGGCTACTACAGTAGCGGTAGAGGATAGAAACGGTGTATTTAATGTTTCCTTAGTATACTGTCCACCTAAACACAAGGTGTCTGAGGAAATGTTCACAGACTGTTTTCGGACACTTGGGAATCGATTTCTGGCTGGCGGGGACTGGAACTCCAAAAACACACTCTGGGGTTCTAGGCTAACTAACACCAGAGGCAAACAGCTGAAACTCAGTCTAGATTCCAACAATTTAATTACTGCTTCCACATCTGAGCGCACACATTGGCCTTCAGACGTCTCTAAAGTTCCCGATCTGATTGATTTCTTCGTTGTTGGGGGATTTTCTGCCCACTATGTCAAATGCGAGTCTTGCAACGATAGCTCTTCGGATCACACACCAGTATTCTTCACCCTGAGTTCAAAAATTATAGAACATGCTCTTCCAGATAGGCTGTACAACAGGAAAACAGACTGGAATTCATTTAGAGACTACATAGACGAGAACCTTGAATTGAGAGTTGCTCTTAAAAGTTGCACTAAACATTTCACGAATGTCATACAAGAAGCTTGCTGGAAGAGTACACCATTGTTGAACCACGGTGAGCGGATACACAACTACCCGTTGGAAATCTTGCGACAGACCACAAGTGGCAAAGTCTCCGCTCCGAACTAGCAGTGGCTGGACCCGCACGCCGCAGGAAAAAGTAGACCTATTTGCAGAACACCTGTCAAATGTTTTCACTCCAAATAGCGTCAGTGACACGGATGCCGAGACAGAGGTGGAATCTGTTCTTGCTCAGCCTCTACAAATGTCGTTGCCACCGGCTCCGGTCACGGTACGAGAGGTTTGGAGGACAATTAATGACCTCAAAGACAAAAAGGCACCAGGATATGACCTCATTACGAAGGAAATCTTGAGGGAACTTCCAAGAAAAGCGCTGGTTTATTTAACAATGCTCTATAATGGCATACTAAGAGTCCAAAACTTCCCAGATCATTGGAAGGTGTCACAAATCCTGATGATACACAAGGCCCGAAAACCAGAAACCCAAACCACCTCATACAGGCCCATCAGTCTACTGCCTATACTGTCGAAGGTCTGTGAGAAATTAATCCTGCGCCGCATCATGCCAATACTAGAAAATAACAATATCGTTCCCAACCATCAATTCGGCTTCAGGCAGCATCACTCTACCATAGAGCAGGTACATAGAGTTGTAGAAACGATAAGAAAATCCTTGGAGGAAAAAGAATACTGTTCGTCCGCATTTTTGGACATCCAACAGGCTTTCGACAAAGTCTGGCATGATGGTCTTCTGTTTAAGATAAGGAGTTGCCTTCCTCACAGCTACTACACCCTGATGAAATCTTACCTCACGGGGAGAATCTTCCAAGTCAAGGAATCTGAGACCACTTCAAAATTCTCAAAATTCAAATTTTGAGGTATTCTGAGGTATCAGGGCTCAGTACTGGGACCGATACTGTACACCCTGTATACTTCGGTATCTACCGCAGGTAGAAGGAGTCACGATTGCCACTTATGCCGACGACACGGCAATAATGACTAATAACCGGCACCCTGATGTAGCTGCAGAGAACTCCAAAAAGGACTGGACGCTATTGCAAAGTGGTTTAAAAAAATGGAGGATTAAAGCAAGTATAACAAAGTCTGTGCAGGTAACCTTCACACTCCGAAGTGGAAACTGCCCTTCTGTGCACCTGGAAAACTCTACTTTACCGCACCAGGACAGAGTAAGATATCTGGGCCTACACCTGTATCGTCGTCTGACATGGAGACATTGTCTGTATCGTCGTCTGACATGGAGACATTGAAAGCAAGGGAGAGGAACTCAACATACGGCACAGAAATCTCTATTGGATGCTGGGTCGGAATAGTAGACTATCAGTAGATAATAAACTATTGATATACAATTCAATATTGAAGCCTGCTTGGATGTATGGAGCACACCTATGGGGCAGCGCAAGTAACTCCAACATAGCAATATTACAGAGTGCACAGAACACCATACTTAGAACCATAGCGCATGTCCCTTGGTACATAACGAATAAAGAAATCCACAAACATCTGGAAGTTAGCACCGTGAAAGAGGAAATTGAGGCCTCTACACAAAACTATCAAAAACGGCTGGAGAATCACCCGAACATACTTGCGGCGCGCCTAATGAAGCGCAGCTACCAAAAGCGTCTTAAAAGAAAAGACATCGTTGAAGGATGAGCGGCTGTCCTCACTGGAGGATGCCCTCGACTCGCCAAATTGCACTCAACATACCTGCTTATAGTTTTCTACTGATTGCAGATGGGCACAAAAAAAAAAATAAAAAAAATCTTGAAAAAAATATTGAAATGGAATGTTGATTAAAGGCAACAAAATCTTAAACAAACAATCAAATCTTGCCTTTTAATAATATTAGTATAGATAAAGTAGATGTTACAAACTAAATGGATTCCTATTATCTAATAATAAATATTTAAAAAAAAAACGAATTGCGCCGCGTCGGTAGCTGTATTTCATGTTGGGTAACGTACGACGCGGGGGCCATATTGCATTTCTAAAATGATTACTTGCACTATGTGTAGGGTGACATGGTCAACAATGAACCAGTCAAAGTTTGAACACTCAAAAATCCACTTTACTTAGCTTTGTTAAAGAATTATTTTGATTAGAGGAGAGGAAATACATTATACATATATTTGTTTTGTATACAAATTTGGACTCTAAGCTTAATAATATAAGAGTTTGTATCATTTAAAAAAAACGGTGATTGGTTCACTGTGTACAACCATGGGCACACAGTGAACCGGGAGGGTAGTCGACGGTGATCCACTATGTACGCAGTGAACCATTGTTATAAACATTTCTATAATGAGAGTTTGAATAAGACGTGGTTAGAAAGCAATAAAATATTTGTAGTCAGTTTTGTCAATTATTTATATATTTGCATTTAACAGCAATAATAATTACAAACTCAGTACAAAAAGCACTTGTTAATAATCAAATTAGGAACTTGACAATATAATTATAATAAAGCTTATAAAGTTTTATAAACTTTTTATCAGTCTTATAATCACAGTTTAAAGAAACTAAATCTATAAATTGTAATATACTCGTAGTTGCCATCAGCAAGGAACACACACATTATGGAAGCTTTAAACTTTATGGATTACCCCATACCTTCTTTTCTCAGGCCAAGAAATTAAAACTTGTAGAGAATAAAGTAAGGGAAGGCGACATCAGTGGGGCGGCAAGGCTACTTTTTACTAGCGACGTGCTGGCTCCTTATTCTGTAGAAACTTTGACGGGCTTGCAGAGTAAGCACCCACCATCCACAGCTGACCTCTCTTTCCCTGATCCTCCGAACAACGATACAGAAAATCTTGAGACTACTGCCAAGGATGTGCGCACAGCTGTTGACTCCTTTCGTTTTGGATCAGCTGGTGGACTTGACGGTCTGACAACACAGCACCTTAAGGGTCTGTTGTGTCCGAGCGCTGGGGAAGCTGGTGATGCACTTCTGAGGGAGCTAACAGCTCTAGTCAACCTCATGCTCTCAGGCAATGTGGACAGTGGCATCATAGATATTTTGTATGGGGCCAATTTATGTGCCCTTAACAAGAAGGATGGTGGCATTCGTCCCATTGCCGTAGGTAGCACTTTGCGGCGTTTGGCAGCCAAAATTTGTTGTCGTTTTTATAGTACGGAGCTTACTACCAAATTTCAGGCCTTTCAATTAGGTTTTGGTTCAAAAGGAGGTTGTGAGGCCGCAATCCATGCGCTTGCAACATACCTTTTTTTTTTTTTTTTTTTATATTTAGGTCGACAAATTGACGCCACTCGCCTGATGGTAAGCTGAGGCGACGTCTGGCAATTGAGGGCGACTCTCACAGTACACAGGAATACTACAGAGAGTGGCCCTCAACTTGACGACCCTGTAATGTGCCTCTTCACGCTTCGCTTAAAGAGCCCAGGGTTATATGTAGGAGGAAACACGTGCGCAGGCAGGGCATTCCAAGCCACCATCGTTCGGCAGAGAAACGATCGTTTAAAACGCTCGGTTCTCGCGAAGACGGTTTCCACGGTATGAGGGTGACATCTCTGCCCGGCACGCGTTGTTCGGGATCGGAAGGGAGAGGGTGGGATCAGGTTGAAGAGCTCTTCAGAACACTCACCGTGGTAAATACGGTAGAACGCGGCCAAGGAAGCAATTGTTCGGCGCTGGGCTAGCGGCTCAAGGCTTCCCGTTACCTCCGGACAGTCTATAATGCGAACAGCGCGTCGCTGCATAGCGTCGAGTGCGTTCAGCAAATACTTCGCGGAGCCGTCCCAGAGGTGAGAGCAGTATTCAACGCAGGGTCTAATCTGCGTTTTGTACAGCAGACACCTCTGGTGCGGTGTAAAGAATCGCTTTACCTTGTTCAGTATTCCTAGTTTCCGCGAAGCTAGCCCAATACATCTCTCAATGTATTTTGTGTTATTGAGCTCTCGACGAACGTCTATGCCAAGGATGTCTAGATTGTCCTTCATTGGTAATATTGCATTCTGAAGAGTGGGTAGGGGAAGGAAAGGGGATTTTTTCGCTGTAAATGCACACGCCTGTGTTTTGTGGGCATTGAACTCGACCAAGTTCTCGGCACCCCATTGGGAGATACTGTCGAGGCTTCGGTCGAGATCACCCACGAGATGTCGTCTCTCCTCCTCTATCACAGATCGCCCCGCCGTCGGACGAACCGAGTAACTCCCGTGCAATGTACTGTCATCTGCATAGCAATAAATGTTCCCGAGGGAGAGCATATCATTGATATGCAGAAGAAAGAGAGTTGGTGACAGTACGGACCCCTGCGGTACCCCGGCATTCACTTGCAAAAAGCGAGAAGCCTGGCCATCGCAGAGGACCCGCACTCGGCGCTCGTTTAAAAAACTGGCAATCCAGCTGCACAGTTGAGGAGGTAGACCATATGCCGGAAGCCTGGAAAGGAGCGAAGCATGCCAGACCCTATCGAAAGCTTTGGCGATGTCCAGGCTAATAGCCAAGGACTCGCCAAACTTTTCCATAGCCTCACCCCATACATGCGTGACGAATGCCAGGAGGTCACCCGTTGATCGTTTTGGCCTGAAGCCATATTGCCGATCATTGATTAGCGAGTGTTCCTCCAGGTATCGCATGAGCTGCTTATTAATAAGAAGCTCGAGCACCTTGCAAATGACTGAGGTGACAGCTATGGGTCGATAGTTGCCTGGATCGGATCGATCCCCTTTCTTGGGGATCGGTTGTACGTTCGCCTCCTTCCAGGCCTCCGGCACGAGGCCTGTAGAGTATGACAGGCGGTACAGACGCGTTAATACTGGAGACAACTCAGCAGCACATTTTCGTAGCACCACCGCCGGAATGCCGTCAGGGCCACTGGCTTTCCGCGTGTCGAGTGACCGCAGCACTGCCCGTACATCACATTGCCTGATAACAATATCAGGCATAGTGTGGCCACAGTTGGCGATGGCGGGGGGCTGCAGGCCACGGTCATCGACCCGGGAATTAGCCGCAAAGAGGTCTGCGAGCATGTCCGCCTTCTCTTGGGCTTTGTGAGCCAGTGATCCATCAGGAAAACGCAGTGGTGGCAGCGAGGGTTGACAAAAATTTGACTGTACGGCTTTGGCCAGTTGCCAGTATCCACGGCTGCCCGTGGGATGGGATGTGAGCTCCTGACCAAGCCGCGCGACGCGCTGGGCATCCGCTCTCTTGAAGGCCCTCTTGCTGAACCTAGTGGCCCGATTGTACGCTGCTTTGAGGCGGTTCACGTTCGGGTCACGTGCCGCCCGAGCCCTGACCCAGGCGCGATATGCCGACTGTTTTTTCTGGACAGCCTCGGCACATTCACGCCCGAACCAGGGGCGAGCTTTGCGGATGCTGGCGACATCAGTGAAAGGGATATAATATTCTATCCCTAGACTGATCTCGCCAGCAATGGCAGCAGCGCTATCCGAAGGCGCCTTCCCTACAAAGCAGCGCTGGCTCCACGGGATGGACGCAAAGTAATCGCGGAGACCGTCCCAGTCTGCCGACGAGTAGTGCCATAGTCGTCGAGTCATTTGTTCAGCACGAGCAGGCGGTGGCACTTGGAAGCTGGCGTGCACCACACAGTGGTCGGATGTGCCCAGTGGGGCGCATACCGACACACTGTACTCGGCTGGGCGACTCGTCAGCAGTAGATCCAGCAAGGCGGGCGTGTGGTCTGACCTGTCAGGTATCCGAGTGATCCCCCGTACCATCTGGGTCAGCCCGTGGGAGAGAGCGAATGCATGGGCGGTTCGTCCCGCATGATCGGTCCTAAGGGACCCCAGCCACTCAACGTGATGACCGTTAAAGTCCCCCAGGAAAACCAGGTCAGCGTTCGGGAACCGCACCTGCGCATCGTCAGCCATCTCGCTGAGGTATTCGAAAAGCCTTGTTGTCCCAGTGTCCCCTGTGTGGGAGCGGTAGACGCACACGTAGATCTGGCTCATGGAGCCATGATCCACGTGCAGCCAAAGGACGGAGTAGGAGGGGTTCTCCAGACAGCGCAACCGGCGGCAGCAAACATCCGCCCTAACGAACACGCACACCCCGGCTTTATCGCGGAATTGTTCTTCAATGATATAGCCCGGGTAACAGAGGTACGACGTGTCGTCAGGGCGGCGTATCTGTGTCTCCGTTAGGAACATCACAGAAGGCCGTGCCGACTCCAGGTGATGGTGGATGGTATCGAGGTTTGTATGGAGTCCGCGGATATTCGCGAACTCCACCTCAAACGAAGTCAACTTTGTGGGGTTTCTAGGGGCCGCTGTGTACCGTCTATTCTCTTGTTGCACTGTCATTTTGAAATATGGGGAAGCGTGAAGACAGGGCGATATTTGGTGCGGCAGTAAGTGACAAAGTGCAGAGGCTAGCTTCGTCTAGAACCGTGTGGTTAGGTCGGAGCCGACCCGCCGGACGGAAGGGCTCCCAAACCCCCCTGATGCAAGGCCGCCGCTACCCCACACCGGTTACCACCCGGAGCGGCGACCCCACAACAGGATTATGCGCAACATGTGGGGCAGCCTACTGGGGTGGTTGGTCCCAGGCGGGCCCCATGACTATGTTGCGGGCGGCCGCGGCAACGCCGTTGCTAAGGGTCTCCCTGGCCGGCGAATCGACCCACACCACCCACACTAGACTCAGCTTCGCCCCCACTGGACCCCTGCCTGCCGCACCATACACCGCCCCGGGCCCGGCAGTGCAGCTGCTGAACCCCTAACGCAACCCAGCCTGGGCTGGGTTACTTGGGGGGCTTTAGCACAGCTGCACGGTGGTACCCCCCCGGACCAACACTGTTGTACCACCTGGTATCCACGTAGGGGCCAAAGCCACCACATGGGTACCGTAATATACGAACCTCGTCCGTTAATCAGCAGGTGCGCCACTAGCAGGTGAGGTCGCTGGGGCCCGATAGATGTAAGAAGGGCCCCTTTGCACCCAAGGGCCCCTTTGCACCCCTTGACAGTAGCGAAGATGGAGAGATCATCTTGAAAGTTGACCTGAAAAACGCCTTCAACTCTGTAAACAGGGACACCTTGCTGACACAGGCCAAATTAGAAACCCCCAAAATATTTAATTTTCTTTGGCAATGCTATAGTCAGCCAACAAAATTAATTTATAAAGACCACCTTTTGAATGCAGCTGTTGGATGTCAGCAAGGTGATCCGTTGGGACCAGTGCTCTTCAGTTTGGCCATTAACCCAATAATTCAAAAAATAAAATCCAAATTTAACATTTGGTATCTAGACGACGGGACTTTAGGGGGAAAAGTAGAGACAGTTTTACAAGATTTAGCCCTAATAAAGAACGAGTTTCAGTCAATTGGCTTAGAACTGAACCCGAATAATGTGAGATTTTTATATCTGAAAACACAGATAAATTAACAACAATCACCAAATTCAACTGTCTGGCCCCCAACATAAAAGTTTTGGACAAAACTTCTTTACGCCTCCTAGGGTCCCCGATTTTAGAAGATGGCTTTTCCACTTTTATCGAGGAAAAATTCAAAATTTTGATCAGGTTATTGATAGTCTATGTAATATCAGTATTCATTCAGCTTTCACTATTCTTCGTTTTTGTCTTTTCGTACCCAAATTTACACATGCCCTCCGTTCAGGACAATTTTGGAAAAATGTAGAAATTTTGGGCAGACTAGACAACTTAATACAAAATTCTTTGTGTAAAATTTTAAATGTAAATATTAATGACCGGGCCTGGGTCCAAGCGTCTCTTCCAGTTCGCTTGGGCTGGCTAGGTATTCGTAGAGTCACAGATGTCAGTCTGCCAGCATTTCTGTCGTCGGTCCATAGCACCGAAGAATTAGTCAGGAAAATTTTGTCAAATACACTGATTGATTCCAAAGGTGCGATGCAAGACCGATGCCATAAATGCTTGGAGAATGTCTTGCCCCGACACTGACCTGCCCTCACGCCTAGGCTCACAGCGTCTGTGGGATTCACCGCTCTGTAAATTGAGAATTAATACACTAATTGACACTTCTGTCAATATTTCAGAGCGTGCACGCCTACTAGCTGTTGGAGAATGGGAGTCAGGGTTATGGATCCAGGCGCTCCCATCGCCCAACATCGGTACAATGTTGGACGACACTACCTTCCGCATTGCCACTTGCCTTCGGCTGGGTACACCTTGTGTATCCCCGCATCATTGCACCTGTGGAGTAGCCGTCGATAATCTGGGACACCATGGCCTTTCTTGTAGCAGAAGCGCAGGTCGTATACCTCGGCACGCTATTCTAAACGACATAATTCTTAGGGCTCTTTCCACCGCAGGTCTTCCGGCCGTACGTGAACCAAATGGTTTAGCACGAAGCGATGGAAAGAGACCGGACGGTATGTCGTTGCTACCGTGGAAGATGGGAAGGCCTTTGGTGTGGGACGCTACATGCGTTGACACCTTAGCACCTTCACACCTTGCAAGCATATCCGGATGTGCCAGCGCTACTGCTGCATCGGCTGAAGGCCTCAAATGACGTAAATATGCTAACCTAGCAGGTGATTACATATTTGAGCCGTTTGGGGTTGAGACACTGGGGTCATGGGGTTCGAGTGCTCGTCGCCTTTATAGAGACATTGCTAAACGCATAATTGATGCTTCTCAGGACCAGAAGGCTGGCTATTTTCTGGCCCAAAGAATAAGTATCGCCATCCAACGTGGCAACACAGCCAGCATTCTGGGAACCTTCCCATTTGGCAATGACGCTGAGGATTTTTTAAACGATATTTTGTAATTTAAATATTTTTAGTGTACACGGCATACAGGGCATATTTTTTTAAACGTTGCAACCTTCTTAGTAATAAAAAAAAACTATTGGCGGGAAATCATTTGTCAATGGTTTTTTATCGCACATCAAAGTTCTACGTATGCAACTAGTATTGTATTCTCTTTGTATGCAACGAAAATTGAATTAAGTCGAAAAGATTTTAGAGCTATGGTTTTTTATGATTTTAAAAGCTCTCTCTCTCTCCGCAAGACTGTGCCGCTCGTCTTCAAAATGCTTTTGGGAGAGAAGCACCTTGTTTGAGCACCGTGGGGCGATGGTTTGCTGAATTTGAGAGAGGTCGAGTTTCTTTACATGACGAATTTCGTGAAGGGTGGCCTTCAACTACCGTCAACGAAAATAATGTGGCTACTGTTAAGCGGTTAATTGAAGAAAACCCGCGGATTACCTATGAGACAATTCGAGGACTATTGGGGATTGGTATGAGTCAAACCCAGAAAATTTTACTCGAAGAATTGAAAGTTCGGAAACTTTGTTGTCGTTGGATCCCTCATGAACTGACAGCGGAGCAGAAGCGGGTTCGCGTGGAATGGTGCTTACAGATGCTACTGAAGTACGACCACGGACATTCTAATGCTGTTTATGACATTGTCACAGGAGACGAAACGTGGATTTATTGTTTTGAACCCGAACAATCTTGTGTATGGGTGTTGATTGTGATGGGGATTGAAAATGAGAACAAGCCAACAAAAGTGAGGCAGGCGAGAAACGTTGGTAAAAAAATGATCGCGTTTTTTATCTCAGCTACGTGTCCCTGGACGCCTTCAGATCTGTGGTCCTCCTGTTTTAAAAAATGGTTCAATCGCATGAAAAAATGTTTAAAATGTAAAGGAGAGTATTTTGAAAAGCAATTAACATAATATTTTGGTTTTAACATGTTGTTTTCTTAAGTTACGCAAAACTTATAGTGTGATACGTACTACGTATAATTATGTATATTGTAATTCTTATTGTAAATAAAATGTATGTAATAAATTTGTACACCCATTAATTTAAGTGTTCGATTCTGATTCTGAAATGTAATAAAAAAATTGTTCCGCTCAACATTTGCTATTAGCAGCATGCATTGCATACCAAGTTTAATGAATAATTAAACAAATCGATACAATAGTAAATAGATTGGAAACGATCAGCAGAATGCCTCAGACCTGAAAAACCGTACCAAGCTGTAAACAAAATATTGTACAATAACTCCGCATCTCGTCTGTCATCCCCCGTACGGTTGACCAGTCTATAGTCTGGCAAGCTCGTGCGCGACCGTCCTGCGGGGTGACAGACGGTGGCGGGGACGAGGTACAAAAGATGTCAGCGGGTAGCGGGTGGTGCAGCGGGGAAGGGAGACGCGTGCATCTGCGCGTCAAATACGGCAGTCTCGGCCGCGCAGACGAAGAGAGACGGCAACACGTGCTTGATATTCCGTACTACTTTGAGTTCGACGCACACGAGATCAAGATCTCAGGATGGGTAAGGCTATCTCAAGACAAGTTAAGGAAGTTGTACATAAAATGTACCAATTTTTTGTAAGGCGAACATACTGCCGAGAGGTTAAGTCAATAATTTTCCTAGATGAAACCTACGTGAATAAAAATCACGTGACACAAAAATGCTGGCAGTCTAATACAGAACGCGGGGCTATGCAAAACATCGGTAAAGGACCTCGTATTGTAATTGTACACGCTGGCAGTCGCAATGGCATTGTACCTAATGCTTTATTGATGTTCAAATCGCATTCCAAGACCGGTGATTATCATAAACAACATTGATTAGCATAACAAATTTTCGAAAGTGGATCGATGAAAAACTGTTACCAAACATTCCTCCGAATTCTGTTATTGTAATGGACAACGCCGCTTACCATAGCACTCAGATCGATAAAAAACCTACAATGAGTACCCTGAAAAGCGAAATGCAGCAATGGTTAGAACGGCGAGGTGTTCAGTATGATAGCGCTATGCGTAAATGTGATCTAATGAAAATAATTAATGAGCAAAACACGGAGAAACAGTACAAAATTGATGAAATATTAAAGGAAAATGGACATATCGTGCTTCGCTTACCCCCATACCATCCGGATTTAAATCCAAATGAACTCGTGTGGGGGTACGTAAAAGGCGAGGTCGCAAGGACTTCCCTTGATTAGAACTTAGATAAAAAGTTAACAGATTTAAAATTGCTTTTTTCTAATTATTCGGTTGAACAGTGGCGCGATTGTGATAATCATGTCATAAAAAACGAGGACGAATATTATAATTGAGATCGAGTATTTGACGATGAAATGGACAGGTACGTTATTGTTTATTAACATAATCGATTATTATTGCTTTAACTTGGCAGAGTGCTCAAGCTATAATCTCGGAGTCATGTCATTGTACGTGAAGTTGTTTATTATTTCTATAGTACATTTTTGTCTTTTTAGATTCATAGTTCAACTGGGTGAAAACGACGATGATGATGACGACCAAAGTTATGAAGAAGATCAAACAGAGAGTGAACATGAAAGTGATATGGAAATTGATTTATAATAAAATCATAATTTTAGTTTTCCTAATAATTTGTCCTCAAGCATAATAAAAAAAATGAAAATAATAAAAGTAGTTCCATCTTTTTATTTACTCCTATATTACGTCACAAGTAAGTACAACTTATCGCAAGATTTATCCTGGCAAACTTCTCTTCGTGTGTAGCCGTGTGCTAGAATGACGCGCTACCTCGTCCCCGCCACCGTCTGTCACCCCGCGGGACGGTCGTGCACGAAATTGCCGGACTATAGATGGCTTCGTCGGCCGACTGTATCATGCGCCGTCAATATCGCAGACTTGTCAATAAAGCTTGATCATCCCAGGGATTCAAACTGCCTTTCACCCCGCTAGACACTGCGTTTTCTGGCTAGTAAAATCTAAGGAAGCCAGAGTCTTTAACGGGACTTTTAGTAATTTTATTTTAATACTAGTGGTCGCCCGCGATCGTACGCGTGGTAATTTGAATTTTTTCCCGTTCTTGTAGTATCGCGCACTCGGTTTGTCATCGTCGCTTCCTACTTACTTGACACTTATCGTCATATTTTGAACAATTCACACAATATCTTTATAAATTGTAGCCTATGTGTTATTCTGATGTATAAGCAGGCTATACCTATGTACCTATTTAATTGTAAACATTAAAATCCATTCAGTAGTTTTTACGTGAAAGAGTAACTTAACATCCATCCATCTATATATACATAGGTACTCACAAACTTTCACGTTTATAATATTAGTAGGAAGTAGGATTGATAAATATTTAATAAAATATTTATATGTTTGTTTAATTTGTTTTGCTAAAGGTCTTGAACCAATTCATAAATCCAAAAAAAAACTGTCAAGGAGGTTTGCGCGACGATGCGACTGACTTGACTTGACATCGTTGACTTCGCTTCGTTTTATTGATTTTGAATATTGTAGTCGGCAATTAAAATTAGGGATAGGTACTGGGGTTCTGTTATAGGAAGTCATTCTATTATAAGATATATTATATAATTGCCACGAAAAATATTAATATGAGAGGTTAACAACAAGTTATAGTTGATATTGTACTACAGGCCTCGAGTCCGTTGGTTTTATTCTTTAGTTTTGTAGCTTCGCTTAAATTTTTATGAGTTATATTGTTGTAGACATGGTTGTATGTGAAGAACAACCTTCTAGAGTTTCCTAATTGACGCCTAATTGAAGTGTATAGTATATATGCACTGCAGTGGAAAGTGATTTACTTTGGATTGTCGGCTTTGAGGTTCGTAACGTTTTGCGTCTGTTGAGTAGCTTGCGGAGTATTCAAGTTATAATATACATACTTACCGTCTCCCGGGGTCTGTATACAACAAAATAGCTTGCGGCGTATTCAAGTTACAATATACATACTTACCATCCCCTGGGGTCTGTAAACAACAATACAATGGTGTCATAAATTCTAAGTAATGTATAGTGATATACGAGATCATATTATATTGTGAGCATATAATATAATTATTATGATATGTCTTGCCTGTATGTAAAAGTTTATGCAGCTGCCAATGAATGTGATAAATGGTATGGCCCCGAATGTAAAGTGTTTAAAACCACTCCCCACCACTGGTCAAAGGTCCCTTTGTATATCTTAGTCTTTTTATTTGCATTAACTTATTATTAATTACTCTATCACAATTACTAGTTGTAAATATGCTAATGCATAACACACATTATATTCAGAAATTGTTTACTAACTTTTGGCTTTTGCAACGTTGCATTATTGTTGTATAAATTTATTGTTTACACTTTAATAAAATGTGACTATGAGGTTAAATTTATACTACTTACCTATTTAATCTCATTGTAGTATTACCTATTATGCTGAGCACTCCTTATTTCAATGTATATAAATATGTAGTTAGTTGGTTAGCAAACTTCTTTGCCAAATATAAATGTTATCAAATTTAGCAAAACCAACTTTTCTTTTATTTACAGAATTCTAGGACCAATCAATGATACGTGAATTCTATGACAGTTCAGAAGATGACGACATGGAAAATCAATTAAATCAGTACCAAAGAGATCCCGAGTGTTTGGTTCTCACTCGCCCAGAGTGCGACATGCATAACAAGTGCTGTGGTGGTAAAGCTTGGTGTATTAAGGTAATCATTTCATTGACTATAACCATTTTTATCTTTGTTTATTTCCTTTGTCTTGGACCTCAAGTCAACTTCACATCATAACTGATGCAACTGCACTTAATGTAGGTACACACACAATAATATGTATTAATCTCAGCAACTTTGCAAATTTGACCCAGTAGGTGAAAATTGCTAAATTCTTTTCACTCTATGACCGATGCAATAGGAGCACCAATGGACATGTTGAAGAAAAAAATTATAGTTGTTTTTATATATTATCTTTTTGTTGTTATAGGATATTTGTGGGATCATCTGTGCCGCTTTGACATGGCTTTTGATAATGTATGCAGAGTTTGTAGTGATGATGGTTATGTTGCTGCCCGGTATTGCAACACACCCTATATACAGCTACATAAACATAATCTTATTCCAAACTTTAGCTTTCCTTGCATTTGCATCACACCTTAGGACAATGTTCACTGATCCAGTAAGTATAATTATTATAAAACAAAGTCCTCCGCAGGGTTTGCGATAAACTCAAATACTACTGCACCGATTTTCATGCTGCTTTCACTAATGGAT
Source organism: Nudaria mundana (assembly GCA_963556515.1). Taxonomy (NCBI): domain Eukaryota; kingdom Metazoa; phylum Arthropoda; class Insecta; order Lepidoptera; family Erebidae; genus Nudaria; species Nudaria mundana. The sequence goes on from OY748286.1 coordinate 7,410,571, forward strand.
AGAGTGGTTCTCGAAGAAAGTTTTAGTATATAATTTGTCACGAGCGAAACCGTGGGCATTGCTAGTTATTAATAATATTTTTTTATTGTCAGACAACAATAGAAGCTACAGATTTTTATCAGTTGAAAAAACATCATACAATATGTTTGCCTTTAAAGTTAATACACGCACAATATCACGTCTTTATCTTCGATAGGGTAGATAGAGGCGAAAATTTATGTAAAAATATTATTATTTATATATTTTGTCTTTGTTTCGTAAAATAACATGTTCCAAAGACTTAATTTCAAAAATTACTAGCTGATGCCACAAACACTGTTTTGCTTAAGGAATTCTTAGACCTACTAAATATGCACAGAATTTTCCATAAGAATTAGTCAAGCCTTTTTGGTGGAGTTTTATACAAGGTGTTACATAAGGGTTATATCAACCTGAAGACACCCCCATCAGCTGGTTGCCCAGAACGCCTTTCGATATGTGTTTTCTTGTTTGGCAGTCGACACATATTGAAAAGGGTTCTGGTCAACCAGCTGATAGGGGTGTCTTTGGGTTGATATAACCCTTATGTAACATCCTGTATAATAGCTTGAATCATAATAATTGTACAACATTCTGTTTCAGGGGGCTGTTCCAAAAGGAAATGCCACAAAAGAGATGATTAAACAAATGAGCTTTAGGGAAGGTCAAGTTATTTTTAAATGTACCAAATGCTGCAGCATCAAGCCTGAAAGAGCTCATCACTGTTCTGTATGTCAAAGATGCATCCGGAAAATGGACCACCATTGCCCATGGGTTAACAATTGTGTCGGGGAAAACAACCAGAAATATTTTGTATTATTTACAGTAAGTGACATATTTTTCTTCTTGTTACATATCAGTGTCCTAATCCTGTAGACTGGGCGATAGTGGGTTATTGAGACAACTTGAATCTTGTAGATGACATCAAAATTACATATTAGATATCATATCTAGACATAAAGTACCATATTAAAATTTATTCAATTAGTGCCATCCACACATTCAAGCTTCTTTTCCTAAAAGGGGTAGTAGGCATATTATACGCCTAACAAGGTGACTATTGCCACTTATTGCTCCTATTATCCACTCGAGGGTTTTCACTTGACGGAATACTCTTCCTGAACGGCTGAACTGATTTTCCTCAAACTTTGCATCGTGGCAGTGACTATGCTCGTGAGTGCATATATCTGAAATCAGAAACATCGAAGTGACCACGGAGGAATAATCTAAAGAGAGAATGACACATAATGCGCAAGTCACTTTTCAAAATCAGCTAGCGAGTGAGTTATATACCGCGATAGAAAGTCTCGCTTCAGCTCAATTTTGCACCGCGACCTACCGTGCACACGTAGTTAGGGGTTTACACATTTGCCAGAGCCTCATCCATTGATTGGCTGGCTTCTGAAAGGTCAATAGTATTTCTATGATGGCATAATACACACAATTATAAAAATAAGCACTATTGCAAGCGCCATGTTCACGGAAGAAACCGCTTTGCGACAGTATCGACATATCGGAAACTCAAATCAACATTACATAGGTAATAAGAAACGACCATGATAGTTTAAATGTGTATATTTTATTGTTGTTTTGTAGTTTTACATAGCGGCGATATCGATCCACGCAGTCGGTCTGGCCATACATCAGTTCGTGACATGTATCCATCACGAATGGCGCGAATGTACTACATACTCACCACCGGCTACAGTCGTCTTGTTACTGTTTCTCATCGCTGAAGCTCTACTGTTTGCTATATTCACCGCTGTCATGCTCGGCACTCAGCTGCATGCCATATGGAATGATGAAACTGTAAGTACCTACCATTTATTTTATTGTCAAAATACTTATTTAGACACACACATAAATAGCCCCGATTTTTCAATTAGCTTGTTAGGCTGGTAAGGGTCGACTTAGGTGGACGTACTTCCCTTTGACCTAAGGCCAGGTTAAAAGTTACCATAAACGGAGAGCGTACATGAAAATAGTTATGAAAGTAGAAAAAGCGACAGAAGTATGCCAGGATCGTAGCAAATGGAAGTCCTGGAAGTGTGACTGTATGTATGTATGGTCTCACGTAATTAGGTAGTGAGCCTATAGCAGTTTCCAGACCTCTTCAGTATAATACCAGAGTCTCCTCCGTTTGTCGAATTTGCGTCCCCAAGACTGATCAATATAAGACCCCTTAGCACTCATTTATATGGCTCTACAAATAATGTAAATCTTCTACTATATAAAAAAATCCAAACAAAGGGTTCCGTACTAAAATGGCAAAAAATTATGGGAACCCCCTTAAATTTTTATTTTTTGTTTTTTAGTATTTGTTGTTATAGTGGCAACACTAATACATCATCTGTGAAAATGTAAACTCTCTAACTATTACGATTCATGATTCAATGTTCATCATTCAATGTGGTGAAAGACGGACAGCGGAGCTTTAGTCATTTTACCCTTTGCGTACGGAATCCTAAAACACAATTGCTGTTCTATTCATTTGTGTCGCTTAACCTAGACAATGGCTAATTTAGATCTTGAGATATCTTTGAAATTTCCGGGGTGGTTTAAAACGTGAGAAAGTATCAAATAAATAAAATAGGACCAGATGATAGAGTGAACACGAGTGCTTAGTTAAAACAATGTTTCATGTCAGGGCATCGAGCAATTGAAGAAGGAGCAAGCAAGATGGGTGCGCAAATCCCGATGGAAGAGCATACAATCTGTGTTCGGACGATTCTCATTACTTTGGTTCTCACCATTCACTCAGCCATCTCCTAAATCAAAACTCGAAAGCTATTTGTATAGTGTTTAAATACGAATTTGTACAACCAAACAATTTATTCTATAAATCATCTTTACTGCAGTTGTACTGTAGCCTTGTATATAATATATGTCATGGTCTTTGTATGGCCCGTTTTAAACCATAAGAACTTGAGTAAGAATATAGTAGTGCCTCTGTATCATGCTCGCAGTTTATATACCTATAATTAGCTACGACTGACAAAGGAATTAGTGAATTGTTTTTTGTAATTGTGAAAGATTTGCATTTACTACTTTAATTGTTACACAATAATTATATATATATGTGCACATACATAATATGTATATATTATATGTATATCACAATCTGATATACATATAATATATGTATATCAGATAATTATCGGATTATATACGAGATATTTTTATCGTATATTGATATGTAATTAACAAACTCGTAATGATAATTTTGAGGACACGGATTTTGATCGTGAATATATTTACTTGTACTATTAAGTATACATTAAGAAGGCTTTGCATATATACATTATATATTTGAATATATTAAAATAATATATCATTGATAATTATACCGGAATTGTTGTGGATGTTGAATAAATGTACATTTCCGAGGTTTAAAGATCTCTTAGTGGTGTTTAGTTCTTGTGCTATGATAAAAGTTCAAATCACAAATATAATGTAAGTTAGAATACATTGATATATATGATAAATATGTATATTATGTAACAAAGTTGATGAAGACATTAGGTATCAAGAATACAGGAGTGTTGTCTGTTTTGAAAAATCATTAATAAATATGTTTGTCTGTGAGATGCGATAACAAAGTTATTGTAATCCAATTTATTACTATAATGACATTAATGATCTCTCTAAACATGTTTTAATATTTATTGATGTCATCGAATGTCGAATTGATCTTCGATTATCCATAGTCATACATAACATAATATAATATTATAAATATATATATATATATATATTATCCATTCAGTCAAACAATTTACCGAATGCAACAATGTTATAAATAAATTAGCTGTTGTTATAATGTATCATGAACATTATTAATTTTAAAATTGTAGGAATCGTGATTGTATTTATTTCGTTATAATTATTTCGTAAATTTTTTTTTTGTTAAATTAAATTGTGATGTTTATTTTGCGTATACATTGAAGACATATTAGGTAAGTGTAACTGTCGGATATGGGATCAAACGAGTTTTTTGTATTGTTTGTAAGGTAACAGCTGGGGCTAAGTAATGCGATGAAAGGGACAGAATGTTTATCGTCTAATTATGTATATATAGTGTTGCTAGCAGTGAGCTCAATTGACTGATATAATATCATATTTTATGTTTTATATATGTTGAATATTGTGTCACCCACATAATATTAATGAAATTTCTCGCAACGGACATAAGATATTCTAAACTTGTACAAAAATGTAGGAATTATCAGCAAGCTGATGATTGCATAATAATTATAATTGTAAGCTTAAATATAATGATAGTAGGTACGACGGCTTAGTCGCAATAACACAGTGATGCTTACTTATTACCTTTGATTGTTTAAGAAAATATCATTCAAGCTTTAAAACGTTCGTGTTGTGCACATAACCGTAGCCCGACAATAAATGGTTTGAGGTTAGTAATAATTTCCGTTGCGCATGAATTGAGTGACTGACTTATACAGTTTGTGTTTTACATAATATATTAATTAACTGCTTTATTCATACGCTATGAGTAGCGTATATCAGATTTTGATTCCTCATTAAAAAATTGGAACAAACTTTATTTATTATATTATAACACTAAAATTTCACACATTTCTTTGTAATTTCTCAAAGGTGTACAGGAGTATATTAAGATTTTTGATAAATAAAAATAAATTTGGGTAAATATTGGTTCGACTGAATTGAAAAAAAAGTAATAGGTGCGACCCCCGTCAGGAACAAAGTTCTTTACGCAACTGCAAGACAAACGAACCTGAATATACCAATAATGGAACCTACTAAATCGCACTACCCGTAAGCCGCGTTAGAGAACTTCGTTCCAAAATGTATTTTACATGTACATGGAACTCCACATACTGCTAGAGTGTACTTTAATTACTGAACGTCTAGGATTCGCCTTATTCGTGTTATATAATTATGTACAAGACTTTGCAAACCATTGGGCGGTAGCCATTCTTGAGAAGCCGTTTGTAATTACGTCATGTTACATAATTATTTCAAAACCCAAGTTAAATATTTCGCTAGTCGAACATATTTATTGTACAAATTTTTACAGAGGGAAAAAATATTTTAATATAAAGTTAACGAAGTAAATAATGTACAGTGCATGGTGTCTTAGTAGTTAAATCTAGTATTTGTATCTTCAGTGATCTTAACTTTTAGCTATTAACTGCTATTGGTATATTGTTAGATATTATCATCAAAGTGAATACATATTTTAATCAATTATCTTCTGAAATTAAATCGAAATAATGCGAATAAACGTGGATTACGTTACTTTTGTAGCATGTTTAATTATTAGATTGATAAAAATATTCACTTAGTGATTGATTCGAAGTAATGTTCTAGAACCTTCTAAATTTTAATGGATTACACTTTCACTTGTTAGATAACCCGTAGAGTACTTTTTATTGAAGTGCCACATTTTGTAGGTAAGTTGACAATAGTGTTATTATGGATATATATAATATCCAGATTGTATGTTTAGTACAATTTATTGTGTTGCTCGGATTACAGATTTATTCTCATACTAGCTGTTGCCCGCAGCTCCGCCTGCGTGTTACTTTAGATCTACATAACTTTTTTATTTGAAAACCAAACCTTAAATGTTAAGTTGAATAAACCACAACACATTACTGAAAAACGCAAATTCAAATCGGTTAAGCCGTTTCTGAGATTAGCGTGTTCAAACATTCAGACAAACAGACAAAGGTTCTAAAAACCATTCTTTTGGGTTTTATTGCGTTCATAAAGCCCCCAACAACAGTTTCTCTATTATATCTTCTATTATATTCTCTATTATACCATACAAATTCATCTTAAGATACGAATATATGAAATATTATTTATTATCTTCGTCGTGTGTGATAGTCCATTGAATTGTATGGCGAGCGATATTGTATCTTAAGATAAAATCTTATAGTATCTTAGCCGTGTGCAACGCCCCTTAGTGAACTCCACTGCGGGTGACGTAACCTACGACAAACTTATTATTTGCGGTTGGTACAGTAATCGGGTCTATGGATCGAACCGCAAAATTATGTTTGTTTTTTATTGTATATACTTTTCCGAGAGAAAAAGTAAGCCAGTAGGTGCCCAGGATATTAAAGAATAATTATACCAAGTTTCATCGTAATCGAACCGGTAGTTATTGCGTGATGCCTGAACAAACAGACAGACAGAAAGACAAAAAAATTTTTAATCGCATTTTTGGGTTCGGTGTCGGTCTGGTAACACCCCCTGCCATTTATTTTTTTGATATTTTCAATGTACAGAATTTTCACTTCTACAGATTTATTATAAGTATAGATTTTAAGTAGTTGTTTGCTAATGTTGCCAGTTAATATCAACAAATATAAAACAATACAACTGTTACTTATTATGTGACACATAAGCTATTTTCAATACATAACTCATGTGTACCTTACTACATATTTTATTATAATTATATACGTAGGTCACACTATAAGTTTTGCGTAACTTAAAAAAAACAACATGTTAAATCCAAAATATTATATTGTGTATTGCTTTTCAAAATACTCTCCTTTAAAGGAGGATGGGCAAAACGTATGGAAGTTGGGACCACCACCCTCCAATAGCAAAGAAATATATAAATATATTTTATTGCTTAAGAAAAATATTAAACAAATATTTATATCCACGTACTTTACAGACATGAAGGTTAAAGAAAACATTTTTGGACAGGGAAAATAATAACACATAAGAATTATTTAATTGGTCTCATGGGTGATCTATAATAACATCGTTTAAAAATGTTGCGGGTGCATTAAATCCTGCATGAATTGCATATTCTAAATACCAGATAATTGATATTATATGTGCACATGTGCCATCGTTCGTCGTCCTGATAGGCATGTACAATAATGTTGCTATTGCTATTGCTGTTCACATCTTGGTCGTTGTTTATTAAAATGTAGCAATAGTATATCCTTTGCCTGACATGACGTAATTGAATGCGTCCACGCAAAAGCCACACATGTTCGTGTATGCCATAATCAGGTAGATCGTCTAACCGATTTTCCCTATACCTACGTTTCTATTGAGTATCGGCCATCACGGAGATGCTCGCTGCAATAACTTCGCGCCAGTTTCAATTGATATGTACCTAAGGCTAGTATAATTATTTGGTCTTCGGTCATCGATGGGAAGTTTTCTATTTGATTAGCTTCCAGTCGTTGAAAATCTGCCCTCGGGTTATTCAAGCGCTTTCTTTCTACATAATTGTATAAGAGATTTGGTGCAGGGATTTGGTGGTAGGTAGGTTTTAAAAGAAAACCTACCTACCCTCAAAACAGGCAAATGTCTGAACGCGTACACGCGTTATTATAGTGTTGGGATATGTATAAAAACATTAGTATCTGTCTTAATATTTTTCTCAAGTAATTAAAAGCTTCATCACTCCAAACGGACAGCAGTAACAACAAAGCTGTCATAACAATTGTTGTTCCAATTGAAAAGACCTATCTAACGATATATATCATGTTGCTATTGGAGGGTGGTCCCAATATGACCATCCTCCTTTTAAACATTTTTTCATGCGATCGAACCATTTTTTAAAACAGGACCACAGATCTGAAGGCATGTTTTCTACGTGCTGATTGAACGCTGATAGCTGCCTCTTCGGAGTTGGTAAAAGTGAAACCTCTCATAAAATCTTTGATTTTGGGGAAAATATAGAAATCACAGGGTGCTAGGTCGGGGGCTCGGGGCTATGCGCAGGATGGGTGACGAGTTGTACTTTTTCGGAAGCTAAAAATGACTTTTTTTTGTTGGCCGTGTGTGAAGATGTAGTCGTCATGATGTAGGAGAACGCGGCTTTTGGATCTTCTTTCGCGAACTTTCTCGATTTGTGTCATAGGTAATCCGCGGGTTTTCTTCAATTAACCGCTTAACAGTAGCCACATTATTTTCGTTGACGGCAGTTGAAGGCCGCCCTTCACGAAATTCGTCATGTAAAGAAACTCGACCTCTCTCAAATTCAGCAAACCATCGCCTCACGGTGATCAAACAAGGTGCTTCTCTCCCAAAAGCATTTTGAAGACGAGCGCCACAGTCATGCGGAGAGAGAGAACTTTTAAAATCATAAATAATCATCGCTCTGAAATCTTTTCGACTTAATTCCGTTTTCGTTGCATATGTAGAACTTTGATGTGTGATAAAAAACAATTGACAAATGTTGGATAGAATCAGGCGTTACCTGGCGAAAGTTCATGACAAAGCAATGGTAAGTATGATGTTCAAACTTTTTCAAATAATAGCATTATTTTCGCTAAAATAAAAGACATTAAAACGTCGAAACATTAAGACATCAAGACTGTCTCAGAGAGAACAGCCTCTCAGCTGGTCGAATCGACGTTTCAATGTCCTTTATTTTAGCGAAAATAATGCTATTATTTGAAAAAGTTGGAACATCATACTTACCTACCATTGCTTTGAATTGACAAATGATTTCCCGCCATTGTTTTTTTTATTACTAAGAAGGTTGTAACGTTTGAAAAAATATAACATTCGAAATTCAAATAGTTCCGATTAGCTAGAAGTGCAAAACTTTTAGTGTGGCCCATGCATGTAGTATTACCTATAGCGTTTAATTGGCTCTTTCTTAGGCGACTCGTGTATTTCGTTCGTGATCGAACTCCTAAACGACTGGACCGATCTTTTTGAAATTTGGCACGGTCATAGTGACCATCACCGTGAGTGCATATATCTGAATTCATAAAGATTGGTCCAGTCGTTTAGGAGTTCGACCCGGATCGACAAACTCAGCTCAATTATTGCAACAGCATAATGCATTGCATACCTAGTTAAGCAATTTATGAAGTTAATTTAATTCTGAATGAAATAGATTTTTAAGTAGTTACCTATTAAGATTATTTGAACAAATAGTAGAATGAAATAGAAACATTTAAATACTTATTCACCTAATACGAAAAAAAATGTTTTAATACATTATTATGTATAAATGTATATTATGAAGTTTTTAGTTTTAATGTTTTTTTTCTGCCTAGTTGAACCATAAAAACAGACAATCTGGTACTTTCGAGTAGGTACAGTATGTTTATTTCCACTTTAGCAATCGGCAATTATCGGGGAAGATCGGAGCTTCAAATAGCGCGAAGTACATTGCTGCATATTCATAAAAAAACAAATGTCAAATTTATTTTTAAAGACTCGAACAGCTGATTTTTTTGCAGACCTTATGAGATATTTATTATCATATTTTGGCCAATTTACACAATGGCTTCATAAGTTATAGCCTATGTGTTATTTTGATGAATGAACTCCCTTTTGATCGAGTTACCTGAAATGCGAGATGCCACTGCAGGTATTATACCTAAAAATAAGATTTGCCTAAAAAGCTGTTTGCCTTAAGCGAGAAATGCCGATGAAGCTGCATGCCCGAAATGTGAAGGTGACTAAGAAGCACATTGCCTAAAGTCGTTGCTTATAAAGCAAAATATAATAAGTGGTTAAATGCCTACACAGCAAAATGCCTTATTGGTAAAATGTTTACAAAGCAAAATGCCTAAGTGGTGAAATGCCTATAAAGCAAAAACTCTAAAGCTGATTCATCCTTCTCCATCATTTTAAATGCCTCGGTGGCGCAGTGGCACCAGAGTGGAACTGCCGCCCCGAGGTCCCGGGTTCGATTCCCGGGTCGAATCTAAAAAATTCACAAAGTTTGTTTCGGACTTTGGGTATTTTCTTTCCCTTTTGAGCGAAGTACCTAAATTACACGATGTATGTATATTTAGTATATTATATCCGAATAGAATTATGTATGTTTATCGCAAAAAGGTGATACAACACCCAGTTGGTGTTGGTCCGGGGTGGTACTACCGTGTATCTGTGCTAAAGGCCCTTCCGTTTACGGCGTGCGTCTACCGACCATAGGTTCGTCCTTTTATGCACCCAGACCAGCACCACTTTTATGACGGTAAATATAATTGTAGCAGTGGTCACTTGAAAACTTTTCATAATATCTATAGGCGAAAAAATCTCATTTGTTGTATAGGAGCCCCCCTAAGACAAAATATTTTGAGATTTAACATTTTGCGAATCGCAACATTTTGAGAATTCAACAATAAGAGAATTCAACATTATGTTCCGGAATGTTCTTTTCTTCGCTGCCAATTTATGCAGACATAAATTTTCTTTTTGCATTTCAGACAATCAGATTTCTAGTCATTTCACATTTCAGGCATCCTGCTTCATTGTTATATCTCGTTTAGGACAAACAGCCCTCTCAGACATCTTGTATTTCTGGCAAACTGCCTTATAGGTAAATTAAATTTAGGCTATGTGCTTCTTAGTCACTTTCACATTTCGGGCATGCAGCTTCATCGGCATTTCTCGCTTAAGGCAAACAGCTTTTTAGGTAAATCTTATTTTTAGGTATAACACCTTCATTGGCATCTTGCATTTCAGGTAACTCGATCAAAAGGGAATGAACTATATTAGGGTCGAGTTTCATTAAAATCCGTTCTGTAATTTTAGTGGAGAAGAGGCACAAAGATCAAAACATCCAACCATACAAACTTTTAACCTTTATAATATTAGTTGGAATTGAAGAAAAAAACTAATGTTTCGGTTTAAACATAGACATTCCGAGCGCTAAAATAATCGTACTGTACTACATTTTCATAGCATTTATAAATAAGAGTTATAAATGCTATGAAAATTTCGAAGATTGGTTGTAAAATCATAAATTTAAATTAGCAATTCTCAAGAATATTTTACAGTATATTGTAACTGCGTCCGTTATCTATCTACTTGTGTAACAATCTGTGCCTATGCAAAATAAAGTGTAAAACTTGTGTACTATTTACATGAAAATAGATATTTGTGTATGTATCTAGAACATAACACACAACAGATAATATTATATTATACATTTAATCTTCGTGTAGAATCAATATTAGTATTACAAAAATAATGTGATGGCCCTTGCACCACTTTTTACCTTGAATCGTAATATTTTATGTTAATAAAGAAGGTTGTTGCTGCTGCTGTAGTGAGAATATACTAGGTAGTTACCTATCATGTAACATTAGTTGTGTTTTAACCGTGTCGACAAACCTAACAGTATTAATTAGTTTAATGTGTCTCTTATTCTTTTATGAACACACTGGTGCAAGTTGGCCTAAATATTAACTGAAGTTATTGCTTTACAAATATTAATATATGTTACACTAAGCGTAAATAATAATATATATTTTTTCGAATGTGGTATTTAATACAGGTATATAGGTATATACAGTATAGGTATATACAGTATAGGTACCTATATACAGTATAGGTATATACAGGTAGAGTTCGTTTACATGTTTGTGGTTTTAGTTTGGTGCTCATTGTTGCCTTGTAAAATTCCTGTCGACTGTAGGGGCCAACCGTACCTATCTAGAAAATATTTTCTAGATAGGTATAATATCCCTATTGTTTCTATATAGAAACAATAGGGATATTATTGGGATCTTATGGTATTTCTGAATAAAATTGCTGAGCTAAAATAATTAAATAAGTTCGGTTCATTAGTTTCAGAATTTATCGATTATAAAACATAAATCTTTCCTTTTATTAATAATATTAGTATTTATTTATCGTGATAAATAAAAAAACCGGCCAAGTCCGAGTCGGACACGCGCACGAAGGGTTCTGTATCTCTAAAAAAGTAAAAAAACACGTTTGTCGCATGGTAATAATTATTTATATTTTTTTTGTATTTGTTATAACAGCGGCAACAGAATTATCACGGTGAGAAACAAACAGATGGACAGAGGAGTTTTACTAATAGTGTCCCAATTTCCCCTTTGGGTACGGAACCCTAAAACGATTTTGTGATGTAACCGCAATGAGTTAGACAATAAAACTCATCTTAAGACGCCGTATTTCGTATTAATTGGTAAAGAATTCTATATCGACGTAGGCCCCATAATATCTTTATTTCATTCGACACATTTTCAATGGCATGTTCTCATGTGAAGGTCATATAGTCGACAGGTAATCAACTTTAATTACAGATAGTTTTGTAGGCCTTCGACGGTTCGTGACATATCTTATTATCGACTACTTATCCTGATTAGCGTTACAAATGTACACAAGCTATGTTATATTCTACTCTAGCTAGTAATCAGTATTTTGGATTCAAGTGTATTTGAATATTAATGAATGAGGAATTTTTTTTTATTAAAATAGTTCATAATTAGGTGTTGTCTGATCGATAACTCATCCGATTTTGTTAAAGCAAAGCCTAAAATTATTGTCTTGATTTCAGCTTAATCTGTCTGTGTAAATGCAAGAAAATCCGTTCAGTATCTACAGAGATTAGCCGATTAGCGTGTACAGACAGACACTAAAATAAAAAATAACCTTTTTCTTTTTGTGTCGCCCTCACTCAGTTTTTGTTAATTTTATTAAATTAGGTAAATACAGATTTCTACTGCTTTATTTAAATGTTTTTACTAAACTAAACAAAACACCTGCCAAGTGCGAGTCGGACTCGGATCTATAAAAACAGCAAAAAAATTACTTTTGATGTAGTTTTGGTAGTTATAGCGGCAACAGAAATAAAAAAATTAACTGCGTAAATATCACTGTTCATAAGATACAGTCTCCAGACAGATGAACAGACAGACAAACGAACAGCAAAACCTTAGTAATAGGGTCCTGTTTCACCCTTGGGGTACGGGACCCTAAAACTTTACACATTGATTGTCGTGTAAAAAAAAATATCGTCGGTATAATGGCAGAATTAAATAACTCCAATTTTGGCCAAATTGACCTTTCACCATTTTCGAGAACCCTAAAATGTGCCGCATCTTTTGGTCTAACAAACATTCCTATATCTCAATCCAATCCAAAAATAAATCCATTTTCGTGTTTCAATTGAAGAAATAGATATGTTTAATTGAACACTAAATATTATTAGAAAAAATGACTAACTCTATAAATAAATGAACAACTGTGACTTCTGATCACTTGAGTATGAAATGAATTAGCTAAATTGAATTGTTTAGTTCTTCCACGAACGAAAATATTCTAATGAAAGCAGGCATGTTGAAGGAAAACTAAACAATTTGAGTTATTTAATTCAGGCAGTTATGAGCATTCTTTCGTTTTTAAATAATTATTTTTATGTATTTCTCCTTCGAGAAAATATACATTTATAAGAGATTCTAATCAAAAAAATGTCAATAGGTGAAATTATTGAATATTTCTATTTATAGTATTCGCACGTAAGCAAAGTTATCGTACAACTCAGTTGTACAAATTGGCGCGAAATAATGTAAACATCAATGAGACCTATCGGTAAGGTGGAGTGTGGGGTCCGGGAGAGAGTGAACGCGTGCCGACCGACATTTTAGTGCATCCATTAGATAATGTGAAGGACGTCAACTATTTTATCATGGATTCAAGGGGTAGATTTTTGGTGAAAATGTGTCAGCAAGAAGGTGATTTGTCTGAGGTAGGTAATGTACAATGTTTTTATAATTATTTTAGTACTTACATGTATTGTCCTTTGAATAATATTACTTGATTATTATTTGTCTGAGGTAGGTAATGCACAATCTTTTTATAATTATTTTAGTATTTACTTAGGTGTTGTCCTTTTAATAATGGCTTGATTATTAATATTAACATGCCAAAGTATCAACAATTTACTGTCGGAGTCTTCAAGTGTATCTATTCGTAGGTAACTAATACCTATACCTACTGACAATAAGTCGAGCCATATAACCATTATTGCTTATTTTTGTTATTTTAATTACGTTTTAGTTTATTGTTATGATAAATTGAAATCTAATAATAGAATGGAATAGATTTTATTGAGGTTTTCCACAACTAAGCGAATTGCGTTGTTAAACATTTAGAGTTACGGAAGAACTCTATAAATGTTGACATTATAATTCAATTATGAATCTTATTGCAAGGAAATAAGGTGCCTTTTACTTTCTTCTATTAGACTGTTTAATGGACAGCCTCGGTGGCGTACCGGTAGTGAACGCGGCCGCTACGCAGGAAGCGCGGGTTTGAGTCCCGCTCAGTGCAAATATTTGGTATTACACTGGTCTGGTCGTGCGTCGGTCCCGGTTGCCAAACGAACATCTATGGCGCTTTTTTGCACATGGACCGTCGTGGCAAACGAAGGCCTATAAATAAAACTTCGGATGAACAAATGAATGATATTAAAAACCACATTGAGAGTTTCCCTACCGTTGATTCACATTATTGCAGAAAACAATCATCTCGAAATTATTTAAATCCCACTTTATCGATACCCAAAATGTATGAATTGTATGTGGAGAAAATTAAAGAAGACAACAAGATGCCTGTCAAATTACCTGTTTACAGGAAAGTGTTCGGTACACAATACAATTTATCGTTTTTCCACCCGTAAAAAGACCAGTGCAACGTGTAACACATACGAAAAAGATAAAACAAATAGTACTATTCAAAATAAGTACAGTCAACATATAGAGCGAAAAGAAGCATAATACACGGCTAAAGAAGTTGATAAAAAAAATTCAGAAGAGGACGAGTCACTTATGTGTGTCACGATGGATTTACAAAGTCTTCTACAGATTCCATCTACTGCAGATAGTTTAATGTACTATTCCAGAAAGTTAAACTTGTATAATTTGTCTATATATGAGTTTAAACCGCCACAAAATAACGCTCACTGCATGATATAGACTGAAATTAACGGCAAAAGAGGCAGCATCGAAATAGCTTCTGCTATTTACTTATGGATTATGACACTCCCTGAGGCTATAACACACGTAATTATATATTCCGATACATGTTCAGGGCAAAATCGTAACCAGTACATTGCAGCCTTTTTATTACATTTAGTGCACAACCACAGAACAATCAAAATTGTCGAGCAAAAGTACTTAGAAAGTGGCCACAGTTTTATGGAGGTAGACTCGATGCATAGTGCCATCGAAAAGGAAAAGAGACACAGAGAAGTATACTCTGTAATTGAATGGAAGGATATCATGCAGAAAGCACGATCCTAAAGACAAAACAAGAAAGCTACACCATATAAAGTAACAGAATTATCATATAAAGATATGCTAGATGTAAAAGTCTTAGCTGCAAATATCATAAAAAATAAAACTGTGGCAGAGAACGGAGACACAGTAAGTTGGTTGAAAATCAAATGTTTACGGTTCGACAAGGACTTGCCAGGATTTATCAAGTACCGATACGACTATGATGGAGTATACAATTTATTAAATATTCTCTCTAAGCCCGGGAGATCAACAAGAAGAACGATAAATACTGAAATGCCTGTTATGAGTTCTGACGACATTCCTAGGGCTTATACTCAACTTCTACCTATTACCAAAGAAAAAAAGAGGGACCTATTACAGCTTTGTAAAAAAAATATAATACCCAAGGAGCTCCATGGTTGGTATGAAAATTTACCATCATTAAATGATAATCCGAGTAGACAGACGTATTCATCAGATGATGAAGATTAATTTTTTTACACCCTATTATACGAATTGTTGATTTGATAAAGCATGTTCGTTATTTGTTTTAAAAATTTATAATAATTATGTTTTAATGTAAAGAAAAGTTAGTTTGCGTTTAGTTGATTTTAGAAGATTTATAATAGTTTATTACCTACAAAAAGTTGATTTGATAAACCATGGTCGTTTTTTGTGTTTAAAATTATAATTATGTTTTAATGTAAAGCAAAGTATTTTTTGTTCTAGTTGATTTTACGAGTAGAAGATTTATAATAAGTAATTTATTTGATTTTATTAGATTGCCATACCTAATTATGTTGATTTTGATTTTTGTACTTTTACGTTTATTTTTTTTTAAATAAACGATGTTTCTTCTTCCAACCCAGGTTTTTTATTTCATGTGAGATCAATAATCAGGTGATAAAATTAAACAAATTAACTTTCACTAAGAATGCCTAACTTTCATGTTTAAATATTTCATTAGGTTCAGAACTCGACAAGTGAACTTGTTGACCCAATTTCATGTATTCACATCCATCTTATGTGTGAGAAAACCGAATAACTACCATAAAGAATTAGCTAACTACGGTATGTTTGCAACATCTTGGTGTGGCAAAATTGGATAACTTGGTTTTTGATCTTTAATTTTTTTTTGGTTCATGAAAGAAATTAGTTAGTATTAGTTAAGCATTGAATCGACAGCAAACATGCTTATAATATATAAAATTGCCGACATTAAAATTGTTCTCCATTTGTTAATGATGTCAAAAAAAGTGCCAAAAAAACAGTAAATCGCGATTATCTCGAAACTTGAAATATTGAGTTATTTAGTTCTGCCATTATACCCACGATATTCTCTTCTAAAAATGTAATGGAAAGTAAGTTTATACGAGTATTACGAAATAATTGTTCACTATTAATTTAAATTCCTTTGTATAATAATACAAACTTTGCGTAAACATTCGGCCATTTTTTTTTTAAATCCGCGATATCGCGGCCGCTCCCATGTCCATTACAGTGGCGCCCGGCGGACTTTGGCCAGCTGTGTGGCCTCTTCGGGGGTTTGGTCGGAATTAGAATCCCGCGTCGTTGGGGTTGGGTTTTATCCCGCGTCGGTGAGTGAATCTGGTTGCTTGCTGTGGGGCAAAAACCCCGCAGCACGCAACCCTTCTAGCCTGCTTCTGTAAGGACGGCGGATGGCTTCGGCTTCGAACATTCGGCCATGACTTAAATATTATTTATATACGTCTTATGTAAAGGGGGTTAATTGAGATTAAAATAAATAAATATAAATATGTTAGGACAATTTACACAACGCCATCTAGTCTCAAACTAAGCAGAGCTTGTGATATGAGTACTAGATAAACTGATATAAATACTTATATACATTTTTATACATTTTTTTTTGTAAATACATACATATTATACATAGGAAACACCCAGACTTCGGCACAAACGTATCTATCTTCACACAAAGTTTGTCCCGACCGGGAATCGAACCCGAGACTCCGACGTCGAAAGCAGATGCACTACCGACTACGCCACCGAAGCAGTCTGCAGATTCAAGGCTTTGTAATGTAATATAAATTTTATAAAGTTTGTTTTTGACATAAATGACTTAGTTGGGTCCAGAATACATGTTTAGTAGCAAGTAGAGTTGACTGCGTATTGTAATCTTTATGTTGGCGCACTGTTGCTACCTTAGAAACTTATTTTTGCTAAAAGACATGAATTATAATAAATAGTAATTTGCTAACACCAGAAGTAGATCATAGTGGAAATAAATAGTGGTCCTTTTAAAATTTTCTAGTGTCCTAATACATAGTCCTTTTGTCTATAATTATAATAAGTTTTCAAGGGAATTTATTTTCATTAAAGATAACATTGGGATGAATTATTGTTGTTTCTTTTTTATATCCTTTTCTATGATGCTAACGTTATAAACAAATATTTTTTAAACTACATAATTTGTTCGGGTTAGTAGGAAAGTGACTAGAACGCAAAATGTCCACTTGTGATAAAAGACGACATCGCAAAATACCCACAGATCGATTTGTAAAATGTCGAGGTCGTTATAAGCCTTGGTCGCAAATTGACTACATCGCGAAAGTTCTATTTTACTTGTAGGTCGTCAAAAGCTTTACTCGCATAATGACTATATCGCAAAAATGCTTATTCTTCTCAAGCGGTCTGGAAAAAAGCAGATGGATTGAGACTAGCTAGTACCCAAAAAAGGAAGGAGCATTGTGAGGTTGGTATGTAATTTACCACTGCTACCATCGTCACTTATAATAAATGGCTGGAACTGCTAGATTATGCAGGCAATTTCACTGGTAGGTATGCATTCATTTATGGATTATTTTGGAAAGGAATGGCTCAAAAATACAGCACTAATATGTTGCTATGAGAGGCCCGCACTACTAATGCCTTAGAAGCTTGGCATCGCCGTCTTGGAGTGCGAATTAATCGACATTCCACATTAATATTTTTTTTATATAAACTAAAAAGGGAGTCAAGATTCCAGGATATCAAATTAAAAGGGCTGATGTTTATATCACCAAATAGGAAAAAACAGATATACCTACTTTTTGACAAACAATACCGGCGAGAGCTAAGTAGTCTGCAGGATGAGATAATAACTACTCTCGACTTTCTTATTAATATTGCTATTTATGTTTTTCCTAGAATTATAAGCTCATAATAATAAACACTGAATCTCATAAAACTATTATTATCTTTTCTTTGTCTTTTTAAGATGGAAGTTATTTTCAGTATATGTGATGAATGGCGTCATAGCTCTATTTCCAAGCGTGGTAGACAGAAACTCGCAAAACGGACCCCAACATTTAACCTCGGCGATGCGCTCTTCACAATAAGCTAAAATATAAAATATCTGTTATAATTCAACAAAAAAAACAAACATTTATAATTTGTATCCTTATTTATTACAATCGGAAACTTTACCGTATGCTTGCACCAGAGAGAAATGAGGATTACAGCTTGACGTTCAAGCCATAATCCTCACTAACTTATAGCTATAGCACCTAAACTATAATACGACTATTTTTTTTAAATGTACGACTATTTATGACTTTTTTAGCGTTGTCAAAATTCGTATTCATTGAGATTTCAAATATGAGGATTACAGCTTAAAGTTTTAGGCACACATTGTTTTAGGCATTATGTGTATGGTTGTTACAGCTTCCGTCTGTAATCAGTTGTACCGCTTACAGGTAAGGGAGGATTGGTATTGGTACTCGGAGATGTAGGGCCTCTTAACACCTCGACAATGTTTCTATAAGTAGGTATGTACTAGGTACTTACTTAAAAAGATTTATAATCATTATTTTCTCAAACTGCTCATACTTACTTAAACTTCGGAAACATCAAATCAATAATTGTTATCTGCTCTTAGATAAGATACGTATGACCAAATACGTAAAGAACACATATTATTATAAAGGTGCATAATAGGGAAGTAATCTATTCTCTAAGTAAGTATTATAATATGTACCTACCATATGAATATGAGTGCTGCAGTAATGTGGACAGTATGTAAGTAGGTATGTGGGTGATGGCGTCGTTGTTAGAACTAGTGTAACAGACGTACGAAGGGAAAGTAGGTATTATGTTGCGGAAGCGAGCCGTGGCACCGCGCCCCGGGCCTGTTAGACTTCACAGATTTTAGCACGAGTCGTTCGCCGTCAAGGTGATCAACTGTGCCGGCCCGCAGCTGCTGCGCTGTTGTAAGCACACCAGTTACGTTTACCCCGTTACGATTCGGATGTCTGTTTGATCATTACGCAAATACCACCCAAACCATAGAGTTGTAATAAAAACAGATCGCCTATCTTCAAAACACGTATCAAGACTTAACGAATTGTTTAGGAACTGTGCGGTGGTTCCAGTATGCGTTTATTATTCTGTTTTAATTGTTTGTTGGTGACGGTGGCTCTATCTGTGTGTCGGCCGTACGATCCCGAGGATGACGGCTTGAAAGATGTGCTGCCATCTAGTGGCGAGTTTGAAGCGTTTTATCCACGAGAGGCGCACGGTATACCGAATGGATCATCGAGGCCTGCGCACGGACATGGTAGTTTCTACAAGCACCGCAACCCAGCGCTAGTGGACGTTAAGAATGCCGCCGCGTATGGATTTCGTTTTGATGGCATGAGAAGATTTAATTTTGACGATGATGAGTAGATTATCTATTATTTCCTTTTTTTTCTTTATACTGTTGCCTTGTACTACTGCCTATTTTCTGTGTGAGAAATGACATGTTTTCTAACGATATCTGAAATAAAACCTTTTCTCAGTTCTATATAATTTATTTATTTGTTTCTCGTCTGACCAAGATATTTAATTAGGTTCGCAATAGAAGCTGACTCATGGATTCGACAAGTAGGTAGGTACTTACTAGACATTATATGCACCAGGTACCTAGGTATTCTTAAAACTGTTTGTAGTTGCGCTCTGCGTTACCAAAAAAAATGAGCTATAAAGTTGAATATCTCGCAAACGAATACTTAAATCAAAAAATCGTATTAGCAATATCTAAATGGTTTTAAAATACCTATCTAAGGACCTCGCAATCCAGGGTAGACGCAAGAAAAAAAAACAAATTGTGGTTACGTGTAGGGGAGGTACCCTATAAAATATATTTTCATAATTTTCTATTAGCACTTTACAAACATTTCGCCAGCAATTTTGTTAGTTCCACGTAATAGGGGCAAGCCTATAAAATAAATAATATTTTATAAATTACCTTCACGATTTAGGTAGGTATTGTATACATTACCTAGGATTACACAGATTGCCGGTAACTTATACATCTATTGGAAAGACTAAAGAGCTGGAGACATTGAACCCTCGGAATCTATTGTCTCTATCCGTGTATTCATTATCCGAGCATAAATTAGTGATATATAATTATAATTAGTCTGGAACTTGTGCCCGGTAAATGGCAATAGGCTCGCCCCCTATTACATGGGACCTAACATAGCTGGCGAGATGTGGGTGTGTTTGCACACCTCTGCCTACTCCTTCGGGGAAAAAGGCGTGATGCTATGTTATGTTATGTTTTTAAATTAGTGACGAAAAAGATTTCAAGATATTTATACCTACTACCCACTGTCCCTTTTTTAGTACAAGTATCTGGTTACCACGGAATACAACCGTGTACAGATTATAAAAACTCTTATTGCTGATTAATTCAATCATGGGTTGATATGAGCCGAGGGATGGTGGTTAATGCTGAAGACGTTATCAAGGTGATGGCGTTGAATGCGGTAGTTTTTTGATGACTGTTCTGTGATCGAAAGTCCAATTGGATTGCCAAACCCGTCTTATCTATAACATAGCAATCACTTTTTAAAGTATAAATAGCTCTTAGTAAACAAGTAGGTACCTACTTGTTTACCTACTAAGAGCGAAAAAAAGACAAGTCATCGTTTGGGCGTTCAGTACATGTCATTTACGGAATCGATTTCAATTACTCACGATTCCTATATTGGGTTATTTATTTAAGTAAAAGTTTAAAATGTATTGTGTTTTTTATAGTCATTGTATCACTTAGTTGACTTTACCCATTTAGTTCACGCTTGGTCTAATAACACAAGTCACTGGGCTCAAAGGAGGAAGAGGCAATTCACAGGTTGGTTGGCTCGAGGTGGTAATAAACTTTTCAGGCGGATTTGACACGGGTGTCAGGCGCATCCTTCCCTGCCATTACGTGTGCACTAGACCGCGAGCGCCGGCCACTCGCCCAGTGTTCCACTTCAAATACACAAAGCCAAAACACTTAAACCGCCCTTTGAAATAATAAGAAATTATCTTAAGTGGGCAGTATATAGAAAATCCTTTTCAAAACCAGGCTAATATAACGGTACGTTCTAAGTAAAGATACAAGTGTAGATAAGTTAATAAGATTATTATTATACCTCATGTTGAGGTCGGAGACCGGCTTTTAAGGACGGAATGTTTCTGAAACCGTGTATAAAAAACGAATGGTCCCCTGGGATCGGTCATTCCGCGGCCGGAGTGGGTGCACGCATCTTCGTTCCCTAAAATAACACTTTTACTGTGAAGGGCTTGTTTCGTAAGTCGATTACTAGAAGTTCTGAGAGTTTGCCTCACTGTGGGTAGCCGTTGCGCTAATCATTTTCTAATTAGCATAATTAACATATCTAGTGCCATGTATCCGGATGCAGGTAGACTGGTGAGTATTCCTTTATATTAATTTGCGATTCCTTATAAACTTTAAATTTTATTTATTTTCTTGTTCAAGTGTATTTTTATTTTATTTTATTATGAATATACTTAGATAGGTTTATATTTAATAGTTAATGCAGTGACGCAGTCTTCGACTAGACTTTCGGAATGTAAAAATAGATTAGTGATATTCAAATTAAGTAAATAAAATCTAAAATTGAATGTTTAGATTGATTGAGCTTAATGATTATCTATTGTTGAATATATTTTCTATTTATATGGCGGCAATAACAACACTCCACAGTGCATAGATACAGCAAGTCATCCTTACTTCTGTAATATCTCATCATATCGGTCTGTTAACATCCCAGTTATGTTGTGACAGCTTTATTGATTTATTGTGATTGAACTATTGAGAAATACAAGTAGGTACATAAACGAATTTTATTACACTTACTATGGTATTATCTTTATAGACAGCTGTTTTTTAAATTTCATATTACGCTTAAAAGACATCATTAAAATATAGATGGGGCGATGCTATCGATCCTTAGAAAAATGGTATCTATGCAGCAATTAAATACGAGGCGAAGCGGCGGAAAGAAATTAAACATTTATGAGTTTGGGACTGGCATGCACCATTTAACGATTATCCACGGGCCGGCACAAATCGCTTTATAATGTTCGTGTCTAGCAAAACACAGGAACCCATCGACGTAGGCCCGCGACCAGCTTCTCCTACCACAGCCTTGCTGACCCGCTGTAGTTTAACATATAAAAATAAATATTATTACCTCTACATTTTGACAGCTCCATAAATTCAAGCTTACGCCACATCGTAACGAGCTCCTAACGATTAAGTGATCAATATCTCTTAAAATAAAGCTCAATGTTATTGAGAAGGTAAATTTTACCTTTTAACAGCCAACACCCACGTTTGTTTGAAAAACTGTAATTAAAGAATTTATAATTGAGTAGTTCAATATGTGAAACGGACGATCATTAATCTTAAGTTTTAGTAGACAAGCAACTTGAAGTAGGAACCAATGTGTACTGTACCTAATATGGTTGTTAGGATAGGTATTAATTTCAAACTTTCTGTTGATTGGTAAGCAGATAGGAGAAGCTTGCGATATCTACTCTTTTGCATTAGCTATGCGAAATATTGCTGTGCTTATATTTATTTAAGAAGTACCTACTTAACGTTCTTGTCTTGACTTAATCGAAAATATATTCATCTTTCGAACTATCACGGTTCATGAGATACAGCCCAAGACGGATGGACGGACGCACGTACAGCTAAGTCTCAGTAATAGGGTTTCTGTTTTACACTTTTGGTACGGACCCCTAAAAATGAAGGTTGCCTAAGGCACAACAAAGAAAGTTAAACCTATTAAACCTACTCGCGTCCGCTAGTAACTGAATACATGACATAAATAAGTCCTAGTGCCTAACTATCTACCAGTGTACCAGTGCCTAACTATGTTTAAGTAAGTATTTGCATAAAGGCATAGGTTTTTGGTAATTACTTAAACTTAGATATAATCAGTTCATTGTTTTATTATGAGTATGAATATTAGGTCTCTTAAACTTGTAGTCCAGTCAAAATAGGCATTTCAAGTGCCAAAAATTCACATAGAGCTGAAAATTTGGGATGGTCTTAAGAACACCATTATAAAACAAATATCATAAGTCCTCATGGATCCGACTTGTGCTAAAAGTTATTCAAGGTTAAAGGTCAAAGTTTTAGACTTTTTGGATTTTTCTCGTAAACGGTGAATTTTATTCAAAAATAGTTTAGGAAAAAATTGTAGATTATAAAATTACCTACAATAATATGATCGTAGTCGGATAGTGGTACCTAAGTCTTGTGCCTTACCACTTCTGAGATGTGAATGTCCAACGAGTTAAATATTACACGCTATGCAGCTCCACTCCTGTTGGTCGTAGCGGGATTTTCTATAACTTATTTTACTCGCTAACAATGTAAATTTATGTTATTAAAATAAATTTTACGATCGGGATTGTAGTTTCTGAGGAATCACGTTGTTCAAACCGACCAACCCAACCTTCTGCCCCTCTCTTTTGCATCCCGTACGGGGTATAATATTGAAATTATAGATTTTGTGTAGTTCACTTACCGTGAATCTCGTGAATTTAAATTACAAGTCACAATATCTCAAGTAGGAAAAAAACATAGATAGTGTAACGGTCGGGCAGATGTCAAAATTGAGGAACAATTTTGACATTTGACTTGCTCAATGGATACTTAACTTCAAATTCTCAATTCAGAAACCGGCCGTTAGTGTGTTATTATTGTAGGTCATTTTATAATCCATTTATAAGCTATTTTTGGATAAAAGCCCTTTACGAGAAAAATCCAAAATATCGAAATAGGTTGACCTTGAACCTAAAATAACTTTTTTAGCACAAGTTTCAATCGATGGGAACTTTTGATATAATTTGTTATACTCGTATAATGGTGTACTTAATACTTAAGAAATTTTCAGCTCTATGTGAATTTTTGCAAGCTAACCATTTTGACCGAACGATTGTGGGCATGCTAGGCTATGGGAATTTTTAGGCTAAACTGCTGTCAAACAACATTTACTTAAACCTGACCACTGAGCTTTAGAACCAAACGTCTGGGAACCTTCCCAGTCGGCAATGACGCGGAGGATTTTGTAAACGATATTTTGTAATGTAAATATTTTTAAATACTTCTTTAAACTTTCGCGTTTTGTACACATTATAAACTTAAGACTAACGGGTTTTTTACGCGATTATTGAGATATATACATACCTCTTTATTACGTCGGGTACTAATATGTATATATTATGTATATATGTATGTATATATCTCAATAATCGCGTAAAAGACCCGCTAGTCTTAAGTTTATAAATAAATATTTTTAGTCTATAATTATGTTTATTTTGAATCAATTCTTATTGTAAATAAATTGTTATAGTTTAACGTCAAGCACGCTCCCGTTTTAATTCGAGTTAAGTAAACCAACGAACGTTTCCGTGTAACATTTCGTAAATGGGTAAACGTAAACGTAAGGAACAACGAAATGTTACAACATTCGGTGCGGTGAAATGTTTGCTCTCAACGTTATATTTACTTGAAAATGCTCTGAACTTTTACCTGTAATTTAGGTACCATTCGCGCAAATCTTACACGACATAAAAAGCCTCGAGGAAATGCTCAGGTCTCTCTCTACCTACCCTACCGTTAGATTCTTGAAACTTAAAAGTTCTGTCTCGAAGTTATCCAGCAAATTCAGACTGGCTAGATAACTAAAATTTACCGCAACCTATTCAATATCACCGTTGGAAACAAAATTTTAAAGTAATTAAAACTCTACATCTTCACCCTATGATAGCATTCAGCTTATTTAATTTTGTCACAGAAGCTTGATGCATTTATTTGAAACTATTGTATTCTAAACTGATTCTAACCGAGTTTAAATTATTTTCGGCCTGTAATTTAACAGTAGGTGTATCTACCTATACCACAAATTATATAGTAGTCTGATCATAACAGGAGTGCGGGGCTCACGAACCATTCGGGGCCTCACTGGGACCTTTGTTGTCATCGTCGCGGTTAATCCAGCCTGACGAAATGTTATTTAGACCAAACGTTCATTCGATCACTTATAAAAAGGTCAATGATTCTCTCGACCAAAAAAGGATAAAAGATTTAGGATAAAAGTTTCGGCAATGAATTATGAAATATTCAATTGTAATGGTAAGTAAGATGTTCAAACTTTTTAAAATAATTGCATCATTCTCGTAAAAATATAAGACATTAAAACGTCGACAAATATTTCACCTCTAAACGAGGCATTCTCAAGACTGTTTCAGAGAGAACAACAAAATATGAAGCCAGTACATGATTGCTTTTAAGTATGAATGTGTAAATATGGCTAGCGCGGTGTAGGATTTATCGAAAACGACTAACGGGGGTAGAAATATTAAGTTATGGTAACAAATTCAAACACAAAACAAATGAAGCAAAGGAAATGTATGAAAATCAGTCTGTTCATTACTTTGTCATGGATTTTCGCCAGGTAACACCTGATTCTATCCAATATTTGATATTCAATTGTCTTGTCAAGGAAGCGTCTCGGGGCAAAACTTAATATTTCTACCACCGTTAGTCGTTTTCGATAAATCCTACATCGCTCTAGCGATATTTACACATTCATACTTAAAAGCAAACATGTGCTGGCTTCATATTTTGCTGTTCTCTCTGAGACAGTCTTGAGAATGCCTCGTTTAGAGGTGAAACATTTGTCGACGTTTTAATGTCTTATATTTTTGCGAGAATGATGCAATTATTTTAAAAAGTTTGAACATCTTACTTACCATTACTTTGTCATGGATTTTCGCCAGGTAACACCTGATTCTATCCAATATTTGATATTCAATTGTCTTGTCAAGGAAGCGTCTCGGGGCAAAACCAATTTTGACGAACCGTATAACACCCAGTATCTACAAGTTACCTATACTTGGGGGTTTCAGAGCTATTAGCAGAGGTTGCACAGATACATTACCTACTCAAACAATTATGAGAAAGTATAAAACCCAGAGTTCAGAAATCTATAATTGTATCTAACTGTTCTATACTTTCGATAACCATTATTATACGTTTGTACCGATTTTCTTTTAATTTTATTTTGTTACGTGACTCTCCGTGCCCCTTACTGTCACGTCCTGTCTGTTTTCTTTTTATTTTGGTTTACTTATTTAATGACAGTATAACAGTACTTATTTTACTTGTCTACAGATGCATTTTCTCATAAGTTTGGCCGTAATTGCATCCTCCGAGGCGTTCTTTTTGAAATGGGGATCTGACTCTACGTAAGTGATTTTAATGTTTTAGTCTATACTATAGTTAATAAGTGTGTGCTTTTGCGAATCTTTAATCTATGTGCGAAAGTATACCTTTATATTGAGGTACACACCTTCCAACACTGACATTAGTTAGGTTTATGTGTATAATACATAACTTAGAACATATTTATTTATTTCTTATGTACTAATATGTGCTAATATGTACACCTAATGCTATAAAGTAATACTCAATCATACTACCTACATAACATAATAATCATACCACATAATATAATCATAATAACTATAACCATAAAATCTAACTTAAAATCATATAAGCGTCTATTATGAATTGGTTTAATGAGCACAAAATAAATCAATTTGTTCAGCCACCGCATTGAGCGCCCGCAATGCTTGCATCAAAGGTGCCAACTGCAGCAGATTAGTGTGAGCTGTAGGCACTCTCAGCAACGGTGGCCTCCGCCTCCTTCCGACGTAACCATCAGGGACTACCAATTGTATTTCCTGTAGGAGAGTTGGATGGTGCAGTTTGCCACGTAAAACCTTGAACAAGTAGGTTGTGAGGGCTTCTCTTCGTACCTCCAGCTTGTTATAATCCGAGCGTACCTAGAACAAATAATGTCGGATACAGCAGTGGGTAACCGGGATATACTCCATACACTTTCATTCAGGTATAAGTAACTAACAAATTTGTTCTGGAACATAGTTCTGTACTTTGTTTCACGGGGTGACCATATCCACTGTATTTCTCTCCAAATGTCTCCTCACAAGAGCCTCAAACAGAACTTTCAAGGCATTGATGTTCGTAAATTGACGCAGAACAATACGGTTAAATTGCCCACCAAGTGTTAGCCAGCTAACTATATGTTGGTAACCTAAATTTTTCTGAATTTGATTGAATTAGATACCCGATTCCGACCAATAACTCGATTATGGATCTTCGGGCATTAGGCGCAACAACTATACCCAGGAAAGTTGTACTCTCTGGTTCCAATTTGTCTCTAGAAATGTTGCTTTAGCCTATTTACATAATACCTAAAAACAGTCCTGGCCCTCGAAGAACTCGGGCCTCGACTGATGGGGCTCTTTAGCGCATGCCTCGAAAGGGGCCAGTTTCCCAAGGTGTGGAGGACGGGGAAGCTGGTCCTGATCCGTAAGGCGGGGCGGCCGGTGGACTCACCGTCCGGATACCGGCCGATCGTGTTGCTCGACGAGGTATGTAAGCTCTTTGAGCGAATTATCGCGGAACGCCTCGTCGAGCATCTCACGACGGTGGGGCCAGACCTGGCGGACAACCAGTACGGTTTTCGTCGGGGACGCTCCACCGTGAGCGCGATCATGCGCGTCAAGAGCCTGACGGAGGAAGCAGTCTCGCAGGGCAAGGTGGTGGTGGCGGTGTCTCTTGACATCGCCAACGCGTTCAACACCTTGCCATGGAGCTGCGTTAGGGAGGCGCTCGTGTATCACGAAACGCCTCTCTACCTCCGTCGTATTGTCGGGGCCTATCTCTCGGAGAGGGCCATAGCTTTCCCCAGCTGGCTCGGGCCAGCTCGGCGGGATGTGTCGTGCGGTGTTCCACAGGGGTCGGTCCTGGGGCCGCTTCTGTGGAACATCGGCTACGACTGGGTGCTGCGGGGTGCGTTGCCTGAGGGCGTCGGCGTAACGTGCTACGCCGACGATACCCTCGTCACGGCGCGGGGTGCAACGTACCAGGAGGCAGCACTCAAGGTCACGACGGGTGTTGCTCAAGTCGTGGGTCGGATACGGCGGCTGGGACTGGAGGTGGCCTTGCACAAGTCCGAGGTTCTGTGTTTTCACAGACCTCGGAACGGTCCACCTGAAGGTTCCAGCATAAATGTGGGAGGCGTTAGCATCGGCATCAAGCCCTCGATGAAGTATCTAGGGATCGTACTTGATAGCCGATGGAACTTCGGACCACATTTCCGAAGTTTGGTCCCCAAGGTGACACACGCATCGGTCGCGCTTTCGCGACTGATGCCCAACCTAAAGGGACCCAACGCTTCCTGCAGGAGACTGTACCTGGGGATCGTGCGGAGTATGGCCCTATACGGGGCTCCCGTATGGGCGGCGCGGTTGACGGCCAACAACTCAACGCTCCTTAACAGACCGTTGAGGACCTTGGCCGTCAAAACAATAAGGGGCTACCGCACGATCTCCGGAGAGGCTGCATGTCTCCTAGCCGGGACCCCTCCATGGGACCTGGAAGCGAGAGCCCTTGCGTCATTGTTCCAATGGCGCAAGGAGGCGCTGGAGCGGGACCACAGGCCTGCGTCTCGAGAAATCGATGACCGGCGGTCCCAACTCCGACAGGATCTCATGGAGTCATGGAGGGTGCGACTTGAGCAACCCAAGTGGGGTGCCACCATCATCGCGGCGGTGAGACCGATCATGGACGATTGGCTGCAGAGGCAGCATGGTGACCTCACGTATCGTGCGACGCAGATCGTTACCGGGCATGGATGCTTCGGTAGCTATCTGTTTCGCATCCATCGTGAGGTCACACCCCGGTGTCAACACTGCGAGGTTTCCGACGATGACACCGCACTCCACACGTTGGTGGAGTGCTCAGCGTGGGCGAGTCAGCGCCGGGACCTCGTAGTGGGTCTGGGCGTGGATACCCTCTCGCTGGAGACCATGCTTCAAGCCATGGTCTCCAGCGGGAGTAGGTGGAACGCGGCCGTGTCCTTCTGCGAGCAAGTTGTGCTCGCGAAGGAGGCGGCCGAGAGGGAGAGGGAGCGTGCCCTCCCCGCCGAGTTCCGTAGTCAGCGGCGAGGCCGCCGCAGACTCATCTACGCCCAAGACCATCGACCTCCATGATCGGGGCCTGAGGACGGCGGGATCGCCACCTGTCGTCCTTACAGAAGCAGGCTAGAAGGGTTGCGTGCTGCGGGGCCTTTGCCCCATAGCACGCAACCAGATTCACTCACTGACGCGGGATAAAACCCTACCCCCAACGACGCGGGATTCTCATCCCGACCCAACCCCCGCAGAGACCACAGAGGTGGTCAAAGTCCGCCGGGCGCCACTGGAAATACGTTCTGCTTGTAACCAGAGACGCCCGGCAACGGACGTTAGAGCGGCCGCGGCCTTGGTCGCGGAACTAAAAAAAAAAAAAAAAAATACCTAAAAACATAACCCTTTTTTGGCACTCGGGCAAAAATATCAGTTAGGTATTGTAGGTCTTTCCCGCTTGTACTGGCAGATACTATGGATTTTGTTCTGATCTTGGCATATTTCTTTCGCTTCTTCGGATTTCTCAAGTTCCTATTTTCATGTATGCTCTCCGGGTGCGGGAACTAGTAACCCGGGGCAATGCGGGCACCTTATTAAAAAAGCAACAGCTATTTACTTGTCTCGTTATTGCTCTTGAAACTTAGCCTAAAATAATTATCCTCTATACTTAGGTACCTACATCTAAAATAAAATAATAGATATTTAGCATAGGACTAACATAGATTTAAGTAATATTGTTACTAACACAATGAGTCATAGATACTTTGATGGAGTGTTTCCTGTTTCATACCAATAAAGTTCGGACCATTGTGCTGTGGTTCGAATGCGGAAGTCCAAAAAAGACTGGGATTTTCACCCCATGGGGTGAAACACCGACTTCAAAAATCGTCCACCGCTATTCATATCATTGTTCCGAACTTTACTGGTATGAAACAGGAAACACTCCATCAAAGTATCTTTGACTCATTGTGTTAGTAACAATATTACTTAAATCTATGTTAGTCCTATGCTAAATATCTACCTATCACTAAAAGAAAACAAAACAAAACAGCTGTTTAAATGTGCTTCACCGCCACACGTTTATCACTGAGGTAGACAGCTTGCAGCAGTGATTCACATATAAACAGTCTAGCCTGCTCGCAATTCAGCGCAGGATGATGTTTCGTTCATCATTCATTTTCAGTAATTTTTTCCACTTGCTCTATTTTTTTTATTTTCACAAGATGCTAGGTTATTTATCTAGCAAAATGAGCATTCCAATTTCACCCTGCCCATAATGCTACGACAAATAAAAGTATATTTAAGATAGTTATAAATTATCCTGGTAATTTGAATAAAACTTTTTCTAGATATTTAGTAACATAATCGTAAATATAGCGCGATGTAGAAATAATGAATAGGATATGAAGCAAAAATTCGATGTTGTCGGTAGTGGTCATCGTAGCTCAGTTGGCAGAGCAGTCTCCCTGTTAGGGAAAGGCCGTGGGTTCGAATCCTGCCGTTGACATCAGTTTTTGTGATCTATTTATAATTTCTTCCTAATATTTTAAGAATAGTTTAAGTAAACTCATTGCTTTGAAATACAAAAATATAATCGTAGAGTTCATGAAACACACTTATGAATTACCTATTATAACATAAACAAATGACGTGAAAATTATATGAAACGCATTCATTTACGTTTTTAGTGTTCCGTTGTTAAAGTCTCGGAACCCTTATAGTTTTGTCATGTCCGTGCTCGGCTTTCCTCCCAAATGGTTAGTGCTAGAAACATGAAACTTTGCATGAATATGTATATTTACGAAGCCGACATAGTGTTAAAATAAAATGTTGAAAAATATTTTTTGCGTTACCGCCGTACACGTAAAGGGGGATGATATTTTTTTTCTTCCGTCTACTCCATCGTTAGAGGTATCATTGGATACGTCTTTTAAAAACATGAAGTGGTTGATAAGATGATTTTTTGATTTAAGTATCCGTTTGCGAGATATTTAGCTTTGAATAGCATGTTTTTGCAAATACAGGGCGTGTCCCCCCCCCCTCTAAAATCTGAACGGCTGGGGTGAAGAACTTTGAAGGAAAACGATAACGGATGTTGTAACTCTGTTAGTTCAGAACTTATAGAGGCTATTATGGGTAACTACGGAACCCTACCTTATGCGTGGCTCGACACGCACTGGGCCGGTTTTTTTTGTTCTATCGTTACGCAAAACACACTGCAAACACGTCGGTAACTTCTTTTCTCGTTCGTGCGAGGTCGACTAAAATAAATACGAATCGACTAGTTTCAAGGGTCTTGGATTTTAAACATAAGTACATGGTAGAGGGGTTTTACTCCTAGACACGTTAAGCCCCAAGTTCCCGTACTCTTAGCACAATTAATCACTGATATTATACAGAAAATAGTTTCCACGTTACTTTGCCATACTTTCTTAAGCGGCTTCCGTAGGCTCCTTTATTGTTTACCACGGAAATTACTTATTTTCCGTCTACAAATGCTAAAGTGAAATTATTGTAGCTATTCATGTAGTATTAGTTTCGTTATGCAATCATGTTCGTTTTGTTGCAGGAGCCAAACGTCTCCGCAGAAAACCTGGGTGCAGCCTCTACCACCGAACATGAGCCCTGGATACCGATACCAATACACTTACACTCCATACGAGTCTCGCAAAGTTTACCAAATCCAACCACCTCAGTACCAACACCAACGCCCAGAGATGCAGCCCGTTCCACAGAACATGGCACCGATCCCTATAAGCGTCCCCGCCGGTGCCAGCCTTACTCCTGTTTCGCTCCAGCATGTGCAGCTAGTACCGTGTATGTGTCCAGTGGCGCCAGAGGAGGCTGAGAAACTTCAAGAGCAAGTCGGTCCAGGCCCTTATATGGCCCAGACCTACGAGCAGCCATCGTACACTGTTCCTCAACAAGTGTCATTGGCTAGTGGCAACCCACAATCATCCGATAAACAGTAAGGTTCACACTCGGAAAAAATATTCACTATCCACCAATGAATCCTACTATTATTTTATAATTTATTTCATTGGTTAAAATATTATAGTCTCGGAATGAAACCTCTTTTTGGTTTATATAGGCGTATCATACAATAATGTTGCAGCTTTTATTTTAAGAATTAGGAAGACTGATAGATTAAGATCAATGTGTTTTCATTCTTAATAAATTTATTTAAAAAATATTGTGTAACCGTTTCTTTCCACACCGAGCAGAATAAATAAAAAAATCGTTATCAGATAAATTCATTGAATTGTAGAATAATAATAACGTAAGTACGAGTAATAATATAAGAAAAAGAACCTAGTCCGTTATTGAATGGAACGGTCCGGCGACGGCGCGGGCGTGGCGGGGGCGGCGGCGGCGGCAGTGGCGAAGTTATTAACGTAACACTTTTCAATAGTAACAGTTGATGTCGTAACATAGTAGCATATTTATTGCAAGGTAGATTTCTTCGTCCTTCCTTGTTGAATGATTGTATTTACGCACACCGTGACCACCGTGACTACGCGCACGCTGCTTGTTCTTGTCAACTTTAAAGATGCAAGCAGTAAATTAAATGTCAAGTATGTTACATGCCTTAAAAGTAATGTACCTATCGCAGGCGCAAATCTTGTAGAGTGTAGGTACCTGCTGGCATTTGTAGTATTTGATTTTCCTTGTCCGAGATCTCAAATGTCTTTAATTGAGGAAAGTAAATAGGTAAGTAGGTAATTCGT
Source organism: Nudaria mundana (assembly GCA_963556515.1). NCBI lineage: Eukaryota > Metazoa > Arthropoda > Insecta > Lepidoptera > Erebidae > Nudaria > Nudaria mundana. The sequence goes on from OY748286.1 coordinate 7,443,644, forward strand.
CAAGGATCAGAGGGAGGCACTAAGGTGCTAAAGTTAACCGAAAAGAGCCATATTTATAATGAACTAAGTAGTATGAATAAGTTACCTATCAAATCGTTTTTTCGAAATTTTACTGACCTACCCTTAAATTCCAGGAATATTTCGAGACCAAAATTAGCCAAATCGGAGCCAGAGTTTTAGTGAGACAAACGAACGGCGATTCGGAAGTTCGATTTTTGCTGAGTGCGTGCCAGGTGGCTTTTTAGGTTACCTCTGGCGCTCCGCAAAAATCGGGTATATAGACTCTCTCATACCGATCAACGGTTCTTGTCCTGCACCTGGAGCTAGTTAGGAATAACTAGTTCTTCTGTGCGGGACTATCAACTAATCAAGCATTACCTTGACATTGGTGAATCATCAATAAATATCGATGGAGCCACGTTTTTAAAGAGAGAAAAAGAAGAAGAACGGCGATTCATTTTTATTTATTTAGATTATAGATGATAAGAAGTTTAAGTAAGGAGTATTTAATTATAAAGCTGAAGAGTTAATTTCAGGTGCTCGGTAACGGCAACAGGCTTGCTCCCTATTACATAATGGGATCAACGAAATTACTAGCAAAGTGTAGGTATGTAGTGTGCCTCTGCCTAACCATTCGGGTATGTAGGCGTGATTTAATGTATGCATGTAGATCTTTTATATTGTATAATCAGGCACCTATTGAACTAGCAGCTTTAGGTAGGTAGTGACATAACAATATTATAAGCTTTATGGTCGTAGCCTTCAATCTAGCTTCCCTAAATCTTCAAAACTTAGTCCATAATATTGCAAACTGCAACGAATGGTATAGCTGAGCAAGAGGTTTCTGAAAATTAGATTTCCGAGTTCTAAAAAAAGTAGACGTCTTACGGCCGGTTTCTGAATTGAGAATTTTAAGTTAAGTATCCGTCGAGAATGTCAAATGTCAAAATTAGTTCCTCAATTTTGACATTTGGGGTAATCAGTAGATGCTCAACTTAGTACCGGCCGATAGGTAGGTAGGTATAACCTAGGCATACCAGAAGCAACGCTATGGTTTGTGCCCATACATAAGCAGTAGGTACTCTTTGGGTTTGTCTCTGCTAACCTCTACCTGTCATTTTGATAGATACGTGTTGTTGTCTAACTAGCCCAATAATTATTGTTGTGTGGTTGGTTAATCTTGAAAAATTAGAAAATTGCACGTAAATTGTTAAGTTCTCGTCAAAGAGTTTATTGGTTCTTGTTTCCACGCTTCTTGGGTTTTTAACGTTGTATTATAAGAAGCTACGGTTGTGGTATTAAATATAAATAAAGAAAGTGTATGTACCTACGTGATACATATAAGTGACACATATAATTCGTAAAATGGGTTTTTTTAAAAAGACGAGTTGCAACAGGTTACAGTCTCTTGATCTGCAAAGTAAAATAAATCAACTTCACAATTTCTACATGCCTATGGATTTGAATGCCGCCTTCTATACTAAGAAAGTAATCGCAATCAAAAAGTTAAATGATATCTTATACAATTGCGATCGAAAATATCTCCAGGAAAGTGATTTCGAGGAACTATTGCTTAGTTCTTTGACGATAATATATTATTTTGGTATGCGTTTGAAACTAAGTACACTCACATCTAAATATTGGTATTGGTATGGAAAACGGCAGTTTAACAAGACTGTAGCTGTCTTCCAGAAAACCATGGACATGTTATTACCAGAGCGCAGTGAAATCACAATAAAAGTAACACTTAAATTTTTTAACGATGTCTCGATATGGCCATTTGAGAGCTTCGTAACACAGATTTTAGAGATAGTTTTATACTTCATAAGAGGAAGGACTACGCTATTCAATCTCATGCTTACTGATATTCACTGCGTGTTGTTCCATAACGTTAAGACTGCTAGACACAGAATGCGTGTTTTGTATGACTTGCTCAATAGTTCTAATTGGGTGATAGACAAACAAAAGCTCTTACCGTTCGTTACTAGACTGTTAGATTTCTTCGCTCACAGTATAGCGAAAGACGCAAACAGAATACCCGCATACAGTTATTTACGGAAAGGTTTTGAAATCTGTTTGCGTCGCATTTTCGAAAGAGCCAATAATCAACATCGTTTGATGATTATAATCACAATGGTTAATTGGTTGTGGATCGTCCATATGGACAACGTGGATATGTTTGAATTTGCGGCTTTATTATACCACGCTGTTGATGTTTATGAAGTTGATCTATATGTTAATTCCTTAGGGGGTGGATTAATGGACCACATATTAGTTCGTTTTGTTAGCTCACAGCAATTATCCTGCAGTATACTCGGCAGTCGGCTACTGTTAAGATTATTGGATCGAAGAAAGAACAGTATATATTTGAGTGCGCCGGTGCTGTTGTACGAGTTTTCACAGGTCAGTGTGAGATTATACCAGTTATTGAACAATCAGGTCTCACCGTGTAACCTTACCTTGGAGTAAGAGCCTAATCTGTGATTATACTAGCTACTGGCTAACAGCGAACGGGTATTACCTATGTGGGACTGGGCACGACCAGGCCGTCTTTTAACTATTTGTGGCCCTGGGACAGACCACTATTTACCTGATTGCGTCAGCGAGGATTATGTTTTACACGCGTATCTATCTATGTATGTATGTTTCTTTGTTCCCCTTTACAGGCCTATAACGACTGGATAGATTTTGATGAATGAGGTCTCAAATGAAGTGAATAAAAGTGTGTTTTTGGGCTTTTAGGCGCCAAATATTTTTATTTATTTAATGACTTTCTATAGAGCGAAACCTGGGAGACATAGGGAGGAAGTTTAAGGTAATCTGAATCTTGACAGATTGCTCTCCCATAATAAGCACGTAAAACCCCACAGCACGCAACCCTTACGGCTTGCTTCTGTAAGCACAGTGGGTTGCTAGCCAGCTGTCCTCAGACCCCGATCATGGAGGTCAGTAGTCCTGCGCGTAGATGAGTATGTGGCACACTCGCCTCAGACTTCGGAACTCATCGGGGAGGGTATGCTTCTTCTCCTTCTCGACCGTCTACTTCGCGAGCATGAACTGTTCGCAGAAGGATATGGCCACGTTCCACTTGCTCCCGCTGGAGGCCATGACTCGTATCATGGTCTCCAGTGACAGATATCATGGTATCCACGCCCAGACCCACGACGAGGCACTCACTAGACCACGCTGTGCACTCCACCAACGTCGGAGTTGGGACCGCTGAGCCTCGATTCCTCGAGACTCAGGCTCACGGTCCCGCTCCAGCGCCAACTTGTGCCATTGAAACAATAACGCAATGGCTCTAGCTTCCAGGTCCCATGGAGGGGTCCCGGCTAAGAGACATGCAGCCTCTAGGTTTAGTTCTAGGTCTTCAAAGGTTGGAAAACCCCCTCCTGTGGAGATCACAGCTGTGGTAAGCAATGGCTCGCTTTGATAAATAAGCTCAATAGTACAACGAAGGTAGAGAAACACCCCGTCTATCAAGAGACCGCCGCCACCACCACCTCGTCCTCGAGCAACTCGATCAGACGGTGACCAGACGGTGGGTCGAGGTTTCGAAGTATGTCTCGACCGAGAGAAGAGTAGCTTCACGCATGTAAAAATAGATAGGTATTGGAGTCATGTTTTTCCTTTATAAACATCGGTTAGCAGTGTGTTCGGTGACCTTGCAGGAACTTGCCCCTATGGGCCCCTATCGATCACGGGGCCCTGGGCAGGACCAGAATTGGTGTGACCTGAATAAACCACAGAATATCGACATCCACTGCGTCTTTTTCCCAAGTCAGTAGGAGTCGATGATTTAACAATGTCTTAGTTTTTCTGAAAACTGAAGATATAGTTAGGGTATCGCTAAATGCCTAAACTACAGGCACGTCTAAATCAACGTCAACTAGACTTTCTTAACTTTTTTAGAATTCTCTTTCAAAAACTAAAACCAATTAACCTATATCTAAAGCATATGATATTCTAAATGTTATAGGTACTCGTACCTCTGGTTCATGAACTTTCAGCTATATTTAGGGTGGAGAAATTCGTTTTATTGTACCAGAGTAGATATACTAAAGATTCATTTTGTGTTAACTAGGCACCCATCAAGTTGGGTATATGTGACCGCCGTGACAAATCTTTCATACGCAAGTACAGGCAACTACTTCAAGAATGCCTCATTAAAGGATTCATGTATCATAGTTCGAATATCGATTATTTACAATACGTATACTCTATACTTTGTATAATAATATTAGAAGTACCATGTGGTTTGACTGCAGCGGTTTCAGCTTGCATGCTGATGGAGATACAAGAAAAAGCACTAAATGCCGAGGAAATTCAACCCTCAAGCCGATATTGGATGCATGCTCTTGTCGTGTCTGTTATGTCTTTAATTTGCTGGGTGCATAAGGCCCCAGTGTTGTATACATATGTGAACCAAATTATATCGCGACGAGCACAGGAAGCCCCACAACTAAATCCACCAATAAAGAATTATTATAAAGTAAGTCGACGACACGTCACTTGGAATAAACCGACTCTCTTCTTTGAAGATTGGGAGCTGCGTTATGGTCTCTGGAAACATTTTCAAGACAATCGGGTAATTCTTTTACTTCTCGATGTCTGGTTGCTATAATAATATGGTATGGTAATCACAACCATAATCTCATATTTCTGTGTCTGGTTTGGTCTATGGCTGAAGGTGACGCAAATTTTTTAATGACGGAGTTGTTCTCCCCTTACTTTGCAACAGAAAAAAAGTTTCCAGAAAGGCATTTAACTTCTGTAAAGTGAGTTCTAATAAATGTTTCTGTATTTGAAATTTCATGATAAAACATTTATTTACAATAAGAATTACAATATACTTAATTATATACTAAAAATATTTACATTACAAAAGATCGTTTAAAAAGTCCTCCGCGTCATTGCCGACTGGGAAGGTTTCCAGAATGGCTGGCTGTATTGCCACGTTGGATGGCGATAACTTATTCTTTGGGCCAGAAAATAGCCAGCCTTCTGGTCCTAAGAAGCATCGAGTAAGCGTTTCTCAATGTCTCTATAAAGGCGGCGAGCACTCGGACCCCATGACCCCAGTGTCCCAACCCCAAACGGTTCAAATATGTAATCACCTGCTAGGTTAGCATATTTACGCCGTTTGAGGCCTTCAGGCATCAGCAGCGCTGGCATGTAGCGTCCCACACCAATGCAATTAATTCTACAAATCTAAAAACACACCATATATTTCCCTGCATACCTTAATGTACATTGTGCATATTAGAACTATAGCATTTGTTTATTTCAATTCTTCGCACAAATTGTACAGAACTCTTAACTGTTTTAGGCAAGTACTACGAGTAATCTCCCGCTGTCTAAAAAAGTGCCAACGTTGGATTTACGAAACTACCAAACGTCGTTTAATGGATAAGGGTAATTTCCATTTTCATCATTACTCTGTATAATTTCATTTAATTTGGTGTGACGACTGACAGAAAATTTAGTATAATCTTGTGTATCTTCCTAGTTGGAAAGTACAAGCAGGCCCTGCTGTATCTATGTTTGCGACAGTAAACTACAATGGTCAGACTTTAGCTGAATTCAACGTATTATCTTATAATTATCTATGTAATGATTCTAGCAATTATAAACAATTTATACGAGGAATATAATATTATAAAGCAGAAGAGTTTGTTTGAACGCGCTAATCTCAGGAAGTCCTGTTCAATTTGAAAAATTATTTTTTGTTGAGAAGTGCATTTAGGCTCTACAGCCTTCCTCGATATCATATAGCCTATGTTATATGACATCACGCTACGATGAATGGGAGCAGAGCAGCAGTAAAATATGTTTAAAAACACGGAGAAAATTGTAGATTGTTAACCAAGGGAAGAAAGCATCCCATTTCTGACGAGATATTTTAGCCATAGTTCGAGGCAGAATGGGTGTTTTCACCCGAGTTAAACACTCTACTTTTCATTTCGAATACGAGGAAAGCAAATAAAAGTCAAATAAAATAAATATAACTATAGAGATTGATCACGTATCAAGTATTGTACATCCCGCCTTTTTTTAAATTTTTATTTTTCATTCGCACTTTTTTCAGGGCAGGCAAGTCTTTTGGTCATACCGCCTTATATAGTTATATTTTTCCATACAAAATGGTCTTCAGTTATTTAATTACTTCAGTTATTTTCTTACGCACATATTTTAGGATGCGCGGATAGAGTTTTTTTAATGATTTGACGCGTTACCGCTGTCGATTTAGTCAGGTTTGGTCGGAGTCTCAATCTTAATATTCTGAGTAAAATACTCAGTGTTTTAAGGTATAACTGTCCAAATAATTATTGTTAGTGCTATTTACGTTTTATTTTATTGTAACCCAACTCTTTTTTTGTTTATGATCATTCAAAAACCAGAGTGTTGTATTGACTATCGAACTTTGGCTGGTTTTATGCCATCGCCTCAAGATATGCTGATGATTTTTTTTTACTTTTCCGCCCTAGGGCCGAAATGTATCACTTTCAACCCGCATGTTAGGTAAGCAATGACCTACTTTCAGAGCATGAGAGATGAAAAATATTTATTTTAAGAACTTTCGTTGCGTGACCGGGCCAAACGGTTAAAACCAGGCGGTTCGCTGAAATGTCGAAATAAATAAGACGGAGTGAGCCACATACACCAAAAACTATACAGCAAAGCACGTTAATGTGATCTATCTGCATGCCAAATATCAAGTCGATAGGTTTAACATTTCGACCGGTATCGTTTTACATACATTTTCGATTGAGACCATCTTAGAGAAGACTCCGCTACGCTCCGTCTTAATAATGTACTAAACAATTGTTCCTCTATAAAAGTTCTAAAAAAAAATCCGCGTTAGCTATACCTATATTTTATAGTACGCAGGCCGTAGAACATTGAAACTTATTGATTAACAGCAGGCTCATTTTTCGTAAGTAGCTTTATTTTGCCGAGTCTCCCACATATATCGATACGAGAAGTTTCAATTCGAGTAGATAAGGGAGATAATAGGGGTTAAGTATGTTGACTTGACGATCCTAAAAAAATTATTACCAACAGTGAGATTTTTAATGTGAAGAGAATCATTAATATTATTGAAATGTTTATTTGTCCGACCAAATATGTGGTATGGTACAAGAGTCCCCCGCTCCGAACATGTCAATATCCATATATTATCTCCCTTAGCTACCCGAATTGAAACTTCTCGTATCGATATATGTAGGAGACTCGGCAAAATAAAGCTAATTACGAAAAATGAGCTTGATGGGAGTTCATTTTACGTCACCAATTAGTACTACAACTTTTGATCGTCGGACTCGGATAACCTACCAGACAAATTGGAAGACAAAGTGACTGTTATATTATATAAATATTAAATAACCAACAGTAAAAAATCAGCTTGCTGGTAATCAATGTTCGGAGCGGGGGACTCTTGTACCATACCACATATTTGGTCAGACAAATAAACATTTCAATAATGTTAATGATTCTCTTCACATATTATAAAAATCTCACTGTTGGTGTATGACGAAAGCCCAGTTGGAATTTAATTTGAATCGGAAAATTATGGTCAGCATCAATTGACTCACCCGTGTGGCTTGAAGACTGGTGGAAACCCGGTACCGGTGCTGAGATGCTGTTATTACACACACACACACGTTCACTTTAAATAGTTATTGGATTTCATATTGATTATTTCGAGGAGAAGACAGTTTGAACGTCCCGTAATGGCGGACGGAGAACGAAGACAGTGGCGCCACACAGTGCAGTGGACGCCGGGTGATTTAGTCAGCTGACCATAGATAATAAAAGAACTATACATTTCCCTCCACCGAAATCCGCAAGGATTTCCCAGTTACGATACCAAGTTCGGTAGAATTTGTTAACTAGTTTGAGTGTAGGAGGATGTATAACATGTGCAATTGAATAGATAAATTATATATTGAGATATAGTGTAATTAAGGTTAGAACAATGGACTGTATAATGTATAAAATTAACTTAAACCAAATCTAAGTAAGGAATTATAGTTTAGTTAAAAGTTGTGATCGAGAGGCAACGGAATTACTTTTGAAACTGGACGAATTAGCTCGTTGCCGTTCGATGTTTTTAAACGAATTACACGAACCACGCCATCGGGGCCACTATGCAGTTTCGTAATTCTACCTAGTGCCCATTTGAGTGGCGGGGCATCTGAATTTATAAGAACAAGATCACCGAGTTGTAATTTTTTTGAAGAACTATGCCTTTTTTGGCGTGTTTGTAAAGTATGTAAGTAATCTTGTTTCCAGAGTTTCCAAAATTGTAGAGACATCTGCTGGACAAGTTGCCATCGATCCGGTCTAGAGCCAGAAAGATCTGTAAGACTGTTCTCCGGTACAGTCAGAAGCTCCCTACCTATGAGGAAATATTAACTTAGCCGGCGTAAACACTTGAAATTCGGTCGGGTCGCTGGACAGCGCGCACAGAGGTCTGAGTTTAGTACGGCTTCGACCCGTATGAATAGTGTGCCCAGCTCCTCGAATGATAACGCTCTGGTACCAATGGTGCGTCGGAAGAGAGCGCGGGCCCCTTTAATGACGGCCTCATGGAGTCCACCGAAATTACTGCACGTTGGAGGGTTAAATAGCCAAACAATACCACGAGAAATAAAACCGTTATTGATATTAATCGATTCGTCGTTTAAAAATTTAGTTATTTCACTTAATTGTTTATTTGCTGACACGAAATTCGTACCATTATCTGAAACGATAGAATGGCACAAACCTCTCCTAGCTGTAAATCGATCGAAACATGCCAAAAAACATTCCGTACTTAGTGATGACAAAACTTCTAAATGAACTGCCCGTGTTGCACAACACACGAACACACAAAGATAGGATTTGGAGATGCGAGCGTTCCTACGCGTTGACTCTTTTGTAGGAAACGGTTCGCCCATGTCTACACCAACAGTGTGAAATACATGAACATCCTGAGAGCGATATTTAGGTAGTTCGCCCATTATAGTACAAGATCCCACTGCAGAATATTGCGCTCATCGAGTATTTGCTAAAAACTAAATTTTTACTCATATTTACGATTAGAAGAATATATACCTACTAGGTTGCCTATAAAAATGTGGCCGCTAGTAATTTTAATGATTGTTAATTGATTTTGGGGACAAAATTTCGCTCACTTGTTTTTTAAATAAAAGATCGTCCACTTCACGGCAATATATATAAAGACTCTGAAAAATCACGGTTGCCGTTGCGCACTTGACCGCACCTCTTCGCAGCCAGGTGTAAACAGGTATGATTTTGATGCATTTAGGCGTTCATAACGTAAATTTATTATTTATATATCAAATTAAAGCTATTTTTTTCTGTTTATTATGATATACGGTTGCTTAATTAAATCTGGCCGCAAATAAGGGTTGCTGGCTGTTAAAGATGGTAAATATTTAAGGTAGAGTGAAAGAGAGTTAGCGCGTAACATCATTAGACAGACGAGGATAGCGATTGCCAGCTGTACGACGCTTTTAAGCCATTGCGCATGCGTCGAATGCTAGTGTTCTCAACCACCGATGCAAACAGTAGTAGGGACGACTTAATAAATACTCCAAAAGAAATGTCTTCCATTTCAAAATGACAAAAAATTAAAAATAATATACAACGTGTTTCATATTAGTGTGGTCATATTTGACCCTCGTTACACATGCGCGTTGAGTTAACTATACGCACGGACAAAATTGCAAATACAAGTTTAGTTAAAACTTTTAAGGTGTCATGTAAATTTAATTGATTTGTTCATTTAATCGATATTTTATAAACCCAACACTACCTAGGGTCAAATTTATTCGTAAGGTTCAGTCCTCTTCGATGAATCGTAAACAACTCTTATTTCATATGCTCCTGGTACAGAATACTATTTTGTAGTAATGATAGGTTGTGGACTTTAAAACAACAAAAACTAACCGATTTCATTGTGCATGTCACCCATCAGATAGGTAGGTACCGTGTTCCACAATAAACACAACTAACTCACTAATATCACGATACTTAGATAAACATTATTGAATTTAATAAAAAATACACTTCCTACCTCTAATAAACACAAAACTAAAAAGTAGGTACTAAAGTAACGGCTCGAAATGTTCGCCGCCTTGATCAATGCACAGTTGGGTCCGTCGCATCATGCTGGCAGTTACATTACACAGCATGTCTGGAGTTACACTGCTAAATGCATCAAATATTTTAGACTCCATATCTTCACGCGTGAGACATACCGCACTGTACACTTTGTTTTTGACATAGCCCCACAAAAAAAAGTCAAGTGGTGTGAGATCCGGTGACCTCGGAGGCCAAGGTATGGGACCACCACGTCCGATCCACTGGTTAAACCGCTCATCTAAATACGCCCGTAAATCTTTCGCATAATGTGCTGGCGCCCCGTCTTGCTGGTACATCATATTTGTGTACAATGTTACAGGCAAGTTTTCAAGTTCGGGTTCTAAGACGTTTCTAAGGAACGCGAGGTAGCACGAAAGGACCAATTAAAATATCTCCGATTATTCCCGCCCAAATGTTAACACGCCACTGATGCTGAAAGTTGTTTTCTGCAGATGCGTGTGGGTTCTGATGAGTCCATACATGTTCGTTATGTTGGTTACTGATACCAGCACGAGTAAAAGATGCTTCATCGGTCCATAAAATACGGTTCGCGAAACTAGGGGATCGTTGTGCTTCCTCTCGGTACCACTGGCAAAAGTTGAGACGTGGTACGAAATCAGCCGGTGTCAGTTCTTGGGTGTGCCTGAAGTGGTACGGATGTTGACCATCTGCTTTTAGCACGCGCCATACTCTCAAATGATTCATTCCCAGAACAATTCCAGCGCGGCGAGTACTTGTTCTGGGATTGGATTGAAAATGCTCGAGAATACTTTCTTCTTGCTCTGGTGGTACAACAGATGGTCTGCCTTCTGAGCGGGAACCACGGAAAGAACCAGTGTCATGTAAACGGTTCACCATTTTTCGGAAGCACTCCACAGATGGTAACCGCCGCCGTTCACCTTCGAGTCTATTGTCCACAAATCTTTCTCGATAAAGGCGACGAGCTTCACGCAGACTGCCATCGGCTGCCCCGACGCAAAGTATCATTTCATAATATTCACTATTTTTACTAAGTTTCACTAAGTTTACTTGCAACTGAAAAGAAATTAGATAGTTGTAAGTGTTGCCCAAGTGCAATGTCTTATTTCCTTGAATTACGTCGTAATTTTGGTAAAAATCTAATAAAAGTACCAAGTAGGTACTTAGTTTTATTTATGAAAAAAAGCTAGTAGGTACCTAGTATAAAATAATTTAAGAGATAAATAATAACATAATTATTATTTACCATAAACACAGGATATTTCCCTAAGACCTATGAAATAAAATAAAATTGTTGAATGCCAGCGCGGCGTCGCTCGCATGATAGTATGCATGTAAATACATTTCGAAACCTACTTAAACCCATTTAAAAAAAAAACCGCTTCAAGATCCGTTGCGTAGTTTTCAAGAACTAAACATACATTAGAACAGACAGACGGAAAAAGCGACTTTCTTTATCCATGTAGTCTAAGATTAGTAATTTATTACCAATAAAATGAACAAATATCCAGCATAAAAAAAGCTAATAAAGTCCCCGTTTATGAAGAACATTGCGTTAACTTGCAACACCGGAATAATATGGGTTTTGCGGTAAAATTTACGTGTTGTGACGTGTACGTCTTTGATATATGCCGACATCGCTACTGATACCTAGTTTCTTCAAAGCGGCTCCAATCAAAAAAGTGGGCGGTTCTCTTTGTAATTTTTAGGGGTCCTTAAGATACATATTAGTGAAACTGACACCAACACCTCCTACTTTTTCTGATATCCTCGTTCAACCATACAAGTTGCCACTTTTAGCGATAATGTTTTATGAACTTTTATGCATCACATTATCATGACGAATCGAGAACCTAAGTACCTACTCTTTTTTAAAGTCGGTCAAAAATAACCAAACACCTTGCAGATCATTTACTTCATGGTAAATGAGTCGAAAGAGAGTTCACGATATGGTAGTGCAGTGACTGGCATCCACGATCTCTCTATCCCGAAACTGAATACCTACATACTACTATACCCACCAGCGTTCTCAACAGCTACAACATAAACTTCTACACAAACAGCAGTTGTATTTTAAATATCTGTGCGGAACCAATTTATAAAAAGTGTAAATTTAAGGAAGACAAGAACATAAATGTTTCTTCTCTTTTCTTCGACAGCAAATGCGTTGCTCCTGGTATTTGAGTAGGTTGACAACAAATTACGTGTGAGTTGTGACATTCACGACAATCACGTGATACATAAATTCATAGAAAAACTTCAAAAATAACTTTGAGTAGGCACTCTTTATTTTGACCCCAAGTTGTGATTCGGAAACTATTTTGTATGATAACTATTGATAAAGTAACTTTATCTGTTGGTTAAAATTTTGAGTAACAACGAGACTGTCCGAATCTATTTCACTGTTTGGCAAACCTACTTGAGGTCAAATCTAGAGTTCATTCTAATCATATGTTTATTTTGTAGTGCAGTCTTAGAGCTTCATTTCAATGAGCTATCGATAAAAAGGAAAATTTATCGACTACGTCATTATAAGTCAATATTTTATTAAATTAATTAAAGACCCCGCGCAATATATTATTTAGGCCCTACCCAATGCAACCTTGAGATATGACCACACTAATATGAAACACGTTGTATATATTTATTTTTTGCTAAGACTTTAATAAATATGTAGGTATAAATTTTAACAATAAGACCGTTTTGCATTAACAAATAGTTACTATATGTGTGAAGAAACATACTATGTCGATGAAGAATGCGTTCAATGAATTATGTCATATAACATAGTAAATATGTACCTTACCTGGTCTCATCTTTGTGACAGTGACAGGTAAGACCTGTCACTTTCATCCAACTTTCGCGAGCTGAGAATGGCTGGAATCTGTCACTGTCATAGTCTTCAATCTACCAGCAAGCTGCTTGCTCACATAGTATGTTTCTTCACACATATAATAACTGTTTTGTTCTAATGCAAAACAGTCTTATTATTTGTGCTCCGATACATACTATGTCGATGAAGACCTGTTTGTTATCTGCTGGTGAAAGAGCATGTAAGTGTACCCATTCTGAATGCTATGTGAAAATTAAAGAAAACTGATCTATGAATAATTCTGGAATAATTTGGATAAAGATTGTCATTCTGATTCTTCATAGCCACTTCTCTTCTGATATACCTACCAGAAGATTTGCTTACTAAAGACACAGCTACCAATTTGAATTCCAAGGATCTTAATCGTATTATTTGTTCTCCTTTCTTTAAAACTCTGCAATGCAATCTATTAGCCTCCCCGTCAACCACTCCAGCTAAGCCAAAAGCGCTGGTACTTGTACTGGTGTTAAGAGTGGATTCAATAATAACAAGAATGTTTTGCCGGGACGTTAGACTAACTCACTAGGTTTTAGATATTAGGCTATATGGATGCTTACATGATTAATAGTACATCTAGTGTGCTACAGCTATTGTGATTATTGAAAAAGACTTTTTTTTAAAGCCAACAAGTCTATGACTATTACATCTTACCTTTATCTTACTGGTCGGACCCAGACCAGTGGCAGTAAGAAGCTAAACTACTCCCTACGCTAAGCTATTTAGCTTGTGTGGAAGGTTCTAAACCTTTGAATATTAAATATGTTACCTACTTTAACTACCCTGCTTGTCTGTTGGTAACAAACGCTTATAAGCCTTATCACAACGCGATTATAAGCCTTCCCCAAAAGTTAACTTGGTATCTGACAAGATTGTCTACCAAAAATAACAACTCGCTTAAGGAAACAACTTTAACACTAACAAACACTAGCTGGAATACTAATAAGAATATAGTTAAATATATAATGGATAGAGTAAGAATAGTTCTAATATTCTATTGTAATCTAAAATAATTCTTATTTTATTATACATCAAAAGATACCAAAATAGGTAAGTACCTAAAATTTGTTTAAGCACTTTGTAACTTGTTTAGATTAGTTGAAATCAATATTTATAAAATTAAATTAGATTCACTAGGAATTTTTTGACGTGGTTTTAACGACAAAAATACAGGTAACATAAGGTGAGACCAGGTAAGGTACAGATTTACTATGTTATACGACATAATTCATTGAACGCATTCTTCATCGACATAGTATGTTTCTAAAAAACTACTAGCGGCCACATTTTTATAGGCAATCTGGTAGGTATATATTCTCCTAATCATAAATATGAGTAAAAAATTTAGTTTTCAGCAAATACTCGATGAACGCAATATTCTGCAGTGGGATCTTAGACTATTAAGGGTTGTCGACTCGTAGGAGTTGCTCTGAAACAAGAAATGCATTTCCTAGTTCGTGACCTAATAGCATTACGAGCGTTGACAATCCAATACTTTTGTGTTAGTAGACTTTGAAGTGTGCGAGGACCCACATGTAAGTAAATTTTGTGGAAATGATCAATTAAAATCTTTGTGAAGTGGGTGTCTTTAGGAAGTAAAAGAGGGTGCTTGTTTGTAGTAATTATTATTAAGTAATTCTTCTTAAATAAACATAAACATGTTTATTTAAGAAGAATTACTATTACCACCCTTTACTAATGCCTGCATTATGTCATACCTACGTAATAGTTTTACAATGAAAGTTGATGTAATAATGAATTTATATCGATAAATTAATGTAAATACATAGATATTCAGTTGTATTGATATCGTAACTGATCGATCCGGCTCGAAGGACCAAAATGTATGACGAAAGCCCAGTTGGAATTTAATTTGAATCTGAAAATTATGGTCAGCATCAATTGACTCACTTGATGGAATTGGCTTGAAGACTGGTGGAAACCCGGTACCGGTGCTGAGATGCTGTTATTATACACACACGGGTTCACTTTAAATAGTTATTAGTTTTTATATTGATTATTTCGAGGAGAAAACATTTTGAACAAAATCATAATCAAAATATCTTTATTCATGTAGGTCACAAAGTAACACTTATTTATTTATTTATTATTTTTATTACTTATGAACGTCCCGTAATGATGGACGGAGAACGAAGACAGTGGCGCCACACAGTGCAGTGGACGCCAGGTGATTTAGTCAGCTAACCGTAGATAATAAAAGAACTATACAGTTGGTAATAATTTTTTTGGGATCGTCAAGTCAACATACTTAACCCCTATTATCTCCCTTAGCTACCCGAATTGAAACTTCTCGTATCGATATATGTGGGAGACTCGGCAAAATAAAGGTACTTACGAAAAATGAGCCTGCTGTTAATCAATAAGTTTCAATGTTCTACGGCCTGCGTACTATTTAGGTTAACTCACTATAATATATCACACAGTTGCCTCAAATTACATGTAATGGTACCCCTGTAGACATTAGTGATACAGTTAAAAACTTGGGTATTCATATCGATGGGACGCTATCTTGGGACCATCAACTTCAAGAGGTTAGACGCAAAATATCTGCGCATCTACGGGGTCGCTGCGCAGATTGCGGATGCTACTTCCTATAGCCACTAAAACTGCGGTGGTACAATTGTTATTACTCCCTATCCTTGATTACGCTGATGTCAGCTATCTTGATCTCACAGAGGAGCAACTTGATAAGCTCGAGCAACTTCAAAATGTTTGTATTAGACTCATATTTGGTCTTCGCAAATATGATCATGTATCAGAATTCCGGAAAATGCTCAAGTGGCTCCCAATTCGCCTTCGCCGGAATACTCATATCCTGTCTCTATTATACAGTGTTTTGTTCAATCCTTGTACTCCGCGATATCTTAAAGAACGATTTCCGTTCCTTCATGACACGCATTCGAGGTCTCTGAGGTCATCGGAAAACTTAATACTTGAGGTTCCAGTGCACTCGACAAGGTTCTCAGACAAAATGTTACGATAATGTAAATATTTTTAGTATACAATTATGCATATTGTAATTATTATTGTTTATAAAGTATACATAATAATCCCTATTATTGAACCGTGGGTAACATCTGGACGGTTCACATCAATGTATAGCCTACCTATATAACTGTATCGATTGGGACATCAGTGTTCATTATAAGTCAGTTGTTAGTGACGGTCACATCGCAAAAGTGCAATTTTCTGCAAGTGTGCAATAAGATTGTAGACATTATTCTCTGAAGCTCTTGCTTTATTCACACGCGAGTCTCTCTTTGTTTTTTTGTCACAGCACACAGCTCATGTGTTGTGCTTTCTCCTATATTGTTGAACAACAATAGAAATCATAATGGATTCTAAAACTACGGTACGTTTTTACTATATAATGAGATGATTGAGAGTTTGCTATAGTACCTATATACTGCATTAACCTACGTTTCTGATGTTCAAAATAGTTACGAATTAATTTTTTTTTCTAAAGTTAGCTCAAGGGACGTATATTTTATGATTTGTACTTAAATATTAGTGATAATGATAAATAATTCTTTCATCCACTTCTTTGCGTTTGGCAATGTGACTGCTACGAATATTATTGTCTTTTGCTAAGTAAACAAGGACCGGGTTCGGATAAGGTAAAGGCGGAAAATGTGGTGGTTTAGGAGGTAGTCTGGCCCGTTCTGATAATCACTGGGGTATGTAACAAAATCTTATTATGTACTAGCTGTTGCCCGCAGCTCCGCCTGCGTGTTACTTTAGATCTATATAACTTTTTATTTATTAACCGATTGAAAACCAAACCTTAAATGTTAAGTTGAATAAACCACAACGCATTACTGAAAACCGCAAATTCAAAACAAAAATTCAAATCGGTTAAGCCGTTTCTGAGATTAGCGTGTTCAAACATTCAGACAAACAGACAAAAGTTCTGAATACCATTGTTTTGGGTTTTATTGCGTTCATAAAGCCCCGTACAACAGTTTCTCTATTATATCTTCTATTAAATTATCTATTATACCATACAAATTCATCTTAAGATACGAAAATATGAAATATTATTTATTATCTTCGTCGTGTGTGATAGTCCATCGAATTGTATGGCGAGCGATATCGTATCTTAAGACAAAATATTTTAGCATCTTAGCCGTGTGCAGCGCCCCTTAGTGAACACCACTGCGGGTGAAGTAACATACGACAAACTTATTATTTGCGGTTGGTACAGTAATTGGGTCTAGGGATCGAACCGCAAAATTAAGTTTGTTTTTTTTACTGTATATACTTTTCCGAGATTAAAAGTACCCAGTAGGTGCCCAGGATATTAAAGAACAATTATACCAAGTTTCATCGTAATCGAACCGGTAGTTATTGCGTTTTTTTTTTTTTTTTTTTTTTTTTTATATTTGGTTCGCCAAATTGACGCCGCCCGCCTAGTGGTAAGTCGTGACGACGTCTAGCGATTGTGGGCCACTCTCACAGCACACATTACTATTGAGAGTGGCCCTCAACTTGACGACCTACTGATGTGCCTCTTCACGCTCCGCTTAAAGAACCCAGGATTATATGTGGGAGGAAACACGTGCACAGGCAGGGCGTTCCAGGCCACTATCGTTCGGCAGAGAAACGAACGTTTATAACGTTCGGTTCTCGCGAACATGCTATC
Organism: Nudaria mundana; assembly: GCA_963556515.1. NCBI lineage: Eukaryota > Metazoa > Arthropoda > Insecta > Lepidoptera > Erebidae > Nudaria > Nudaria mundana. The sequence continues at coordinate 7,461,307 of OY748286.1, forward strand.
CACTGTGTGGGGGTGGCATCTCTGCCCGGCACGAGTCGTTCGGGATCGGAAGGAAGAGGGTGGGATCAGATTGAAGAGCTCTTCAGAACACTCGCCGTGGTAAATACGGTAGAATGCGGCCAAGGAAGCTATTGTTCGGCGCTGAGCTAGCGGCTCAAGGCTTCCCGTTACCTCCGGACAACCTATAATACGGATAGCCCGTCGCTGCATAGCGTCGAGAGCGTCCAGCAGATACTTCGCGGAGCCGTCCCAGAGGTGAGAGCAGTATTCGACGCAGGGTCTAATCTGCGTCTTGTACAGCAGACACCTCTGGTCCGGTGTAAAGAATCTCTTTACCTTATTCAGTATTCCTAGTTTCCGCGAAGCTAGCCCTATACATCTTTCGATGTAGTTTTTATTATTGAGCTCTCGACGAACGTCTATGCCAAGGATATCAAGGTTGTCCTTCATTGGTAATAATGCATTCTGAAGAGAGGGTAGGGGAAGGAAAGGAGATTTCTTCGCAGTAAATGCACACGCCTGTGTTTTGCGGGCATTGAACTCGACCAGGTTCTCGGTACCCCATTGAGAGATACTGTCGAGGTTACGGTCGAGATCAGCCACGAGTCGTCGTCTCTCCTCCTCAATCTCAGATCGCCCCGCCGTCGGACGAACCGAGTAACTCCCGTGCAGTGTGCTGTCATCTGCATAGCAATGAATGTTCCCGAGGGATAGCATATCATTGATATGCAGAAGAAAGAGAGTTGGTGATAGTACGGACCCCTGCGGTACCCCGGCATTCACTTGCAAGAAGCGAGAAGCCTGGCCATCGCAGAGGACCCGCACTCGGCGCTCGTTTAAAAGCTGGCAATCCAGCTGCACAGTTGAGGAGGTAGACCATATGCCGGAAGCTTGGAAAGGAGCGAAGCATGCCAGACCCTATCGAAGGCTTTGGCGATGTCCAGGCTAATAGCCAAGGACTCGCCGTGCCTTTCCATAGCCCCACCCCAGACATGCGTTACGAATGCCAGAAGATCACCCGTTGATCGCTTTGGCCTGAAGCCGTATTGTCGATCATTGATTAGCGAGTGATCCTCTAGGAATTGCATGAGCTGCTTATTTATAAGGAGCTCAAGCACCTTGCAAATGACTGAGGTGACAGCTATGGGTCGATAGTTGCCTGGATCGGACCGATCCCCTTTCTTGGGGATCGGTTGTACGTTCGCCTCCTTCCAGACCTCCGGCACGAGCCCTGAAGAGTATGACAGGCGGTACAGACGCGTTAATACTGGAGACAACTCAGCTGCACATTTTCGTAGCACCACCGCCGGAATGCCGTCAGGGCCACTGGCTTTCCGCGTGTCGAGTGACCGCAGCACTGCCCGTACATCACATTGCCTGATAACAATATCAGGCATTATGTGGCCACAGTTGGTGATGGTGGGGGGCTGCAGGCCACAGTCGTCGACCCGGGAATTAGCCGCAAAGAGGTCTGCGAGCATATCCGCTTTCTCTTGGGCTTTGTGAGCCAGTGTTCCATCTGGGTAACGCAGCGGTGGCAGCGAGGGCTGACAAAAGTTAGATTGCACGGCTTTGGCCAGTTGCCAGAATCCACGGCTGCCCGTGGGATGGGAAGTGAGCTCCTGACCAAGCCGCGCGACGCGCTGGGCATCCGCTCTCTTAAAGGCCCTCTTACTCGACTTTGTGGCCCGGTTGTACGCTGCTTTGAGGTGGCCCACGTTTGGGTCGCGCACAGCCCGGGCCCTGATCCAGGCGCGATATGCCGACTGTTTTTGTCGAACAGCTTTGGCACAATCTCGCCCGAACCAGGGACGGGCTCTGCGGATACTGGCGACATCAGTGAAAGGGATGTAATAATCCATCCCTAAACTGATCTCGCCAGCAATAGCAGAAGCACTATCCGAAGGAGCCTTTCCTACAAAGCAGCGCTGGCTCCAGGGGACGGACGCATAATAATCGCGTAGACCGTCCCAATCCGCTGACGAGTAGTGCCATAGTCGTCGTGACGTTTGTACAGGACGTGCAGGAGGTGACACCTTCATGCCAGCGTGAACAACACAGTGGTCGGAACTACCCAGTGGGGCTCCTACCGAAACACTGTACTGGGCTGGGCGACTCGTCAGCAGTAGATCCAGCAGAGTGGGCGCGTGATCTGACCTGTCTGGTATCCGGGTGATCCCGCATACCATCTGGGTCAGACCGTGGGAGAGAGCGAACGCATGGGCGGCTCTACCCGCATGATCAGTCTTGAGGGACCCCAGCCATTCAATGTGATGGCCATTGAAGTCCCCCAGAAATATTAGGTCAGCGTTCGGGAACCGCACCTGCGCTTCATCAGCCGTCTCGCTGAGGTACTGGAAGAGCTTTGTTGTCTCAGAATCCCCTGTGTGGGATCGGTAGACGCACACGTAGATCTGGCTCATAGAGCCATGGTCTACGTGCAGCCAAAGGATGGAATTCGAGGGGTTCTCTAGGCAGCGCAACCGGCGGCAGCAAACATCCGCCCTAACGAACACGCACACCCCGGCTTTGTCTCGAAATTGTTCCTCGATGACATAGCCGGGGTAACACAGGTAAGACGTGTCGTCAGGGCGGCGTATTTGTGTCTCCGTGAGGAACATCACAGCGGGCCGTGCCGTCTCAAGGTGATGGTGGACGGTATCGAGGTTCGCATGGAGTCCACGGACGTTAGTGAACTCCACCTCGAAATGTGAAGTTGTGGCGTTTCCTAGGGCCGCTGTGTAACGTTTATTTCTTTTTTGTTGCACTGCCATTGTAGATTTTGAAGAAGAAGCGTGAAGACAGGGCGACATTTGGTGCAGCAGTAAGTGACAAAGCGCAGGGGCTAGCTTTGTCTAGAACCGTGTGGTTAGGTCGGAGCCGACTCGCCGGACGGAAGGGCTCCCAAACCCCCCTGATGCAAGGCCGCCGCTACCCCACACCGGTTACCACCCGGAGCGGCGATCCCACATCAGGATTATGCGCAACATGTGGGGCAGCCTCCTGGGGTGGTTGGCCCCAGGCGGGCCCCATGACTGTGTTGCGGGCGGCCGCGGCAACGCCGTTACTAAGGGTCTCCCTGGCCGGCGAATCGACCCACACCACCCACACTAGACTCCGTTTCGCCCCCACTGGTCCCATGCCTGCTGCACCATACATCGCCCCGGGCCCGGCGGTGCAGCTGCTGAACCCCTAACGCAACCCAGCCTGGGCTGGGTTACTTGGGGGGCTTTAGCACAGCTGCACGGTGGTACCCCCCCGGACCAACACTGTTGTACCACCTGGTACCCACGTAGGGGCCGAAGCCACTCCATAGGTACCGTAAATTAACGAGCCTCGTCCGTTTATCAGCAGGTGCGCCACTAGCAGGTGAGGTCGCTGGGGCCCTATAGATGTTGGTAGAGCCCCTTTGCACCCAAAAATGATGTGTGCGTGATGCCTGAACAAACAGACAGACAGACCGACAGACAGCCAAAATTTTTTAACCACATTTTTGGGTTTGGTTTAGTAACGCCCCCTGCCATTTATTTTTTTGATGTTTTCAATGTACAGAATTTTCACTTCTACAGATTTATTATAAGTATAGATTATGTCTTAATTTTTGCCCCTAGTTTGTCAAGGTTTACTACGAGTATCAAGAGTTTTAGGTCACCCAGTCACATATAGTTTTACTTAGAATCGATAATACTGTGGTTTGGACGGTTCAAGGTGTTCGAAACCTACCTAAAATCATTATGGTCATTGTTTTCTTATATAATATTTTGTATGAATTATGCATGCAGAATTGCAGATATCCAGTACCTACCCAACTATTCGGAGAGCTTAATAGCTAGCTAACCATTGCTGTATCGTTAACATTGCTAAGTATTTTTTTAAATAGGTAGGTTAGTAACCATTTCAAAAACCATTTCACTCGGAGTGGTGATGTAAATTAAAAAAAACTTTATACACCAAGAAATAAACTTAAAAAATTATCCATCAGGGGAAATAATTCCTGTAGTATTCATTGAATTGGTACAATTATACCTAAGCAAATTATACCTAAGGGAGTGTAGATACTGCTCCCTGCAGGAGACTCTACCTGGGGATCGTGCGAAGTATGGACCTATACGGGGCTTCCGTATGGGCGGGCAGATTGACGGCCAACAACGTGTCTAATTTAAATAAACCTTTGAAGCCCTTGGATCACCGGGCACGGATACTTCGGTGGGTATCTGTTTCGCACGCATCGTGAGGACACACCCCAGTGTCAACACTGCGAAGCCTCCGACGAAGACGCTGCACTCCACACGTTGGTGGAGTGCTCAACGTTGGCGAGTCAACGCCGGGACCTCGAACTGGGTCTGGTCGTGGATACCCTCTTGCTGGAGACCATGCTTCAAGCCAGCGGGAGCAGGTGGAACGTCGCCGTGTCCTTCTGCGAGCAGGTCATGGTCGCGAAAGAGGCGGCCGAGATGGAAGGGAGCGTACCCTCCCCGCTGAGTTCCGCTCCTCTCTAGCCGCTGACTTATTTACGCCCAGGACCATCGACCTCCATGATCGGGGCCTGAGTACGGGATAGCCACCCGCCGTTCTTACAGAAGCAGGGTAGAAGGGTCGCGGCAGTGGCTGAGGCCCCGCAGCACGCAATCAGATTCACTCATTGACGCGGTATAAAACTCAACCCCAACGACGCGGGATGAAACCCGATCAACCCCCCGAGGAGGCCACACAGGTGGCCAAAGTCCGCTGGGCGCCACTGGAATTTCCCTGTGAGGCGCTCGGCAATGGACGTAGGAGCGGCTGCGGCCAGGGGCCGCGGAATCTAAAATAATACTTAAGGTGAAAGGTCAACGTTATCGGTATTTTGGATTTTTCTCGTAAACGGAAACCTAAGGGCTCGTTTAAGGAGACGCGGCGCGTCGTGCGGTGCGGTCCGCGAGGCGGGCCGCCAGAAACACAAACATACGGCAATGTTTGGAGCGTTCAAGGAGAAGCGTCTTGGCAAGCGTTTGTTTGAGTTGTAGCTGCCCAAGCGACGAGCGTCGCCGCGTCGGACGCGGCAAATGTAGCGACAGGCGACGCCGCGGAGCACGCGGCGGGTAAACCAGTGAGTTTCGCAATGGGAGAACGCGGCGGATGAAGCGGCGGGTGACGCCGCAAAGGACGCGGCAAGGAAGGCTGGGAGAGGTGCGGGGTATGCAGTGGGAATGTCGGCGTCGTCGGCGCCAGTTTCAGGGACGGAAACTTAGCATTGCGCTCAGGAAAAAAACATTACAGCGCTATCTACTAATCCTGCTGGATAAACAGCGGACAAGTTAATATCTGCATTTCTCGCTAGATGTTTCTTTTCAAAATTTTATGAATTAATTTTATGTTCCGCTCTAGCGGTAAATAAAATACTGATGAAATAAAATAATGATGTCGTCCATGATTACAAACAATACACACACGTTTGCTCTTTGTAACTAGTCGAACAAGACTGGAAGGACGGCAATAAGCTGCGAGAGTCGCACCGGGTGTCGCACTGAACGACGCCGCATACAAAACTGCGTCCCACGCGCCGGGCGCAGCGCCGTGCGAAGCCACGCCGCTCGCGTCGCTCGACGCCCCGCGTTTCCTTAAACGAGCTCCTGCATTTCTATATGTTTGAGTTTGCGCGTGACGCGACGCGGGCCGCTTCACGCGCCGCCTCACTATAAACGGTTAAATCGTCCGACGTGCCGCGCCAAGCCACGCCGCACGTGAAGCTCGACGCCCCGCCTCTCCTTAAACGAGCCCTTGGGCGAGGAATCGTTGTAAAACGTAAATATCCGATATGAAAAGATTATTTGAAATTCTATTCCTAAAGAGACGAAAAAAGGTAGGGGCAAGTTTGAATGGCACAATGTGATTCCTCAGAAACATCTGTGCCGATTTAAAACAATATTTCCTAAATATAAAGCTACATTGTTAAAAAATAACATAGTCTATATAACATCCAGCTACAATTAACAGGACATGAGCAGCAAAGTGTGTAAAATGTGCCTATGCATATGCCTATGCCTAAGCACTTGTATAAATATATATTAGGTGTAATTGTACCAATTCAAAAATACTACAGGAATTATTTCCCCTGATTTTTGTTTATTTCCTGGTATTCTCTTTCTTTGTCGTTGACGAGACATCAGTTATTTTACTATTTACACGTTTCTAGAAGAGATCTACGTTTTCTTTTGTGTCACACGATTTCTCTGTGTCTTATATTAGGAAAGTGTGCAAAAACTATCTTAATTCATTATCATTCATTAATTCACAGCGATAACTAATTTGTCTCTATTTTACCTATGAATCTAAGTATGTTTGTAATTAGGACTACGCGTTCTGATTACTTAACAATAAAACTCTTTTTGTTCAGAATCTAAAATGTTTTATTTTTGTTTCAGGTCCTTTTATGTTTCATTGCACTACTGATAATGCTAGTTCAAAATGTAGAAGGGTAATTTTTTTTATTTTATGTAATACTTATCTATTTTTAAAATAATCTTTATAATACAGGATAGAATTTTTTAACGACACCTGGAGGGAAAGTACTCTACATACTGAAGATAGACCATTTTACTCAAATAAAACATTCCTTTATTTTTAAAAAGAAACAGATTTTCAAAATTCGATTGCCACACCCGGGAATCGAACTGGGTAAAATCCGAAAAAATAACAGCCTGTACTTTTATGGCATCGATCGACAGGGTCAATAATAAGGATCAAATCTCTCTAACCCACGTGGTAAATTAAATGAAAGGAAAACCATGAAATCTAAACTTTTTTAATTGAACGAAAAAAAAAAGGGTGTACTAACTAATTATTTGCTCGAAATGAGCTCCATTTTGTTGGATACAGAAATTTATTATTTTAAGGAATTCATTTTCAGTAACTTTTAATAGCGAGTTGTGATGAATACTAAAAATCGTATTGTGTGTACCTCAGTTCTTAACTCGTTTACATATCCCCATAAAAAATATCTAAAGAGCTAAGATCTGGTGATCTCGCAGGCCATCTGATTGTACCGTTTGTACCAATTCAGGTATTGAAATGGTTATTAACATAGGCAGTGGTGATTCTCCTGATATGGGCCGGAGCACCATCTTGCTGTAGAATTACTAGGTTTCGCTCTTCCTCGGGTAAAACATTTAACTCATTTCTTAAGAGGTCCAGTATTTCAAGATACTTGACAGTGTTTAGACGACCTTCGTACACGTGAAGTAACACAACTGTATTTCTCATAATTCCGCACCAGACGTTAAAAGAGAATCTTACTTGACTGTTAGTTTCATGAACACGAACAGGATTCACTTGAGACCAATAATGGTTACTGCGGCGGTTGTACATGCCGTTATTACTAAAGTTGGTTTCGTCAGACCATACAATGTTACTCAAAAAAATGGGGTTACGGGCAACTTCAGTCAGAATGTTTTGACAAAATTGTAGTCGTCTCTCACGATCCCCAGGATGCTATTTTTGACCCTCACGATAACATTTATCATAACCTTTTTCAGGACTTTAAGTACGCGAGTGTGGGTGGTTCCAATTTCTTCGGCAGCTTCTCTGCTTGAAGCCTTTGGATATGCTTCGAAGTATGTTAAAACACTTACATCAAAATCGGAACAGTCCTGCTGAGGACGTTGCCTTTTGTAACTAGCAGTATTTCATAAATTATCAACCATTCTCTTCAAAACAAATCGAGTTGGTATTTGTCGGTCCCGATATCTCTCTCAATACTACCGCAGAGCTAAATTCACATCTTTGTGATTTCAAAAATAAGCTTCCATTAAATCCAATTGTTCTTGATAAGCTATTATTACGGTGAGCTGACAAATATGCAATAATTTGTATAAACAATCAAATGTGAATAACAAAACACTATTGCAGGGCAATCTATTTCACTATTCTATTTTCAAATATTCCATATTTAATTAAAATATGGAATAAATGCCTCACGCAGTTGTGTCCAGATAGCATTATAAACACGTGCAAAATAGTTTATCTAAATAGTTCTTAGTCATTTTAATGAATAAATGACGTAAATGATAATTAATAATTACTAACATAAGTAATCTGATGGACCATTGAGTAAAAGTGCTTTATCTTATCTCATTGAATTTACAAGTTTAGATTTCAAGGTTTTCCTTTCATTTAATTTACCACGCTTGTTAGAGAGATTTGATCCTTATTATTGACCCTGTCGATCGATGCCATAAAAGTACAGGCTGTTATTTTTTCGGATTTTACCCGGTTCGATTCCCGGGTGTGGCAATCAAATTTTGAAAATCTGTGAATGCAGATATGTTTCTTTTTAAAAATAAAGGAATGTTTTATTTGAGTAAAATGGTCTATCTTCAGTATGTAGAGTACTTTCCCTCCAGGTGTCATTAAAAAATTCCACCCTGTATATATTGTATTCTACTGTACGTGTGTATGTCACTGAACTCCTCCTAAACGGTTGGACCGATGTTGATGAAATTTTTTGTGTGTTCAAGAGGATTCGAGAATGGTTTAGATTCACAATTTGGTTCTTTTTTTGCAGGACAACGTCTGTCGGGTCCGCTAGTAGCTGGGAACACCCAAATACTCCGAAAAACTTTATTCCGAATTTCGATGTTCCGATTGTCAGAAGTCCGAACTTCATAATATCTAAGAATTGTAATGTCTATTATTAAAAATCACGAAACTGATTTTACCGAAAGTCATTAAAGCGATTTGTTAGTTTTCCGATTGTTATACGTTCGAAGAGTCAAATGCTAGAAGGGTTTTCGGTCTGAAACACGACATTCCGATTTTCAATACTTCGAATAAACTAAAAGTCAACATGTTTGTTCTACAGAATTTAGTGACAGAAAGAAATCGCTGCAGAACCAACTTCACGCAGTCTGGTCTGGGAATCTGGAATGGGTAGAAGTGGGTTAGGTTAGGTTAGAACTGTGACCACAACAGAGCGCGAGCCGAGCGAGCGAAGCGAGCGTGTCGCGGCAGCGGCCGGCGAAGCGCTGGAATTGATCTGTATTATATTAAAAATTTGGGAAACATACTTTGGCATGAGACCAGGGAATCAAAATATTTTTATTCAAAAGTAAACAATCATAGTTTTAAATGAGAACCAACCACTGTAAAAACTGTACTTCATCATAATAATATAGTTTTTTCTTTAAAATGATTTTATTAATCTTTTCTTCTTTAGCTATATACTTTCTTCGTTTCGGCTTTGTTGGCTCACCGTTCATTATTTTTTAAATTTCACTTAAATTTATTTTACTACTAGCTGTTGCCCGCAGCTCCGCCTGCGTGTTACTTTAGATCTACATAACTTTTTTATTTATGAAGCGATTGAAAACCAAACCGCAAATTCAAATCAAAAATTCAAATTGGTTAAGCCGTTTCTGAGATTAGCGTGTTCAAACATTCAGACAAACAGACAAAAGTTCTAAAAACCATTGTTTTGGGTACAACAGTTTCTCTATTATATCTTCCATTATATTCTCTATTATACCATAAAAATTCATCTTAAGATACGAAAATATAAAATATTATTTATTATCTTCGTCGTGTGTGATAGTCCATTGAATTGTATGGCAAGCGATATTGTATCTTAAGTTAAAATGTTATAGAATCTTAGCCGCGTGCAGCGCCCCTTAGACTGCGGGTGACGTAACATGTTCTGAAGAGCTCTTCAATCTGATTCCACCCTCTTCCTTCTGATCCCGAACAACGCGTGCCGGGCAGTGATGCCACTCCCACACAGTGGATAGCATGTTCGCGAGAAACGAGCGTTTTAAACTTTCGTTTCTCTGCTTCATGCACATTTTTGGGTTCGGTGTCGGTCTAGTAACACCCCCGGCAATTTTTTTTTTATATTTTCAATGTACAGAATTTTCACTTCTACAGATTTATTATAAGTATAGATTATTATTTTCCATAAATTTATTGATGACTAGCTGTCCCGGCGAACTTCGTACCGCATTAATTTTTCTAATGTTCCGCACTTTATGTTTCTTCCATAAGATCCTTCTCCTGATAATAACGAACAAAACACAAAAATAATTAGCGAAATCGGTCCAGCAGTTCACGCGTGATGTCGTGACCAAAGGAAATTGGGATTCATTTTTATATATAGAGATGTTTCTAAATATCATTAAGTCGAACTTTTTGTTATTCGATCTATTGAAGCTCGATATTTTGAGAGTAGTAATTATAAACGTTAGGAAAATTGAAATTTAAGAATTATAAAAATAGGAATAATGATCAATCGGAGTTGTTATATTCGGAATTTTGAACCAGTCGGAATTATGAAAATCGGTATTTTGAAATTCGTATTTGTGACTGACGGAATAAAGTTATTCGTATTTATGTAGTGTACCCCTAGAATTTGCCCCCTTCCATACTAAGAAATGAGGCCGTCCTATATTTACTATTTATTACACTTAAAATTCCCGATATATATATATTAAGTGTTGACGTTGTTGATGTACACTTAAGTGTGTACAGTACGATTATTTCCACTTTGGCGCTCGGGATGTCTTGGTTTTATTTGTTTTATTTTCACAAGGAGTATAAGAAAGACTAGAAGTGACGAATGGACGAAATCTTGCAATCATGCCGTTTAATGAAAAAACGAATTTTTATCCAACGAAGAGAAGCTGAATTTGTTAAGTGACAGATTTATTATCAATATCTTTAATTCAGACTGTGAAAGTAATTTTAGACTGTATGGCTTCATTTTAAAATAAACAATTAATACTTATTATAAATAGCACTGTTAAAAGATAAATTTCCTTGCACAAATTTCATATTTTGAGTTTTAGAATGCGATGTAAAAATTTATTCAAGCCACATCTAGGTTATTCATTAGGTCTGTTGTAAAAAATACATTTTGGCAGGTGATTTTCATTACTATTTTAGACTATAATATCCTAGTAGGATGTAATGAATATAAAAAAATGTCTCTCGTGTAATTTGTAGTTGCGATCGTGCCCGATGTCTGTCGAGGATTGTCGAGCGCCAAAGTGGAAATAATCGTACTGTTCCTGTAGTTATTTGGCAGACATGATGATTTCTGATTTACCTATCTGTTAACTTTTACTTTTTTTTATTGTATGACAATTAACTTATTCTACGCCCCATAGATACATACCTACCTTAAAAATAAGAATACATAATATAATATCTTATAGTATAAACACTAACACCAACACTGTCATTAGAAGATTAGACGGGTGTCGTGTGACACTTGGTGTTAGGTAGCGTGCCACGAAAACGTCTATACACGACACCTTTCGGCCAAAACCCTTCCTTCAGGTTGATTTATGTTCGCGAGCACCACAATGTGGTAGGTATATAATACTTAATAGGTTTGATGCAACAGAATATGTCATTGCCGCTAAATCGAATCATACTTACAACATAAAATAAATATTAATAGTAACGATTTCGGGACTTAACCTTGTAAAATTATCTTATTTAGGGCCTATCCTTATTATTAAAATGAATTCAGAACGCGAAAGTCTAATAAAAAAAAGGAAATAAATTGAATGGCACTCACGCGCATCGACATAGGAAGCACCCAATTATGGGCCTGTGCCGGAACGGTACTATTTTCTACAACAAGTGTGTAAACACTCTAACAACTACGAGTATATTAGATTTATTCACGTTAAGTGCCATTATTTGGTAAATGATAACAAATTGTTTTCTTAAATATAAGTAGGTACCTACCGCAATTCTTAATACACTGGAATTACTTTCACTTATCTAATGTTCAGTAGGTGTAGTATAAATACTCTTCTGTCGCAAGCATTTTTATTTTTAAACAAAATTGTAGCAACAAAGTTACCAAGTGGCTGAACAGTAAATAGGTACAACTAATAAGATAGAGACGGCGAACGGCTTGCTGCCGTTCACTCTTGTCTCCTAAGGGTAGTTCTGGTACATATATTAATCAAGCAGGACAATATGCAACAAAATTATATAAATCGCATGTGCCGTTTTAGAGATATGGGTGTGCGGGACGGACAGACAGCAAGAAATGATAGTCTCATCTACGGAGCCCAAAACAAAGAAATTACGCTATTTAGGTAATTTAATTTAAAGGATATTTTTTGCTTTTCAGACGAAATAAGAAAGTGATAATCCATGTGCCGTACAAAGTGAAGAATATTAAGCACACGCATACAGTTTTCAAAACAGTACATCATCACCACAAATACCACGACCATGAGCACGGCTCGCCGTCTGAAGAACATGAACTCTTTCGTCACTTGTACTACCACGATGAGCCAATAACCTCACACAGTCAGCCTTATGGTGAGATTGGAATCCCAGAGTTCTTACCAGATAATTTGTCTACGGACCATACACTGGATATACCAGATGTTCCATCTCGTGAAATGCGGCCAGCATTACCCAGTCGCATGATACCTATTTATAGAAGGGAGTAGGTGAGAAATTCAAGTTTCAAGCACAAATTTAGCTTGAATAGTAATTAGAATCGTGTTGAAATTGCACCTGTTACTCTTCCAGGTATTTATTGACGTAAGTCACAGTACCAGAGTAAAGGAGGTAGTTTTCTCGTTTTTAATTAGCATTAGGTACCGCACGGGAACACATTAAGCGCGAGGTAAAAAGTAGCCTATATAGCACTCAGGAATACAGCAATATAAATTATGAATCGAGTCAGCGGCTTCCAAGATTATTATCCCCAACAATATTTTTTATAGATAACACTATGTATTGTCATATCATAATACCTTTATATTAACGCAGTGCAATTGATCTTGCATACTGTAAGATTAGGATTACAAAATTTGAAGCCAATTTGACGCCCACTGCCGACATATTAACATACACCACGCTGCCGCGCTGGTGGTACGGGTTGTTATAGGGTTTTGTGACGAATTTCAGTTTTCCTTCTTTCAATCAAAATTATTTCCTAAAGGAAGCTACACATATTCAATTAATAACACCCCTTGTGTTCCGTAGGGAGTAAAAAATGGAAATTGGTAACAATGAATTTTAAACTAGGTATATATCTAAACCTCAAAATATTTTCAGCATAACTAAATATATGCTCCTAAATAATCTTTTTTAACACTTTATTGTGGCGTTCCCAATAAGTTTTGAGATAATTATGTCATGACAGTGTGTTACGCTTACCACGGAACTTTCCTTTCATGAGAGTGTTCCTGTGATCCTTCAAGGGCGTTTTTTATGTCATGCGTGTTTCTAACCACATGCGGGTCCAGCCCGCATACTTGTCGATAATGACATGCGTTGCGTGTCACGCGGGTCGCTACAATAACGAGGCTGATCGCAAATTGATTTGATAGTGACATCAACAAGCATGCGGGCTAAACCCGCATGCGGTTCAATACACGTGTGACAGTACCTAGCGCTTAAGTATACTTTTATCTTCTCTTGTTATTGTCAATACTTTGTATTTTTAAAATAATTAAGATACAAATAATAGTTGTAACTTAATTTTTTTTTATACGTTACTATATTGTAAAACACAAACATAAGTGCAAAATATTTATTTGTGTTAAGTTGTCTCATTTTACTTAAGATATTACTTTAGAAGAATTGTTAACTTTATTTTTTATTTAGTTGTATCTTAATTTTTTTTTAAACGTAAGTATATTGTAAAACTCAAACGTAAGTGCACAAATTAATTATATGTGTTATGTTGTCTCATTTTACTTAAGATATTACTTTAGAAGAATTGTTAACTTTACTTTTTATACGTTAGGTACTAGCTACTATGAAAATTCTAAGTTTTCCTTAAATTTGCCGTATATCATTACTTCCCAGAATTTTATCCTTAACAGCAACACTATCGTATGTTGTAATAATAAAGGGTGTGATTTTTTTTCTAAATCAATGGGTTCGTTTCTTAGCTTTTACAAATACCATCTATAAAATAAACAAGATTGTACATTGATGGTTGACATAGAAATAATTCGTAATAAATAACACAACAGCATCAATGTACAGCGCTGTTGTCACATCCCTCGAGAGTCAGCAAGCGGAATAGAAACTTAGTGCGGATTCCATGCGCTAAGGTTATAAAGGAATGTGGAGCCGACATTGCATATAAAACTTTTTTTTAATGAAATACGATGAGAAAGATAAACTTAAATTACCATTGCTTTGTCATGGACTTTCGCCAGGTAACGCCTGATTACATCCAATATTTAACCAGTTTATATCTTGAATCGACCGGAAATTTTCAGCAGAGGACGTCAATAGTTATATTCTTAGTACAATTTTTATTTTCAAATAATTGCACCACTTGCTGTTGGTGGTCTTGCGCCTTTAAATCTTAGTCCACCCCTTGTTCTATCCAGTCTACTTTGTTAGCCCTGAAAATATACCTTGCGGATCGTAGCCTCTTTTCATAACACATGCCTTACTTTCAATAATTTAAACAAACTAATACGTAAATATTTTCACAGGGAAAATAATAACCGTTACCGTTACATATCCTAACACTAATTAAATCAATGTTTTAAATATATTCTCTCCTACAGGCATTATATATTATATATATTATATTATATTCTCGAGCATTATTTGATCGAGACAAGTTTTATTTATTACTCCACCTCGAGGTTAATAAAACAAACAAAATATTTTTTCATTTAGTTATAAAATAAAATAAAATATTATATTTAAATTAAATATTTAAGTATTGGAGTATCAACATAGAGCAACGCGGACGTAAATACGCGGTCGTCGTATAAGTATCAATGATGGAGCCATATCTAACAAATGTGTAAGCTTAGTAATGTGTTGAAACACATTTGGCTATTTTATCATAATCATATAGAGGAAAAAATTTATATGAATATGACTATTACACAAATAATATAGTAAGTACTTTATGATTTTGAGACTGTTCCGTTTTAAAAATATAAGCTACGGAGAGCTGCGGGCATCAGTAAGTGGGTTTGGGTTTAAAGATCTTTATTATCAACCAAGACATTCGTCACTTATGTGATAACTTAGTATTAAAAACTATCATCTGTCCGTCGTCACTAGACAAGTAGGTACACAATATAAGTGTAGGTAGTGCTAAATAATTATTCAATAACATTAGGTAGGTAGGTAAACAATTTTGACAAAACACGTAGGAACGGTAATTTATTAAAAAAATATTTTTTAAGAATATTTCCTATTTAACCGTCTTCAAAAAAAGGACGAGGCAATTCACTGTTTTTTATGTATATATTATTCGATTGGGTGAACCGAATCAGATTTTTTTAAATGAAAGCTACTCCTTCCCTAATGGTCGCATTTTAATTTGGTCCCTTTCTGGTATTTTGAGGTCAGTTTTTGTGTCATGTTTGACGTGTTTTTTTTTCACTCTCCTACCCCACCCTCTTTATATTTTGATAATTCACTTTGTAGAAGAACGAACCAGCAGAATCAGTGAAAATTCCTCTGTGTGAAATTTAAATGACAATTTTTACTTCCGTATACGTAGATATATTGTTTTTAAGCACTTTGCTTCGTTCATATAGACCAACACGTTACCGGTACCGTAGGTCCGTAATTCGGTTGCTTTGTGTTCGTACAAATATACCTATTTGTACGCTTGGGTACAGCTGTACCCAGCTGGTCTTAAAACTCAAAAGAGTTTCCTCTGTGAACTGAATGTAAGTAGGTGTAAAAACCATACATATTATTTTTATTATAAGCACGCCTATACGTCCTAGAGGGTCAGCAGAGTTAATTACAAACCTACATTTTGCCAGTTGTTCTTTTAATAAGCATATTGCCGTTTCTCCCAAAGGGCTAGGTATCATTCCCGCATCGTTTGGGGCTGAGTTCTATCCCACGTTGGAGTCGTTCGGTAAGTGAAGGTCTACGTCGATCGATGGATTCGCGATCTAAATTATATATTAAAATTAAAAATATATATATTATGAAGCAAAGATTGGATGATGTCGATATTGGTCATAGTAGCACAGTGGTCACAGTATTCCCCTTGTTAAAGAAAGGCCGTGGGTTCGAGTCCTGCCGATGACATTTCAATTTTTGTGATATTACTGAAGCCTTGATTTTTTTTAGAAGTGTGTTTGTTTACAGTGCACATAAAACAACACGACTTATTTTATTACCCACGACGGAACCCCTTTTTTTCCTGTGTACCCTTGGCTGTTCCCTTGTTGGTACAGTGTAAAATAAATTTTCGGTATATGTGTTTGGGGTGAGAGGATGTTTGTGATAGGTACGAACAGATTGAAACTGGGCTAATATTTTTAGAGGTTTCCCTAAAATCGGTTCCTAGGTGTCGGAAACGAAAAACCTAGTCCAATCGCAGGAAGCCGCAGTTGTCCACTAGTATCAGTACTGAACCACTAAATGAAATAAACAACCCAACTACCAGCAAAATAAAGAGCTTTTTTTTGCACGTGTTAATTTAAATATACTTAATGTAATGCTCTGCAAAACAAACTAATGAAGCAGAATGCTAATTACTATGGCATTTCTTTATCTATTATAAGAAATAGAAAACGAATCTTAAGCATACGAACGTAATTGTGTTACGTTTTGCGGTCATTTTCAGTCGCATTGTTTGGAACGGTGCGGCGCTAAAATATTTATTTTGTACATTCCGTTAAAAATTGTATCGTATCGATTTTACTTCCTAATATGAGAAAAGAGCTCTACTACAACGGGTATTAGAGTCATAATCGCCCCGCCTCCCCTCCCGTTAAGTCTGGTATATCTCTTGGACAAAAGCAATTGTTTACTTTTGCTGATATTACAGTATTTATCTAAGTGAAATTGGATAAATGGTCATCTTGCAAGGGTACAATATTCAATCCATTGCGGCGTAGCAGCAGTGCGGTGTTCAGTATCACGGTGCTCGCTCCAGTGGCGAAAAATAAAACTAAAATATCTGGAAGTTAAGAAAGTTGAGTGATGTAAACACAATGTGGACGTAGGTCCGGTCTCTTGGAGTGTATTAGTTCTCCTAATTCGTTAACTGCATGTTGTGGAGCTTGGTCGTTTTCTAGTGTGTTCGGTTTTCTAAAAATTTCGGAGAGTATGGATGTATTCAAATATTTGACTGTGCTGATTGTGTTATACCTCGGAGGTGGGGAAACTGGAGGCGGCGGGAAACATTAGTAAGAGCTAATAGATATTATATATACCTACTATGTTAAGTTTTATATGCTAGTGCAACTTTTTTAATTGTATGAGTGTCATCTGTAAATTTTATTATTATTATTAATTGCGATTGCTACACAATTTGTTCCTTTAAAATCATTTGTCCCCTTCTAGTTTTAATTTATTAGGAACAGACTTATAATATTAGCGTTTAAAAATCATGCATTGCGCGATCTCCTTTATATAATCCTGACTAATGACTGTGAATGTTATTGGTTTTTATAAGGTTTTTTTATTTTACAGCGAACACGTGAAGTTGCATATTCCGGAATTTCATCATTATGATCATCATAAGAAAGTAATTACAATTCACCATCATCACCACGCACCAAAAAAGGAGCATCATCACCATCATCACCATCACCATAAACCACATATTCCACATGGCCATCATTATAGCCATCATCGTAAAAAAGTTCATTTGAAGACTCATACAGTTTCAAAGGGAGATGGTGGCCACCATGGTTCACATGGTCACCATGGAAACCATCATATGCATCTTCAACACCATGGCCATCAAAGTCCCCAGCATGATCACCACTATGGTGGTCACGGGCTTCAAAATCATTATGGGCACTACGGTAATAATAACCATCATGGTTTTGGTAGTCACAATGATGTGCCATCTATCAGTTATACACAAAATGCTATTCCATCATACGAGGATGAATATACTTCAGGGCATTCGTATGATAGCGGTGCTTCTGTCTCGGGCTTCGTGCCTCAAATTCCTCAAGTACATGGTATATCACATACTGTGAAGCAAGTCAATGTATTTGACTCTCTACCTGGAGCTTTGCCAACTAAAGATGCAGTAAACAGCTACGCAGTCACTGAAGAGGGAGAGGAAGGTGAAGAACGGTTCATATCTTTGGACAATTTAAAAAACACATATCCAGCAACTTATGGGTATGTTCAAGCAGCGGCTGCATCTTCTTCAAACAATCCTTTCGAAGGAATTACAACTTACAATTCAGATCAACACTCCCGTGGCCCATTTTCAATGGCTGTTTCTAACTCAAAGGGGATAGAGAGTTTCTCTGGTTCCAATGACAACGATCCATTCTCGTCAGCTCTGCTCTCATCACAGAGCAATGATCTTCCTAGTGCGTCACCTTCCGCCAGTTATCCGTTAACATTTGATGACAATGGTTTTGATGATCCGGAGAATACTTTTGCGGGATCTGATGGAGAAGGTGCTACATTTATATCAAACGATGACAACAGTATTTCGGTTAATAACCCTGTATCTTTTACAAGAGAAGCGGGTATACAGCAAACTACGAAGACAGGAAATGTTCAAACATTAGTGTATTAGATCTTAGTACTCGTAAGTAATTTATATTTTTTGTTTATAAGAGGTAGCAATACAATATAACATACTCGTACTATAATTAAGCGAAAAAGCGCTGATTGTTCTATGTTATGTCAAAATCCAGTACAAACTAGCTCGCTTCGCGGGAACAGATATTAATTGTTACTTTAAATGAAGGTAACATATCCATAGTTATAAAAAATCTTAGTTTGTATCACCAATTCTTTAAATTTGTATAAGTAATAATTTTAATCAATTTATTTTTGAGCTATAATGTGGCTTAAACTTATAACAGTAATAGCCTTGGCTGCCTAATAAGACTTGATTTGGTAAATAAATTATAACTTTCTTACATTTTTGTCGAATCAAATATTTGTGTGACCAACAAATTTTTGTTTTAGGATAAGGGTGTTTGCTATGTATAATACGAGATATATAAGTATATTTATTAGAAGGTATGATTGTAAGTTTTAACTATAATACATAGCAGTATTGCTTCAGTTGTTAAAAATTAATACTTTTTGATTTAATTAGTATTTATTATCTTTCCCCACAATCTACGAATAAAGTGTAGATAAACATAAAAGATTAGGGAAGTCATTGCGATTAGTTTCAGAATGTTTCCCATTCAAAGTACTGTCTTATGTCATCGTACTACGAGTACTTACAATTGACTACACTCTATTTAAATACGACGCTAAATTTGATACGCCCTAGATCCGGAATATTACGCAACACATTGAAAAACTTATTGGGTGTCAACGTAACTGTAACGGAATAATTTAATAAGAAAAAAGTTATAGTTTTTTACTGATAGATTATGTAATGGCAAGCAATCTATAATTGCGCTCTGCTCTTATAGCATTCAAAAATATTTTAAATACCCGGTTGTTTTGATTAGAAGTTATACAAATGGTATAGTTATGGTATTTCAACCGGCCCTGAAATCTGACTTGATATTTTTGAGAAGAAAGCTATAAGGTCCAACGATTATTTTGTGTAGAATTTGTTACCACAGACAGTTTCGGTGTTCTCGTTGGATATGGATGTCGTAAGTCATCTAACATTGACTTGTAAAGTGCATAGTTGATTTCAATCAAGAAGCTGTATGCAGATATGCTAAATTTTAGCTGTAGTTTTGTGGTTTATATATACATTTGGAACCGTTAGACTGCTCTGCTGTGATGTTCGCCAGACCAGCAGCGCTACCTACCTAGTCCAATAGTATATGTAAACCATTGCCGAACTGACTTGAACACACCATAAATTACATGAAAATCGGTCCCCTGGTAAACCAGAGAAGAGTTCAATAAGTTACGACCGCTGAATTAAAAACTTATGATCCCCCCACCAGGGCTGACCCTAGCGGATATTTTTAAAATCTTCAGAGGAGAATGGCTAATTGGTAAGAAAAAGAAAAAGAGACGACGTCATTTGGCGTTTATGTCGTTTTACAAAATAAGTAAAATGAACGTATTTTCTTGAGGTTTTAATAGATACACCTAAACTAACCTATTCTGTATTCTGCCCTGCCCACTGCCACTTGAGCCTAGTAACTCTGAGCTATGTCATTAAGAATTTGATCGCGATGTGACACACCGAGCTTAGCCCTTTCCATTGCTCTTTAAACGATAATAAGCTTCTGAATAAAGAGCACCGTTAACGTCCACGTTTCTGTTCCGTACTTACTCTTAAAAAAATTCGATATTTTGGACGAAAAGATAATGTTACGTAGCTTACGGAAAGCTACCCAGCCAAATGACCTCTTGAAAGTGCATATTTGTCATCAATGTAAAAGCCGTTGAACTTAAGTAACATTTGTGCAATGCAAGCCTATGCAATTTTCATCCATGTTTAAGTAGGTACATCAACTGCATAAACAACTTTGTAACTCTATAGATTTATGCAGAATTACAAAGTAATTTATGTAGCTAGTATATCTACAAAACTGGACCGAAAATGCAAAATTTTAAATTTTTATTTGCTTTATCCACTAAACACTGATCGCATTTTTAATTTGAAGCTTCTATGTCTGCTAGAAGTGCCTTAGAATTTTGATGATCGGTCAGTGAGTCAATGACAAAAATATGAAAATTTGAATAGTTATAATTCTCAAACTACTAGTTCAAATAGATTGAAAGTGAAATATACCGTGTTTATATAATGCCTGCTTGGTACCTGAAAATCAATTAACCTTCTTGTATTATCGACAACGAAGTTATATGGGGTTGAAAATGTTACGGCCGTGTTACTTTTTTTGCTCGAATTGGCGGGGGCACTGCCGTGCTCCCAGATTTCGTGGACATATCCATTTGGGATTTTCTGCACACTAGTATAGTATTCTTATATCTGTGGTTTCGGTAAGGTGATCATTTATCCTATAAGGTATTGTGTTTGATGACCATAAAACTAAACACAGTTTAGGATACATACAACGTTTATTTTTGTCGCCTTAAAACCCAAGAAATATCTACATACTTCCTGCTAATTAGGTGAATAGAGCTGTATATTTAAGTGCAGTCAGTTGAAGGTCTGGTTGACACTACAACCAAAAGCTCCTGAAGACAATTGACCTTTATTTCCGTACCAACTAAATTACTGGCAAAGTATGGGTGTGTAACGCACCTCTGTCTACCCCTTCGCGATATAGGCGTGCTGCTATACAGGGTGTTACGAAAGGGTTATATCAACCCGAAGCCAGCCCCATCAGCTGGTCGACCATAACCCGTTTCGATATATGGCGACCGCCAAAGAAGAATAAAAAAAGTTCATCAAAAAATTTAAAAAGATATTTCAAATCAAAACAAACGTGTCCCAACGCTACGGCTTGACGTAGCTACAACTAGACAATGAGCGCGTGGTACGTATGTACAATTGCCCTTGGCGGTGGCGCAGGCGTCGCGGCGGTGTGGGCGTCCTTAAAGGATTATTTTTGTTTATGTAAATAAAATTATGACCAACACATAGTTATGTTTCCTCAGATCCTCGTCGGTGGTTCGACAGGTGCACCACGTGCAAATGGTAGTAAAATCTCTGTCCCCAATTTTAGAAAAATCTTACCTTTTTACAGGAAAGGTTATTTTTTGTGTAACAGTGCTAAATGCGGCTTCGACTCGACTGCGTACACAGTATTTTTACAGCAGCGCTCAAATTGCCTTCTGATGCTCCTACACAAAGCATCATCTCGTAATACTCTTCGTTACTCAGAGTGTGTAAGTTCGTGAGGCATCGCTTGATGCGAAACAGAGACAAAATGTTCCTACCAGGAGTGAGACGGAAGGCTTTTCACAAGCGCGCATTATTTATACCTATTATTTTTGTACCTATTTGATGTCGATGACCGAAGCAGCTGATTTTAGCTAGTGTTGTTTAAACAAGTGTGTATTTTATTCGGTAATAAGGTTTTTTTATGAATTTTTTTTTCTTCTCTGATGGCGGTCGCCACATATCGAAACGGGTTCTGGTTGACCAGCTGATGGGGCTGGCTTCGGGTTGATATAACCCTTACGTAACACCCGGTATATGTACGTATATTTGGTGTAATATTATATTTTATTATTTTACAACGGAACGGGGACGGTACATGCGTTTGGAGTGAGAGGATTTTTGTGCAAATCCATGTTGCCATATTTCTGCATTTCTTTTTTAAAATGTTTCAGTAATGGGTTCGGGTTTGATTGGATTTATAAGGTGACATGTTGCCCTTTTTCTCCAAAACTACCTACTAGTTTGATTTTAATGCAGTTTTCAGTTTGGGTGTTTTTTTAATATTCTCACACAACGTCACCTAGCCCAAACTAAGCTATATAAAGCTTGTGCTATGGGATCTAGACAACTGATGAACTCTGTAGACTCCGAAACAAACATTTGTGGATCACACAAATAATTGACACGACCCGGAAATCGAACTTGAGACTCCGGAGTCAAAAGGTGCATGGTGCATGTTCTTAGATAGACATTAGGGTGACATCTCCTCACCGGGGGGCGCTGCAGTAAACATGTTTGTGCAAAACCAAAACTACTACCTACGTCTTTCTTTGGTGCAGTTTGTTTGATAAGTGAGGGTTCAAAAGATGTTAAGGTAGTACTCTAAAGGGCGCACTACTGCAATAAATTTTATAATAACTACTTGAAAAACATAAAAAGTCCTAAACTACGAGCTCGATTTTACTGCAGTTTTCATCAGAGATGGGATCGAGTTTAATAGTAGTAAATATGTTCTTAGAAAGATATTACGGTGACATATCACCAGAGAGCGCTACAGTGCCTTCATCTTAAGAATGCAGCTTGAACCTCACAAATACTTAGGTCACACAGACTAATAGGCAGCTAGTTTCTAATTTAGTTTTAAGATTTTTGTGACTGTTAATATTAATTGTAAATAAATCAGTGGCGTTTTTATAATAATATTATGTTCTATATATTGTTAATACAAATAAATATGCTTACAATAGGCCGCTTGACATAGTAGGTACTTAACTCAAATATTACTTACTCCAACTTATATCATTATGGCATTATAGTTGGTTATGTAACAATATTACGAATACATAACGTTCCTAATTTGTTTTGCGGGTCTATGTGAAAGAGCCATGAATGCAGTATATTTTTTTTCATTTTTGCTTTAAAAATTATATAACTGATTGAACGTAACTATCTTGGGGCAAAAATAAAATGAAAACCATCATGCAAAGATGATAATAATAATATGTATGTTACTTCCGTAGCTGTCTAACTCATAGATGAATGCAAAATAATTGTCTTTTAAGTTTCATAACCCATGTGTGAAAAAAGAGATAATGACCTACTCGTAAGCGTTTTAGGTTGTGTTTTGTGTTACATAGTGAACAAGTTACCGCAAATAAAAAAATAGACAAAGCCATGTAGAAAGCCGGATAAAGGCTGCTACACACAGTGCCGCAGGCCATGCCGCCGCTAACCCGGCGGCTTATAAAGCCGCCGGCTTGCCGCACAAAGAAGCCGCCGGCAAGGCCGCCGGGCTGTGCCGGCGGGTTGCGCGGGGTGCAAGCGTCAGTTCATACATACATGACTGTCACAACCGGAATGATGCTTGGCGGCTATGCGCGGCCTAAGCCGGCGGCTTGTATTGCCGGCGGCAGTGCCGCTCGACATAAACCCGGCGGCACTGCCGCCGGCACTGTGTGTAGCAGCTTTTAGGGTCGCTTTTCGCGACAATGTCTATCATAGTGTTAATTGCGTACTTAAGTAGCTTTTGTATGCAAATTTGCCACTGTGGTCAAGTTTACCGTTTACGACTGCGTAATAATTTACTACCTGAATATCGATGCCTATTATGATATGTCAAAGTGTAAATTTGTAATCCACTTAACCTCTACTACTCTTATAACACACATATTATCTTCTTTCTAAGTTAAAAAAAAATCGTTAGGAACCCGTTCTCACGTGATGCGCTGTCAAATATTGGTGGTAAATTTATTATACGGTTTAGACATTGTAGACATCGTTGTCTTCTGAACCTATCTTTTTATATATAATTCTACTGTACGTGTGTATGTCCTCCTCTTAAACGGCTGGACCGATGTTGATGAAATATTTTGTGTGTGTTCAAGGGGATTCGAGAATGGTTTAGATTCACAATTTGGTTCTTCTTTTTTTTGCAGGACAACGTCTGTCGGGTCCGCTAGTTGTGCTATAAATTTTTCGATCACACATGACATTGTACTTTGAATACAGCCGTAACACTTAGGAGAGGATTTAATCGAGATTGAAATAAGAACAAATTCTATATTGTATTTTAAATTAATAACAAAATATATAATATTACTAACAAGTACCCGGTTAATCCGAGATATTCACAACAATCATTTCTGTAACAACACAAAATGCATTCAATACATCGACAACTCTTACACTAAGGTCTGAAAGTACCTATTCACTTTTCAGTAATACCTCTTGGTAGCTTAAAGTACACTGGTCAAAAGCAAGGTCACTCTGCTATTCTCTTCAAATCCAAAACGTTTCAAGACAAGATCCATCAAATTAGACCAGCCTGACCAGTATTAAATTAACTTTTTATCTATATGTACAATTATATCTAAGTCCTATGGCCCTGTCTAATATCCACCATGGTCTCCAACGTCTGAACCGTACTCTTCCATTCCAGAGAGCGAGTTCCCGGCCTGTTCGCCTCCTTCAAAACTGACTGGGGATTCCCCGTAACCACCTTCATGAGATTCTTCTGCGACGCCCCAGCCATGTCCGCCTCCGTGACCACCACCTGAAGAAATACAAACACAATAAATAATACTTATGATGTGTATAGGTATTAGAGATATCCTAATTTTGTGATCAACGATAGATTATAAGTAAGCAAATAAATTATTCGGGTAAATCCTACATAATAATATTAAAAACGCTAAAGTTTCCATGTACTGTTAAATGGATGTTACTCTTCTACGCGAAAACTACTGAACAGATTTCAAACGGAACAAAATGGATCAGGGTACCATAGGTATACGTATTCTACTTTTAATATGTTTCAGGTGAGAGTTAGGAACGAGAAAACTATTACATAAGAGCAACTTCGCGTTACATTTTGGATACGCTAAAATACTTAATTTAATGAATTGAGAGTAAGATAATACACCTAAGAATGAATGAATTTTGCCCATTTCAGGTGATACTATCTGGTATCACCCATAAAGCGTAGTCATAGGGAGACGGAAGGAGATTCCTATCTTTCGGGACTGTCAAAGAGATAACCAATATTATCAGGCCCGTTAAATCCGGTTATAATCATAAAGAAAACAAATACACACCTCCACTGAAATGAGGGGCGGCTTTAGGTTCCCCATAAGTGTATCCAAGTACTTCATAATGATCGTCACCACCGCCGTGTTTGTGGTGTATGTGTTTGACGATAGTGTGCTTATGATGATGATGCTTCACGTATAGAGGTACGTGGATGATGACTTTCTTGTGACCGCCGCCGCCTCCACCAGCCGCTATTAGTGAACACAGCTCGGC
The DNA here is from genome assembly GCA_963556515.1 of Nudaria mundana. Taxonomy (NCBI): domain Eukaryota; kingdom Metazoa; phylum Arthropoda; class Insecta; order Lepidoptera; family Erebidae; genus Nudaria; species Nudaria mundana. Next base: position 7,486,814 of record OY748286.1, read on the forward strand.
TACGCAGACTAAGGCGATCTGGAATAAAATATCATTTGAGAACAATTAGGTTTATAAAACTTCAATGTGTGAAGTAACCTAAGACTTAACCTACTGTGTAATGAATGTAATGATGTAGAGGTGCATACAATGTAGAATAGTGATTATGTAATTAAACCAGTCAGATTTTTAAGGCTCCAATCACCCGCTACGACTGCCGTAGATGTTTGTATGGCAACTGGGACCGACGGCTTAACGTGCTTTCCGTAGTCTCTCAACGAACTCACGTCCCACACAGATCGCCTGCAGTCCGCCGGCAGATATCGGCCTTGAATTTGTAGCCAACTGCAACCTCATCCCGTAGGTGGCGCGCTGCTGACGCGATACGAATTTTGGCGGGATGTGCCACCTGCTGGGTCCAACTGTAATTCTAAACCATCTTCGAATTCAATCAAACACAATTTTAAGATTTCATCAGAACCTCCGAGCCGTTTTGGAGGAGTTCAGTGACAAAGTACCTATTTTGCTTATTGGGGCCTTAAAATATTCGTGGAAGAGAAAAATGTTTCCAGAATAAAGGTTTATTTTTAATTTGAGTCGGTATGAAGTTTGCGGGGCCGCTAGTCTATTTATAGAAAACATTGTCGGGTTGGTTAAAGGACTAATCACTCGAGAACGACGTCTCCGTCCCAAAAGTGCTAAAAACTATAAAAATACTAGAAAATTGAAATGTAAAACTAGAGAAATAAGTAAAAATTGCAGGAGCATAAATATTTCGCTGAGCTTTAAGTACAGAACATAACATTAGACATTGAAGAGAAAATATCTCATTACAAATAATCATTTAAAATAAATCAAAAAGACTAGAAATGTACGTGACAATCAAAGTAAGCAAACTTTCTAACAGACAAGACGCTAGAACGACTAAATCTATAAGATGAAGCAGTTTTTTATAAAATAAAATAAAATAAATGCAATAGTGTGGTCAGAGATCAGACCCATATAACCAAAACTCCAGGCAACCTTAGCCACTTAACCACTTAAATTATTTGACATAAAGATTCACTATAATTCTAGACAGCATAATTTTCAGGTAGAGTTGTGATTGCGCACCGCCCTCCCTCTCCTGAAATTAAACCGTGGACACCTAGGAAGATCAACTATATATATAACTTACCAAGGGGTAACAAATCCATGACCACATTGTGTGTTATACCACGCACTACATGTATGTTATTCTCATTTAGCGCATTAAATTGCACTGTATTATCATAAAGTCTATTATTATGAATCCTCTTGAAACCATCACCTAATTTCCCATGTAAAAATGATCTTAATCTCCGGACAGCGTGGTAATATGTAAGCTGAATTCCCCCAGCAGTGAGCATCAATGGGCTGAGATGAATGATCTTGAAACCTTGAAGTACTAAATGCGCTATGTAATAAATATCGCATTTAGTGGTTGATTAAGTCCATGTTTTTATTTTTAGTTTGACACAGTTGCGACATCATCAGCATTGTCAACATTTTCTTCAGCGCAATATTCGCTAATCGTATGATCTGTTTGATTTCACTGCCCGCGCCGTAATGATCCAAATGTTTTGTTGTCACATAATAATAAGTTACATAATTATTGTAATAATTATTTAATCCTACGTATTTTCCAAATAAACTGAAAATTCCCAGTAGTTAGAGGTACGATGTATAATATGTTTTGTTTGCAAATGTGTTATGTGTGTTTCTGAGTAAATAAGAATATTACTTAATAAACCTAAAATAAATGCGTAGTGTCACTCACCAAAACTCGTGCGGCCATGATGTGAGGAGATAAAGCTGTAGCTGGCTGATCGCGGGTGCAGGCACTTGGTGTGTGATAAAGAAATTTAAACAAAACTTCCTTTTATATCGCAACGTGGTTGCGTTTCGCGACACTGCCTCTCTGCAGCTTAGAGCTAGTGGAGTACAAATGCCGAGCAAGTGATTTTCATTCCTATTCCAAGTCAACAAAATGTGATATTGATAGACATTAATAATTTACGGAGAACGGTACGTTTACAACCCATTCACAAACTGAAATTATGGCTTTTACGGTTGAAATTTGAATGTACTTGTAGAATCTGATGTACGTAAATACCTCATTAGAACTCTTATGTTTAAACTATAATTTGTTCTGTGATTGTAGATAGAGCCAAGAGCGGAGATGTGAATATTATGTAGAGATGAAACTATCAGATTGTATTGAATAACGGGATTATCGAGTCCTAGATGGATAAGTCCGACAGGCGGATAATAATTAGGTAGAGAGGTTTATGTTATGTCGTAATACACACCCGCTATAAATATTATTCCAGTATGTGAGTCAGTTTTATTGAATAGCCGTTAGAGGGTTATTTATGAATTCGATGTCAGCCCGCGGCTACGATTCCCAGAACAAGGAAAGGGTCGTTTACTGCACCGCCGCTAGACAAAGTACCTATGTGATTGCTTCCGTAAGAGTCCTATAATAAATCTTACAACTTATTAATTGTTAGTAAGTTAAGAGCACATAGGTACCTACAACACATAATACATAATATATAGGTACACAAAGCAAAGTTATCATAACTTAGTATAAAACAAAGTCGCTTACGTTCCCTATGTACCTACGCTTAGATCTTTAAAATTACTCAACGGATTTTGATGCGGTTTTCACCAATGGATAGAGTGATTCCTCAGGGAATGTATTTGTGTATACAATTTGTCAAATGGGCGATGCCGCGGGTGTACACTAGTTAAATATAAAATACAAAAAAAAACAAATTTGTATAATAGACAGCCTTGTCGCTAAAGAGCAATCTCTTCCTGGCAACCTTACCATGCAGCCCTGCACTAAATTTTGTATGTATGTTTGTAATACCTAATGTAACTCCACATAAAACGCTGTGTAGGTATCTATTTTTGTCACACTGTGTACAAGCAAATACCTGCTTTATATTTATTTGTGCATGTGGATAACTTTTTCCATTCTCTTTTCCCATGGGAATATTTTTTTTTTACTTTTTAATAATAAAATTCCGCCGTACATGTAGTATTGCGTAACTTTAACGTTTCCACATACGGAAGTTGTTAAAAATTTTTTTTCCTCTTTTTTTAAGTTTTCTGCAACACTATTCATTGACACTCCACCATTATCGCTATAATTTGCTATCGTGAATGAGTTTTTTTTTAATTCCACGAAACCGCGGCCGCTCCCATGTCCATTGCTGCGGGTGTCTCTGGTGACACTGAAGGCATTTCCAGTGGCGCCCGGCTGACTTTGGCCACCCGTGTGGCCTCTGCGGGGGTTTGGTCGGAATGAAAATCCCGCGTCGTTGGGGTTGGGTTTTATCCCGCGTCAGTGAGCGAATCTGGTAGCGTGCTGTGGGGAAAAGGCCCCGCAGCACGCAACCCTTCTAGCCTGCTTCTGTAAGGACGGCGGGTAGCCACCCTTCCGTCCTGAGGCCCCGATCATGGAGGTCGATGGTCCTGGGCGTAGATGAGTCTGCGGCGCCCTGGCCGCTGACTGCGGAACTAAGCGGGGAGGGTACGCTCCCTCTCCCTCCCGGCCGCCTCCTTCGCGAGCATGACTTGCTCGCAGATGGACACGACCGCGTTCCACCTACTCGCGCTGTAGACCATGGCTTGGAGCATGGTTTCCAGCGAGAGGATATCCACGCCCAGACCCACTACGAGGTCCCGGCGCTGACTCGCCCACGCTGAGCACTCCACCAAAGTGTGGAATGCGGTGTCGTCGTCCGAAACATCGCAGTGTTGACATCGACGTGTGACCTCACGATGGCTGCGAAACAGATAGCTACCGAAGATCGTCATTGAGTAGGCTAACTTTTATTTTATTTTATTTATTTTTACAGTTAAGGTAGGTATACCAACCCATTTAAGATGTGTATTAAGAACTTAATTTCAAAACTTTTAGTTGTGGCGCGATGTAAACAACACAATTAATTATTGTATACATAACAGTTAAAATTAGATGAAACTGTAAAAGCTACATAATGTTTTATATTAGTCTAAAAGTAACGAACGAAACTAATATTAGGTACGTTTCACTGTATCTTAATGTTATTATATAAAATCACGATACAAATTAGGTACGATGATTTGTCAGATCATTGAGGAAGATGTGAACACAGTTAAGTTAAACTAGACGCAAGTAACAGCGAACGGAAGCAACATACTTTTACTATTATACCAACGAAAGGGAAGCTGATGAGGTTAGATCACCAATGTAATATCGTGATTGCCATACTACAATGTTCTGGTAGTTGTTTTTTACAAATAAATAAATATTATTTATCTCACACAACGTCATTTAGCCCAAACTAAGCTATACGCTTGTCCTATGGGATCTAGACAAGTGATAAACATACTGATATATTTCTAAATACATAAAACACCCAAACTCCGAGACGAACATTTGTGGATCACACAAATATTTGGTTCGACCCGGGAATTGAACCTGAGACCCCGGAATCGAAAGCCGATGCACTACCGACCACGCCACCGAAGAAGAAGAAGGGAGAGGTGTGTCAATTGTAACGTGGAGGCATTGTAACACTTCTTTATACACCACATCCATTGGTACTAATGTAGTGGTAGCTTTTACTGACTTTCAATGCTTCAACGGATGCTGTTTTATCAATCGCCCTAACGACCGAATAGGTACTGAAGCGTCACGAAATGTTTAAATCAAAATTATCCAAATCAACACAACAAATCAAACATTTTTGAGTTTTAGCGAGACAACCGAATAGTAATAAATATAGATTAAGTATGTGCCCCCGTGCGGACTATCGGAACCTCAGGGCAACTATCTCTATACTACGGAGATCGGAACAGTTTACCGATAACCAATGATCAGAAAATGTCAGTGAACGTTTTTTGAAATTGACTGCAATACGAACAAAACTTTCCGAGCGCTATGGTAAGGGTAGGGTAAGGAGACTTATTTGGTCACTCAATAAATCAATTGCGCCAATTATATTACTTGCAGACATGTCAATATACGTAGTATAGGAAATCGTTGTTCTGAGTGTCAAAAGCAATAAGGTTACATAATATTACAATAGTTAGTATGGTAATTAAGTTTCCTTTCCGTACCTCCAACTTTCTGTTTTTTTCTTCCAAGATCCTTCTCTGATAATAACGAACACAACATAAAAATAATTAGCGAAATCGGTCCAGCCGTTCAAGCGTGGTGCTATTTCTTCACAAGTAGGGATTAGGGATTCATTTTTATAGTTACGAGTATATTATAGATGTCGTGCGCGTAGTAACTTGCTACTTTTTTCATTATTACTCCGTTCCTATTAATCGTTGCGTTAAATATATATATATATAATATACCTATAATATTTTTTAAACTCTAAGCCTACATACGGATATTAAGAGCGGTCCACAATGTGTTACTTAGTGCTAAGTGTGGAGACTTCGCTTACAGCTAAATAATAATACTAATCACAGATAAACATAGCGTGAGACCGTGTACTCAAACCCCTCCATTTGGTCAATAAACCCAATACTTACCTATAAGTAGGATTATCCAACCAACATAAACTCGTAGCTCGCGAGGCTGCCTGTGTGCCCCATTTCTACAGTAAAGAGGTGTTATACGCTTGTCTACGTTTATCCGATCTACGCAGTCCAACGCTCTCGATACAAAAGTCTAACAACAAAATATAATTTATTTTAAGCAATACCCAATAAACAATCAATACAACTCGGAATCACGTCATTATCCCTGAAGGGACACAGGGATAGCTACACGCACTCCATTGGTCCCATGTACAATATCGTTGCTAAGTACCTACTGAGTACATATACCTAGAGGACGCTAACAATATGGTTTGATTTGTCCGTTCTTCCCGTTTCCCATAATACCATATCTCTGGAAAGAAATCCTGTATGCTTTTTTACCAACTGTGTATCAAATTCCAGAAGAGAAATGTATAGAATTCTAACTATCACATTTATAGTAGTAGTAGGTTTGTCTTGCACAGGATAGGATGTATAAACATATCACGCCTATATCCCCGAAGGTGTAGGCAGAGGTGCATTACACACCCACAATTTACCAGTATTTTGAGTCCCACGTAATAAGGGGCAAGCCTATTGCCGTCACCGGGTCGCCGTCATACATTTATAATGGTTATGTTCAAAATGGCCAAATGAATTTAATAAAAAGTAGCAGCTATATCGTAATTAAAAAAAAAATTGTAGCCCGTTGCCTTGCTATGAAATGTTGATGAAAGGCAACAAAATCTTACATTCTAAGCGCTATGGCACAGACAATTAAAGTCCTGGGCGTCTCGGACTATAGGATGTATAAATTATATTTGTTAATTGTTGGTTGTATATTTCAATCGTCGGACGTGCCCGGTCAATACATTATTTTTATATAGTGCGTAGTTATTGATTTATTGTATTCGTACACAAGCTACTGATAAAGAATAATTAGGTAACAGTCACACGCACTTGGCAAGCGTAACATTTATATATATATATTAAGTATTTTATTTTTTATTGTTTTTTTCTTTTTGTATGTCTCGTACCTACCTATCACGACAGCTGCTCCACATAACTATTGTTATGAAAAGTTCTATAATGTTTATGTTATTACGTAAATATCAACGACAAAGTGTTGCGTGCGTATTCGATAGATATCTCTACGTGTGTCGGATGCATTTCTAAGCGATTGCTTTTAGATATAGTTTTATATATTACGGTGCTAGTGTTTGTGTAATCATAATCATCGCTTTCATGTCGACGAATGAATGCGGAGCTCATCAAAGCACACATGCATAACATGCATTCCCATTGTGTTTACATTTTGATACTGAAATGTTTTCGTTAAATAACTGTAGTTTTTCGTTTGATCGATTTGAATACCTAAGTCTATAATGCGTTAAAACTGCCTCTGTGGCGCAGTGGTATGTGTATGCGACTGCTGTCCCCGAGGTCCCATGTTCAATTCCAGTTCTATTCTAATATTTCTGTCATCCACTAATCTTAGTTTAGATGTTTTCTAATAATATATATATATATTTATGTATGTATTTAGAAAATTTATAAGTAAGTATGTTTATCAGTTGTCTAGATCCCATAGATAAAGCTTATTAGCTTAATTGACGTTGTGTGAGAATGTACAATAATATTTATTTATTTACTTAAAACACGTTACCTACATAAAGGAAGGTATGTGAAATGCGATTGTATAATTTGTTATTCATACCCAGTGACGCTACAGTAGCCAATATGGATATACCAGCCACTCTCTATAGTACCTATTGTGTGCTGTGAGAGTGGCCCACAATCGCTAGACGTCTCGTCACGATTTACCACCACCAGGCGAGCGGCGTTAATTTGGCGAAGCCAAAATAACAAAAATATGATCAAACTTTATGTGCATATAGGTATAACATTATTTTTTAATATAAGTGTTAACTCGTGACTACATCAAGCATTCAAACAAAGGGAAAATCTTCCAAAGATTATCTTAACCACAAAAATTTCAAACAAATGCCAACAATAACACTGGAAGTTATACGACACCAACTTGACACTTCCTATCAAAGCACTTCATTTACCTATGTAGGTATACAAATACGTCGTATACGGCGACAGCGTATAGGACGACCGCGTTGGTCTATGACAAATACTAATATATTCATAATATTTATTACAAACTTTTTACAAGAATACGTTATGTAGGTGCACTAATGTGATGTTTATCTAATCTTTATGAAAGATTGGAAAGTAACGCATTGTTGCGCTTTGTAGATATAAAAAAATGTTGATTTAAGTGAAACTAGTTTTGTGGGGTTAAGATACGTGGGTATTTCCTAAATTGAGCAATTTGTTGTAGTTATTGAGCGGAGAGAAGCGGAGCGAAGCGGAGCTCAATCTTAGGCGACAAGTGTAAATCGTTTGTGCGTCTACTCCTCCAAAACGGCTCGACCGATTTTGACCAAATTTAGCATGCTGGTCGACATCATACCCGGGAGTGCATATATCTGAAATCATGAAAATAGAACTGACCACGGAGGAATAATCACCGAAAATGTCCTGGACATCGACGAAAAAGTTCTTTAACATTTAGCCAGAAATTCCAAAATTGGCACGCGCGTGCAAGACATGTAGCTGGTGGGTTCGGAAAAACGATTTTCGAAATCGGATGCACCATCGAGGAATAATCACCGAAAAACCAGATGATGAAATGGTTGCCATGGAAACACGTGCGTCAACAATGAAAATAGTTTTTTTTTTATTCGATTAATTAATTTAAGTGTTCGATTCTGATTCTGATATGTAATAAAAACATTTGCTCCGCTCGACATTGCAATTAGCAGCATGCATTACATACCTAGTATATATGTCTAGATACCGTGTCTAGTACAATGCGAGTTGTCAAAAGTGGTCCTTATTGATTCACGTGTGAGTGACAAACGTTACCCGCGATAATACGTAGGACACACTATAAGTTTTGCGTAACTTAAAAAAAGTACAACTTTTTAAAACAGGAGGATCACAGATCTGAAGGCATGTTTTCTACGTGCTGATTGAACGCTATCACTGCCTCTTGGGTGTTGGTAAAAGTGAAATCTCTCATCAAATCTTTGATTTTGGGGAAAATACAGAAATCACAGGGTGCTAGGTCGGGGCTATGCGCAGGATGGGTGACGAGTTGTACTTTTTCGGAAGCTAAAAATGACTTTATTTTGTTGGCTGTGTGTGAAGAAGCGTTGTCATGATGTAGGAGAACGCGGCTTTTGGATCGTCTTTCGCGAACTTTTTCTAACACCCTGGGTAAACAAATGGTAGAATACCACTCGGCATTAACACTCTTTTGATCTTCAAGTGGAATTGTACAGATGGGACCCGTAGCTGAGATAAAAGACGCGATCATTTTTTTACCAACGTTTCTCTTCTGCCACTTTTGTTGGCTTGTTCTCATTTTCAAACACCCATTCACAAGATTGCTGTATTTTTTCGGGTTCAAAACAATAAATCCACGTTTCGTCTCCTGTGACAATGTGATAAACAGCATTAGAATGTCCGTGGTCGTACTTCAGTAGCATCTGTGAGCACCATTCCACGCGAGCCCGCTTCTGCTCCGCTGTCAGTTCATGAGGGATCCAATGACAACAAAGTTTCCGAACTTTCAATTCTTCGTGTAATTTTTTTTTGGATTTGACTCATACCAATCCCCAATAGTCCTCGAATTGTCTCATAGGTAATCCGCGGGTTTTCTTCAATTAACCGCTTAGCAATAGCCACATTATTTTCGTTGACGGCAGTTGAACGCCGCCCTTCACGAAATTCGTCATGTAAAGAAACTCGACCTCTCTCAAATTCAGCAAACCATCGTCTCACGGTGTTCAAACAAGGTGCTTCTCTCCCAAAAGCGTTTTGAAGACGAGCGGCATAGTCTTGTGGAGAGAGATAACTTTTAAAATCATAAAAAATCATCGCTCTAAAATCTTTTCGACCTAATTGCATTTTCGTTGCATACGTAGAACTTTGATGTGTGATAAAAAACAATTGACAAATGATTTCCCGCCAATTGTTTTTTTTATTACTAAGAAGGTTGCAAATTCAAATAGTTCCGATTAGCTAGAAGTGCAAAACTTTTAGTGTGCCCCATGTATTACGTACCAGGGTTACATTAGTGTGCGCGTGGCCAAGAAGGTCACCACAAAAATTTTCCCCAAATATGTGGGAATCAAATTTTCTGGTTTTAAGTAATTAGGTATTGTTGTATGGGAGGTAGGTAATAATAAAAATAACCATCATCATCCAAGTGTTCTTTATATTTATTTAAAAAAATAATTTTAACAGTTAAAATAACATGTGCATAGGTACAAAAATCGGTCATCTGGAATCGCGCTCGAAGGGTTGCGATCCGTTAGACAAGTTCAAAGAATCAAAATATTTATTCGTTTTTGTCAGAAAGGACGCTTATGCAAGTCATTACAATATAGTTAAGGAAGAAATACCTACAAAGTAATTATACATACGGGTGATTATCCTGGCACCAAAAATTGCGTGGCATCTATGAAATCGATAGGTACTAAAAATCAAAGTTAATCATAGTTGCTTAAATATATTTTTCTGGTTAGGTGAGATATTAATATATATGTAGCACGAAATAGTTTATTAAATATGATTATATGAACCTTCTCCAAAAAAACAACGAAATCTTTAATTGCCATGTTTGTCAACAAGTCACATATTGTGTTGCGATAGCTCATTGATAAAAATTTATTGGTTATTTATATTAAAACCTAGTTTTATTTGATACTTCAATAGTTAAAGTATTGTTACGAACTACATTTAATCAAATATTTAAACAATCGAGAATAAAATTTCAAATGTCCCAGAGTTACCTTTTATCGCTGTTTTTTTAAGATTATTCTTTTAAATGAATGTTCGGAATAAATACATGTTCTAGTTTTTGGTTTCCACCATAGTTATTTCCTCCTCTGCCTTACTATTTAGCCAGTAAATGGATAGACCATTTACTGGCTAATATCGGATCTTCGGGGAACCTAAATAAAATGAACCAAAAATTTTGTTGCCAGGAATGAATTCAGTCCAATATATTCGTAAATCGTAAGACATACAACAAAAAAATGTTATCAACACAAATGAATAAATAAAAAGAAACAATCTCTCATTAGTTTCAGAACCAAAACGTTATCAACAATTTAAATCTGGTAAGAACTATGTAAAAATGTTAGATAAATATTATACAGCCATAACACACAGATGCCGTCAATTGGGAAATCTTATTGATTCAAGTGGCAACACTTTTGACAAAATCTCTTCGAAGTAAAATTATTTTTCGATTCGTTGATATGGAATCAATAAAACATAATACTTAATGGTGGAATGTAACCTTCCTCGGTTTATCTTTCTTTTTCAAATATTTTTTACAATAATTTATGCACAACACGCCATTATAAATATAAAATGTCAAGAGCACAATTGGCATTTGAAACTTCAACCGTACTAACGAGCCTTGCGCAGCTATGCAAGAAAGGAGATTGTTCATTTTGCAATAGTCCGCCGTTTCGTAACAAAGAATTTTGTATGACAGCGAAAATCGGATATTCAATTGGATTCATAGGAAATAAAAAATATTCTGTTATTTTGTGGGGTTTTCTCTCACTCTTCGTTTTGCTATTAAAATTGGAGGTTAGTTTTGAAGCAAATATCCATCAATCCATCAAATCAATTTTGTCCAAAAAGTGCTAATTGTTACATGGTTGAACATGGATTTAATTCAAATAAGCTAGAAGTAATGGTTCCAACACACTTATAAATAACCCTGACAATGGGGCGGTCACATCATTGGGTATACCCACTTGTAAGTGATGCCCCTGCCGATCAACGGACATAATACTGGCAAATAAAGGGCATGTACGCCCCTGGTGAAAAGTGGAAGTACACATGCCTCTGTATACCCTTAGATATAAATATTTATTTTGGACATTCTCACACAACGTCATCTAGTCTAAGCTTATATAAGCTTAGATAGGTCCTTATAACCATTCAACCACATAAAAAAATATCACGTATCTAGGATCTAGATAGATATTTATTTCTAAATAGGTTTACCTACAAACAATATAGATAGAAAATATATTTAAGTAAAAGTAGTAATTAAAAGGAATTTTCTAAGTTCGACGTCATTTATTATTTAAAAAATTAACTCATAACAGTCTATAACAATATTCCTCCTTCCTATATTGACTTTTACATCCACTGCCCGCCTACTAGGTAACTCGGTAGGTATAATGACCACAGCGCACTGCTTCGTTTTGTTCTCAGTGTAATATTAAATGTAAATCAATCAATCAATCAATTTATTTATTTGCGAATATGGGTAACATATTTGGGTTACATAAAATTGGTTTTAATTGTCCACAGCCATATTCTACCTCACGGTATGCAAAATAGGTAGGTAGGTGGTGATTTTAAATCATAATCATATTATTATAACAAAATTAAAAATTACTACATAAGAATACATTTTTATGTCAAAATAAATCACAATAGAATGTCAAAAACCATGTCATGTCAAAATTAAAATCATAATAATAAAAGTAAAATTTCTAAGCAATGTCATAAATTAATTAACCACAAATTTCAACATCAAGCTTCCAATGAGCTATCGTCTAGAAAATCCTTTATCGAGTAATAACACCTATCTATGAGCAGTTGGCGAAGTTTTCGTTTGTAGTTTACTAAATTTGTGGCTGCTCAAATGTGACTTGGAATTTTATTATAAATACGTGGTGCCATACAAAATATACTTTCATGCAGCAATGTAGTAGTGCTTGACACGACGCGCAATTTAACTTTGTGGCGAGCTCTGGTATGAAACTCAAAGAGATTGAAATTTGATTTGACAAATACTGCTGTTTCATAGATGTATAGACATGGTAAGGTTAATAGTAAGGTTTTGGGTGCAAAGGGGCCCTTCTTACATCTATCGGGTCCCAGCGACCTCACCTGCTAGTGGCGCACCTGCTGATTAACGGACGAGGTTCGTATATTATGGTACCCATGTGGTGGCTTCGGCCCCTACGTGGATACCAGGTGGTACAACAGTGTTGGTCCAGCGGGGTACCACCGTGCAGCTGTGCTAAAGCCCCCCAAGTAACCCAGCCCAGGCTGGGTTGCGTTAGGGGTTCAGCAGCTGCACTGCCGGGCCCAGGGCGATGTATGGTGCGGCAGGCAGGGGTCCAGTGGGGGCGAAGCGGAGTCTAGTGTGGGTGGTGTGGGTCGATTCGCCGGCCAGGGAGACCCTTAGCAACGGCGTTGCCGCGGCCGCCCGCAACATAGTCATGGGGCCCGCCTGGGACCAACCACCCCAGGAGGCTGCCCCACATGTTGCGCATAATCCTGATGTGGGGTCGCCGCTCCGGGTGGTAACCGGTGTGGGGTAGCGGCGGCCTTGCATCAGGGGGGTTTGGGAGCCCTTCCGTCCGGCGGGTCGGCTCCAACCTAGCCACACGGTTCTAGACGAAGCTAGCCTCTGCACTTTGTCACTTACTGCCGCACCAAATGACGCCCTGTCTTCACGCTTCCCTATATCTCATCATGACAGTGCAACAAAGTTATAAATGGTACACACCGGCCTCTAGAAACCCCACAAAGTCGATTCCTTTTGAGGTGGAGTTCGCGAATATCCGCGGACTCCATGCGAACCTCGATACCGTCCACCATCACCTAGAGACGGCACGGCCTTCTGTGATGTTCCTTACGGAGACACAGATACGCCGCCCTGACGACACGTCTTACCTCAGTTACCCGGGTTATGTCATTGAGGAACAATTCCGCGACAAAGCCGGAGTGTGCGTGTTCGTTAGGGCGGATGTCTGCTGCCGCCGGTTGCGCTGTCTAAAGAACCCCTCCTACTCCGTCCTTTGGCTGCACGTGGATCATGGCTCTATGAGCCAGATCTACGTGTGCGTCTACCGCTCCCACACAGGGGACACTGGGACAACAAGGCTTTTCGAATACCTCAGCGAAATGGCTGACGATGCGCAGGTGCGGTTCCCGAACGCTGACCTGGTTTTCCTGGGGGACTTTAACGGTCATCACGTTGAGTGGCTGGGGTCCCTTAGGACAGATCATGCGGGACGATCCGCCCATGCATTCGCTCTCTCCCACGGGCTGACCCAGATGGTACAGGGGATCACCCGGATACCTGACAGGTCAGACCACACGCCCGCCTTGCTGGATCTACTGCTGACGAGTCGCCCAGCCGAGTACAGTGTGTCGGTACGCGCCCCACTGGGCACTTCCGACCACTGTGTGGTGCACGCCAGCTTCCAAGTGCCACCGCCTGCTCGTGCTGAGCAAATGACTCGACAACTATGGCACTACTCGTCGGCAGACTGGGACGGTCTCCGCGATTACTTTGCGTCCGTCCCGTGGAGCCAACGCTGCTTTGTAGGGAAGGCGCCTTCGGACAGCCGTTGCTGGCGAGATCAGTCTAGGGATAGAATATTATATCCCTTTCACTGATGTCGCCAGCATCCGCAAAGCTCGCCCCTGGTTCGGGCGTGAATGTGCCGAGGCTGTCCAGAAAAACAGTCGGCGTATCGCGCCTGGGTCAGGGCTCGGGCGGCACATGACCCGAATGTGAACCGCCTCAAAGCAGCGTACAATAGGGCCACTAGGTTCAGCAAGAGGGCCTTCAAGAGAGCGGATGCTCAGCGCGTCGCGCGGCTTGGTCAGGAGCTCACATCCCACCCCACGGGCAGCCGTATATTATGGTACCCATGTGGTGGCTTCGGCCCCTACGTGGATACCAGGTGGTACAACAGTGTTGGTCCAGCGGGGTACCACCGTGCAGCTGTGCTAAAGCCCCCCAAGTAACCCAGCCCAGGCTGGGTTGCGTTAGGGGTTCAGCAGCTGCACTGCCGGGCCCAGGGCGATGTATGGTGCGGCAGGCAGGGGTCCAGTGGGGGCGAAGCGGAGTCTAGTGTGGGTGGTGTGGGTCGATTCGCCGGCCAGGGAGACCCTTAGCAACGGCGTTGCCGCGGCCGCCCGCAACATAGTCATGGGGCCCGCCTGGGACCAACCACCCCAGGAGGCTGCCCCACATGTTGCGCATAATCCTGATGTGGGGTCGCCGCTCCGGGTGGTAACCGGTGTGGGGTAGCGGCGGCCTTGCATCAGGGGGGTTTGGGAGCCCTTCCGTCCGGCGGGTCGGCTCCAACCTAGCCACACGGTTCTAGACGAAGCTAGCCTCTGCACTTTGTCACTTACTGCCGCACCAAATGACGCCCTGTCTTCACGCTTCCCTATATCTCATCATGACAGTGCAACAAAGTTATAAATGGTACACACCGGCCTCTAGAAACCCCACAAAGTCGATTCCTTTTGAGGTGGAGTTCGCGAATATCCGCGGACTCCATGCGAACCTCGATACCGTCCACCATCACCTAGAGACGGCACGGCCTTCTGTGATGTTCCTTACGGAGACACAGATACGCCGCCCTGACGACACGTCTTACCTCAGTTACCCGGGTTATGTCATTGAGGAACAATTCCGCGACAAAGCCGGAGTGTGCGTGTTCGTTAGGGCGGATGTCTGCTGCCGCCGGTTGCGCTGTCTAAAGAACCCCTCCTACTCCGTCCTTTGGCTGCACGTGGATCATGGTTCTATGAGCCAGATCTACGTGTGCGTCTACCGCTCCCACACAGGGGACACTGGGACAACAAGGCTTTTCGAATACCTCAGCGAAATGGCTGACGATGCGCAGGTGCGGTTCCCGAACGCTGACCTGGTTTTCCTGGGGGACTTTAACGGTCATCACGTTGAGTGGCTGGGGTCCCTTAGGACAGATCATGCGGGACGATCCGCCCATGCATTCGCTCTCTCCCACGGGCTGACCCAGATGGTACAGGGGATCACCCGGATACCTGACAGGTCAGACCACACGCCCGCCTTGCTGGATCTACTGCTGACGAGTCGCCCAGCCGAGTACAGTGTGTCGGTACGCGCCCCACTGGGCACTTCCGACCACTGTGTGGTGCACGCCAGCTTCCAAGTGCCACCGCCTGCTCGTGCTGAGCAAATGACTCGACAACTATGGCACTACTCGTCGGCAGACTGGGACGGTCTCCGCGATTACTTTGCGTCCGTCCCGTGGAGCCAACGCTGCTTTGTAGGGAAGGCGCCTTCGGACAGCCGTTGCTGGCGAGATCAGTCTAGGGATAGAATATTATATCCCTTTCACTGATGTCGCCAGCATCCGCAAAGCTCGCCCCTGGTTCGGGCGTGAATGTGCCGAGGCTGTCCAGAAAAACAGTCGGCGTATCGCGCCTGGGTCAGGGCTCGGGCGGCACATGACCCGAATGTGAACCGCCTCAAAGCAGCGTACAATAGGGCCACTAGGTTCAGCAAGAGGGCCTTCAAGAGAGCGGATGCTCAGCGCGTCGCGCGGCTTGGTCAGGAGCTCACATCCCACCCCACGGGCAGCCGTGGATACTGGCAACTGGCCAAAGCCGTACAGTCAAATTTTTGCCAACCCTCGCTGCCACCACTGCGTTTTCCTGATGGATCACTGGCTCACAAAGCCCAAGAGAAGGCGGACATGCTCGCAGACCTCTTTGCGGCTAATTCACGCGTCGATGATCGTGGCTGCAGCCCCCCGCCATCGCCAACTGTGGCCACACTATGCCTGATATTGTTATCAGGCAATGTGATGTGCCCGTACGGCAGTGCTGCGGTCGCTCGACGTGCGGAAAGCCAGTGGCCCTGACGGCATTCCGGCGGTGGTGTTACGAAAATGTGCTGCTGAGTTGTCTCCAGTACTAACGCGTCTGTACCGCCTGTCATACTCTACAGGGCTCGTTCCGGAGGTCTGGAAAGAGGCGAACGTAGAACCGATCCCCAAGAAAGGGGATCGATCCGAACCAGGCAACTATCGACCCATAGCTGTCACCTCAGTCATTTACAAGGTGCTCGAGCTCCTTATCAATAAGCAGCTCATGCGATACCTGGAGGATCACTCGTTAATCAATGATCGGCAATATGGCTTCAGGCCAAAACGATCAACGGGTGATCTCCTGGCATTCGTCACGCATGTATGGGGTGAGGCTATGGAAAAGTACGGCGAGTCCTTGGCTATTAGCCTGGACATCGCCAAAGCTTTCGATAGGGTCTGGCATGCTTCGCTCCTTTCCAAGCTTCCGGCATATGGTCTACCTCCTCAACTGTGCAGCTGGATTGCCAGCTTTTTAAACGAGTGCCGAGTGCGGGTCCTCTGCGATGGCCAGGCTTCTCGCTTCTTGCAAGTGAATGCCGGGGTACCGCAGGGATCCGTACTATCACCAACTCTCTTTCTTCTGCATATAAATGATATGCTATCCCTCGGGAACATTCATTGCTATGCAGATGACAGCACACTGCACGGGAGTTACTCGGTCCGTCCGACGGCGGGACGATCTGAGATTGAGGAGGAGAGACGATGACTCGTGGCTGATCTCGACCGCAACCTCGACAGTATCTCCCAATGGGGTGCCGAGAACTTGGTCGAGTTCAATGCCGGCAAAACACAGGCGTGTGCATTTACAGCGAAAAAATCCCCTTTCCTTCCCCTACCCACTCTTCAGAATGCAACATTACCAATGAAGGACAATCTAGACATCCTTGGCATAGACGTACGTCGAGAGCTCAATAATACTAAATACATTGAGAGATGTATTGGGCTAGCTTCGCGGAAACTAGGAATACTGAACAAGGTAAAGCGATTCTTTACACCGCACCAGAGTTGTCTGCTGTACAAAACGCAGATTAGACCCTGCGTCGAATACTGCTCTCACCTCTGGGACGGCTCCGCGATGTATTTGCTGGACGCCCTCGACGCTATGCAGCGACGCGCTGTTCGCATTATAGATTGTCCGGAGGTAACGGGAAGCCTTGAGCCGCTAGCCCAGCGCCGAACAATTGCTTCCTTGGCCGCGTTCTACCGTATTTACCACGGTGAGTGTTCTGAAGAGCTAAACAATGGTAAGTAAAAATATTTTTTTTAAGAAAAAACTTTTTAGCATTAATTAATAGCATTAATTTTTCGCAGAATCAAAAGGACAACAAAACGTCGACAATTGTTTCGCCTCTAAACGAGGCATTATCAAGACTGTCTCAGAGAGAACAGCAAAATTCGTGGTTGGAACGTGTTTGCTTATAAGTAAACGCGTGCAAATTTCATTATCGCGATGTAGGATTCTTTACAATAACCAATGTGGGTAGAAACCTCAGATCATGCTAACTAAGTTCCAAAAATAGGTATTCACCAATACTTGACCTTATCTGTTTGATTTAATTACTGTCTCTTGCATAGAAAACCCAAATAACACACACAAACCAACAACAATTAATGTGTCTGTCTGTTCGCAAACAGATTAAGTAAGGGAGATGTGTGAAAATCTATTTGTTCGTTGAGTAAGGTGTCCGCATCTCTTCTAACTATTTCTAGCCTTTCCCAAACACTTAACTTGAACCCTTTCTCACATAACCGTAAAACTTTAAAAGTGTTACTATTGTTCAAGGAATGACCAGTGTCAAGAAGATGCTTCGCGAAGAGGGACCTTTCAGGACAACCATTGCGGGACGCAAATGCGGACAATATTGTTAATTCGTAGTTTGCGAATTGGAAAACAAAGGTCATATAATAAATTAAATATATCCTGGAAAGAGTTAAAACATTCGTTGGGATTAATTGATTCGTACACATTATTAAAAGAAATTTGGCCTTAGTATTTATAAAAGATTGCCTTATTTTCTCTAGAGAGATCACGTTTTTTTATGTACCAATACCTCAGTCTACAGTATCTTTTGCACATACATTTTACTATTTGTGCCGAGTGATCAGAGAGTGCAAGCTCTTCGATATGAGGTTCACAACTCCTCATATTATGAGCAACATTGTCGATGCATTTACCACTAGCATGACGAGTAGCTTGGTGAAACTGAAGAAAAAGATTGAATCCCGAAAGAATTTCTTTAAATGTTGTAGTTGTCCGACAAGATTCTAGAATGTCAATATTGAAATCTCCACATATTACAGTATTTTTACCTTTCTTACAAACAATTGCTAGGATTTTATTTAAACTTAGAAAAAACGAGTTAAGTTTAATCAACGGCATTATTGGGTGACCTATAAAAACACAACACATTCATTTCCAAGTCCAACAATTCAACCGCGGAACATTCAATGATATTGGTAATTGACATTTTATTAATATGGTTTAAATTTTTGTAACGAATGTCTTTCTTTAGTAAGATACAAGAACCCCCGTGCCGTGTACTTCTCATAAAATAGGAGGCCACTTTAAAATTCGGTATTTGTAAGTACTTTTCATCCCCGGCTATCATGTTATGTTCCGTTATATACACTATATCTGGGTTTACATTGTTGGCAGTCAGTTGATTCAAGCAAACCGTTAAGCTATCAGATTTATGTAAAAGACCGTCTATGTTCTGATGCATTACTGTAATGTGATTAGTCACGAAATAAATGTTTGAAGCTTGAGTTTATGTCATCATTGTTAGATCAGTGTTACCACCATCGTCGTTAATACTTGTGTCATTGTTGTCGTCATTATTTTTAGTTACACTGAGTTTAATGGGACTCTTCATAGTCTTATTTATCACATCAATACAGACTTCCTCAGTTTCTGTTTGTGTCCCTTTGTCTACCAACATTTTACTTTTTCATTTTTCTATTATTATCCTCTTTTGATAGTTTAAGCTTTTTTCCAGATAATATTGACGAAGAATCTCCTTCAAAAGAGATCGAGCAATGTTGACTGTAAAGTTTTTTGACCTTGGTATCAATTTGGCGTAATTCATATCCATATATGTGGCATTTTCGTATTTGTTACAAATGAACCTCAACAAATAATTAAGTTTAGATTCATTAAGGTTTTGATTGTAGGTTACTTCACTTATAATAACATTAGTTTTACTAGTCATAGATAGCCACGCGTGTAGGTTGATCTCTAAACCGTAAGGGTTTTTATCATTGCACCCTCCTAATACAACAATATAATCTTGTTTGCTGAGACTCGCGATATATTCATGAATTGGGGACAGTATTTTATCGAGGGTTGCACCAGGTTTTCTGAATGACAGTACTGAAAATTCATTCCCGAGCAACTTTTGAAGACATTCACCAAGTTCTCTGCCCTGAGCATCAGCTAATATTACCGCTCTTCTTTTAGGATAGACAGATGACTGTGACGATGTACGCGTATATACAGATTTCCCACTGCTATTAACAGTTTGTGTTTTTATTGGTGAAATAGTTATGGCATGTTCCTCTAGCAATTTAAGGTCGTCACTTGTACTTAAAGGGGCTGCAGATATTTCTACTGTACATTGGTTAGTGGTTGTGCAAACGTTTCGTGGTGGCAGTATAGGAGATTGACGCGGAGTCCTCTTTTTAACTTTAAGCAGCGTCTTAGGAACAGGACTAGGTTTTGTTACTGGTGTTGCTAATTTTTTTAGTACCTCAAGTTGTCTATGTTTGTCTTGAATGGTCAGCTTTAACTGAGTATTCTCACCGCTAAGATTGTCGATCTCTACGTCAGAACTTTTAAGTTTATCTCTAAGATTCTGCAGTTCTCGTTTTAGTTCCACAACAAACGACAAATCCTCGTTATATTGTGTTGCACTTCGCATACTAACACAACTGTTATCCAATATAGTTGAGTTTGCTGCTTCACAATAGCTGTCGTCATTCACTGATAGGTTTGAAAGTGACTGTGATCTATGAACATGTTTTGTTCGTATTGTAATATTATCCATTCTATAATTTACAGTTAGCACCTATGTAATCTATTAAGGTAGTATGAGGTCGATCACAATAAATTTGTCAAATAATATTATATTAGAAATCACAAAAAGACAATTCCAGTCACTTGGTTTCGAACCGTCCACTACCCATACAGCACCGCTTTTGTGTCTGATACTCTAGCCACAGGGCTAAGTTGATTATTAATAGTTGAGTTGAAATTGGTAACCAGTATTATCTTGTACAAATATTTAAATTTAAAACACCAGTAAGTGTGACTCATTAGCTTGGAATTTTTTCACATTCCTATACGAGTCGGGTGCCACTGAGTTCAATAGAATTTCTACGAGAAAACTTACATATTTATCCCTTAGATTTTATAATAATTTAGAATAAATAATCTAGATAATTTCTAAAAAATACCAAATTGTCAAGAGGACATTTAATTTTGTTTTGACTTTTGATTTAATTGTTTTTTATTATTTGTCAATTCAGCCTGGACTTTATGTAAATCTTCAAAACATTGTTTTACATTATTTGATTATTAAAACTAGTAAATATAGTCTGTTATTTAATTTGCTTTATAAAAAAACATGCATTTACTTTAAATCTGTAGTTTTCTTACAAAAAAAAACAGAATTTCAAAATGTCGATAATAATATTTTCAAAAAGTTTAGTAAGGAACTACGCCTCATATCATTCACTACACTTCATATCATTCGATCCGATACTCTTCTGATATTTGTCTATGAATTTGATTCATGACATCCGGTCCGACATAGTGCATTTGAGTAAGAAGACAATTAAAAACGATTACACTACGAATAATTATCAAAGTTCGAGTGAAAGATTGTTAAAAAAATATTATATGATTTATCAATTTACTTAGGTAGCCATACACTTTTTATTTAGGTTTTTAAAAAATAAACGTCTTTTGAACATTCTCCTTTAATGTCTGTAAATCTAGACTGTTTTGATGGCTAGACTAGGTACTCTCTAGACATGGGTACACTACATAACTACGAATAACTTTATTCCGTCAGTCACAAATACGTATTTCAAAATACCGATTTTCTTAATTCTGACTGGTTCAAAATTCCGAATACATGGGGCACACTAAAAGTTTTGCACTTCTAGCTAATCGGAACTATTAGAATTTCGGATGTTATATTTTTTTAAATGTTGCAACCTTCTTAGTAATTAAAAAAAACAATTGGTGGGAAATCATTTGTCAATTTTTTTTTATCACACATCAAAGTATGCAACGAAAATGGAATTGGGTCGAAAAGATTTTAGAGCGATGATTTTTTATGATTTTAAAAGTTCTCTCTCTCCGCAAGACTGTGCCGCTCGTCTTCAAAATGCTTTTGGGAGAGAAGCACCTTGTTTGAGCACCATGAGGCGATGGTTTGCTGAATTTGAGAGAGGTCGAGTTTCTTTACATGACGAATTTCGTGAAGGGCGGCCTTCAACTGCCGTCAACGAAAATAATGTGGCTACTGTTAAGCGGTTAATTGAAGAAAACCCGCGGATTACCTATGAGACAATTCGAGGACTATTGGGGATTGGTATGAGTCAAATCCAGAAAATTTTACACGGAGAATTGAAAGTTCGGAAACTTTGTTGTCGTGGGATCCCCCATGAACTGACAGCGGAGCAGAAGCGGGCTCGCGTGGAATGGTGCTCACAGATGCTACTGAAGTACGATCACGGACATTCTGATGCTGTTTATGACATTGTCACAGGAGACGAAACGTGGATTTATTGTTTTGAACCCGAGAAAAAACAGCAATCTTGTGAATGGGTGTTTGAAAATGTGAACAAGCCAACAAAAGTGAGGCAGGCGAGAAACGTTGGTAAAAAAATGATCGTGATTTTTAATAATAGACATTACAATTCTTAGGTATTATGAAATTCGGAATAAAGTTTTTTGGAGTATTTGGGTGTTCCCATTTAGACATATATATAATCAAAGGTTATATTCTATGTTACTTATATAGTTATGCATAGATAAACTTCCCATACAGTGACTCTACACCAAACACATATTTGATCAATGATTCTGAAGAAACTTCTTTGTACAGAAAGTATATGATTACTTTCTTAACCTATCGCGTGTAGTTACATAATAATTTCTAAACCGGACAGAAAGTGTCTTAAAGGACAAGTAAAGTGTATACCTACTTTACTTAATCCACTTATAGCGTTTCTATAGCTATTTATTTTTCCGTTTAATGAACTAAAGTAAGTACTTACTTAAGTACGTTACGTACGAAATTATTTGAAACGAGTGACGTTTAGTGAGTTACGAGGAAAGTTGAGGTTGACGGGAAAATTTATTTTGCCCCTCGATTATTTCATGTGAAATCTACTGCATGTCTATAAAATCCATTGTTTGTCGCAAATGTGGATCTACTTGTAAAAAATAAAACTACAGTAGGTAATTACGTACTCATGTTGCAATTTGCAAAATAACGGGAAGTAAATGAGTACCTACTGTGACAATCGCACATGTTCTATTAAGACTTCTTTTGACATTTTATTAACCTATCATGGCTGTTAAATGTAACTTCACTCCGAAGGCAGAAATTGATATAAACTCACTTCATTCGTGATAGCTAAGTCATACTTTGAAACTTAGGGCGCATTTTCATAGGTCATTAGCGCCAGCATACGGGGTCCGAGAGATTTCTGAAACACATCCATTAGGGCCCGCATACGGGAAAACATTTACATTTGTCGATAGCGCCTGAATGCAGGGTGCCGGGTGACGGCCAAGTTAACTTCATTAGTCGTTACCCCGCATGCGCGCGATGCCCCGCAAGCGGTCTATCGACTAAGATATCTACGAGTTATATATATATATATATATATATATATATATATATATATATATATATATATAATTATAAATATATATATATAATTATATATAATTATAAATATAATATATATATATATATATATATAAATAATTACGTTATATATAGCTTATATATAAAGTAATTATTTTACGTTTGAACTCTCGAGTTCAAACGTAAAATAAGGCTCCTAACAAAATAAAAGAAACATGGAAAGTTATAAACAAAGAGTCAGGTAAATGTAAAGTGAGGGATACTGTTACTAAAATTAAATTAGAAAACAAGAATATAACCTCTCCGAAAGGTATTGTAAATGCATTTGAAGATTATTTTACCAACATTACATTTAAAGTCACTTCTTCTGTTAATTCATGTGCACACAGTGCTGTGGCCCTTCTCGAAAGTAATATTGGTTCTTCATCTAAATTTAACTTCAAACATATAGACCCCAGTGACATCTTGAAAGCATTTAAAAATCTCAATATTAAAAAGTCGGAAGATCACTGGGGCATATCAGTTAGCTTAATAAGTAATGTAATTGATATCATTGCACCTGACTTGGCACTCATTTTTAATGAATGTGTAGATGAAGGTATATTCCCTAACCTAATGAAAAATAGTAGACTAATACCATTATTTAAGAAGGGATCTAAGTCAGAACTTGGTAACTACCGCCCCATTTCTATTTTGCCAGCTCTGAGTAAGGTGTTTGAGAGAGTGATGCTAAATCAAATGCAAGTCCACTTCACGACCAACAATCTTTTCCACAGCCAGCAATTTGGCTTTACTCGCGGAAAATCTACAACCGATGCGGGAGTAACCTTTGTTAGCTTGATTTACGACGCATGGGAGGGATCGCAGGATGCCATTGGGGTATTCTGCGATCTGTCTAAAGCATTTGATTGTGTTGACCATCGGACACTTTTGCTTAAGTTACGTCGGTATGGTTTTGACAAAAAATCCTTAGAACTATTAGTATTAACCATTACTTTAACTGCTATCTATTATTAAACTATTACCTGACAGATAGGCTGCAGACTGTTCATGTGAACAACGTTAAGTCAAACGGAACTAACGTCAAAATAGGCGTACCTCAGGGATCAATTCTACGGCCTTTTCTCTTCTTGGTTTATGTTAATGACTTGCCTTGCATGATCGAGGCACAAGCTGGCATAGTAATGTTCGCGTATCATACATCACTCATATTCAAAGTAAATCGGCATAGTACAGATGCGAATAATGTTAATAATATTTTAAATGATATTTCAAATTGGTTTTCTACAAACAACCTATTGCTGAATGCAGAAAAGACCAAATGCGTTAAATTTACAATGCCCAATGTCAGACAAGCAAACGTCCATGTCGTGCTGGGTAGCCAAAGGTTAGAATTTGTAAATAACACTACCTTTTTAGGAATAACAATAGATTCTAAATTACAATGGGGTGACCATATCACCATTTTAGCTAATAAGCTTAGCTCTGCTGCATATGCTGTGAGATGGATTAGGCAGTTGACAGATGTAGCTACTGCTAGGCTAGTTTACTTTGGTTACTTCCATAGCTTGATGTCCTATGGAATACTACTTTGGGGAAATGCAGCAGATATAGAAACAATTTTTATATTACAAAAGAGGGCAGTCCGTGCCATTTATTGTTTAGGTAAAAGAGATTCTCTTAGGGTGCGATTTAAAGATATTAATATTTTAAGTGTAGCTTCCCAATATATATTTGATAACATACTGTATGTCAGCTATACTAAAGTACGTGACGTTACAGACAGAAATCTACGTAATAAAAATATCCGTGTTATCGGCTTAGCAAGGTTAGTCATTCTTTCAAGGGGGAAGGTATACGCATTAATAATAAATTGCCTGAATCGGTCCTTTGTATGCCCGACAATAAATTTAAAACCTTTATAAAGACCACTTTATGTCAAAAAGCATATTATAAGACAGTTGATTACCTTAATGGTAAAAGTGTCTGGCTTGAGCATGGTGCAGGCGCCTCCTAAAATGCCGTAATTGTAGCATATTTTGTACTTAGGCGACTATTTTTTTTTTTGTTGTAATATACACTCTTTTTGATTTTGACACGAGACCAATGTACATTCGTCCACATTTAGTCTTAAGAAAATGTGTGAATGAGTCAATTATTTGAAAAGAGTGACCGAGAGTATTATTGCCAGGTTCTTTCTCTCGTTTCTACTTATTGCTTTGCGAATCTGGCAGTACATGTAAATATAGAAGCAATGACAAATTTTTTATTTTAAGTACTTACTGACGTTTGTAAGAGCCATTTAGTGACCTATACAAATAAATAAATAAATCAAATCATTAATAATCATTAAATCATTGAGTACATCAACGTCATACAAAGGTAACGTAACGACCGAGTTATCGACCAATGTGTGAGCCATTTGGGTTAAAAATTTCGGTGTACAAGGGTTATAAATGAAAGTTATTTGATAACAACGTCTTATGTAGGTAATTGTTATTTATTTAGTAGTTATATTAGAAGTTATTAGTTTTAAGTCCATTGAGTAGGTAGGTGTACCAAAGTACCAATAGATGCTTATTTAAAATTGTAGTTTTACTTTATGCTTATAAATATAAGACTTGATTTTACAAGTTCTCGTGAAACCTCAAATAGACACTTATTGATTGATAAGGTGGCCTTAGATGTAATTAATAATGTAGCTAATAATAAACTTAAGTACCTAACAACAAACAAAATCGAAACAGTACAAAATGTACCTACCAAATATTTCAAAGATTTATTCAAGCATTCATAGCAAGAAAATATTCGAAAACCACGTTAAACTATTAATAGGTTCATTTGACTACCTCTAAATTTTGAAGTAGTAAACTCACCCACCCTGTGGGTAAATATACCACTAACGCTCTAAAAAAGGGGAAACTCACCCATTGGTGAGAATTTCCATAGGGTGAGTAACCACGTAAGCCATCGTGCTGCTCGACGAGGTGTGTAAGCTCTTTGAGCGAATTATCGCGGAACACCTCGTCGAGCATCTCACGCGTGTGGGCCCAGACCTGGCGGACAACCAGTACGGTTTCCGTCGGGGACGGTCCACCGTGAGCGCGAACATGCGCGTGAAGACCCTGGCGGAGGAAGCAGTCTCGCGGGGCGAGGTGGTGCTGGCGGTGTCTCTTGACATCGCGAACGTCTTTAACACCTTACCCTGGAGCTGCGTTAGAGAGGCACTGATCTACCACAGAGTGCCTCTCTACCTCCGTCGCATTATCGGGGCATATTTATCCCAGAGGGCCATAACTTAGGCCAGCTCGGCGGATGTGTCGTGACCTCTCCTGTGGAACATCGGATACGACTGGGTGTTGCGGGGTGTGTTGCCTGAGGGCGTCAGCGTAACTTGTTACGCGGACGATACCCTCGTCACGGTGCGGGGATCAACGCACCAGGAGGCAACACTCAAGGTCACGACTGGGGTTGCTGAAGTCGTGAGTCGGATACGGCGGCTGGGACTGGACGTGGCACTGAATAAGTCCGAGGCTCTGTCTGCTCTTTTCACGGACCTCGGCGCGGGTCCCCTCCAGGATCCAGCATAAATGTAGGGAGCGTTAGCATCGGCATCGAGCCCACAATGAAGTATCTGGGGCTCGTACTCGATAGCCGGTACGGAACGCGACTGTACCGCACGTACCGCACGATCTCCCTAGAGGCTGCATGTCTCCTAGCCGCGACCCCTCCATGGGACCTGGAAGCGAGAGCCCTTGCGTCATTGTTCCAATGGCACAAGGAGGCGCTGGAGCGGGACCACAGGCCTGCGTCTCGAGAAATCGAGGCTCAGCGGTCCCAACTCCGTCAGGATCTCATGGAGAAATGGAAGGTTCAGCGACTTCAGCAAACAAAGTGGGGAACCACCACCATCGCGGCGGTGAGACCGATCATGGTGGCTACAGAGGCAGCATGGTGGCCTCACGTATCCTGCGACACAGATCATCACCGGGCACGGAAACTTCGGTGAGTATCTGTTTCGCATGCATCGTGAGGTCACGCCCGCGTGTCAACACTGCGAGGCTTCCGGCGTAGACACGGCATTCCACACGTTGGTGGAATGTTCAGGACGAGTTAGCGCCGGGACCTCGTTGTGGGCGTGGGCGTAGATACACTCTCACGCCAGTGGAACGCGGCCGTTTCCTTATGCGAGCAGGTTATGCTCGTGCAGGAGGCGGCCGGTAGGGTGAGGGAGAGTATCCTCCCCGCTGAGTTCTGAAGTTAGACGTGACTACGCCCAGGATCATCGACCTCCAGGATCGGGGCCTGAGGACGATGGATTAACAACAGCAGGAAGATGTGGGGCTGCACCCCACGCACGCCTTCACTCACCGATGCGGGATAAAACCCGACCCCAAAGAGGCGGGGTAACACCCGACCACCAAGGAGTGGTGCACTGAGTCTCTACCGGAGGCACTCAGCAATGGACGTACGTGCGGCGGATTAAACAAAAAATAACCACCTTATATTAAAAATGTTAACTTGCAACTCTTATGAAGTAATTATGAACTATGTATAAGTATAGTATAACTATAGTATAAGTGTTCAAAACATAATTATAAATAAAATTTAAAAGTTCCTCGTCATTCCCGTGTATGGAAAAATAAATATTCGAGGTCAAAGGTAAAAAAAATTAGTTTTTTGCAATTTTCAGCAAAACGGTAAGTTTTACTTCAAAAAAAATCATTTTCTTTACCTTTCACATCGAATAATTTTTTTTCCATACACGGGAATGATGAGGAACTTTTAAATTTTATTTATAATTATGTTTTGAACACTTTTACTGATTTACAGCTTGTTGGGATTTTATGCACCTTCGAATGTCTAAATTGAACGGACTATATTGAATTTGCAATGGATTGTCGAAAGAAAACAAAAACGTTAATCCTGCACAATTTGAGACAGGTGTCCGTTAACATGACGCTCACATTACGACTATCCTATAAGTCTGCACTATCACATAATCTCAGTATCACCTTATTGATGCATGACTTGTGAGTAAATAACAGACTGAGTATATCCTTATCAGCTAATCGGAATGACCATTCAGAACAAATTTTTATTCATGACCTCTAATTTATTTAGGTAGAATATCTTAGAAGGAAATCTTGTTATGTTAATTAATTAATAATTCAAATACTTTGACGGGGTACAGAATAAAAATCTATTAATTTTTGTTTGTCCAAAACTGAAAAAAAAGTTAGGTGTGGATAACCCTTATCAGTTAGGGTATGAAAAATGGATAGTAGTCTATTCTAAGACCTACTGAATACGCATATAAAATTTCATAAATATCGGTCAAGCTGTTTCGGAGGAGTATGGTAACTAACACTGTGACACGAGATTATTATTTACTAGTGGTCGCCCGCGACTTCGTCCGCGTGATAATTTGGATTTTTTCCCGTTCCCGTCGCGCCGCGTCATATTTTGAACAATTCACACAATATCTTTATAAATTGTAACCTATGTGTTATTCTGATGTATAAGCTATATTATTGTAAAGTTTCATTGAAATCCATTCAGTAGTTTTTACGTGAAAGAGTAACAAACATCTATCCATCCATACATACATACATACATACTTACGTACTTACACACTCACAAACTTTCGCGTTTATAATATTAGTAGGATGTATAAGCTGTAATTAGCCCTGCCTGAGTGTCTAGTACCAGTTCCTCACGTTAATTTGCTCGAAATACGTTTTCGTATTCCCCATATATTACACACCACCGCCCCTCGCGGTAACGTCAGAGAACTGTGTGAAATGTATGGGGAATACGAAAACGTATTTCGAGTAAATTAACGTAAGAAACTGGTACTAGACATACTGGACTGCATGTAACAATTGTTCTAATTATTGAAATTTAGGCTCTGTTAAATAGCTTTCCCCCATTCAAATGTAAATTAATAACGAAAAGGGCGGTAATAACATCTCCATTTACTTCCAAACCGATGGATATCCGACGAAAGCCGAAGCATATGTATACGATATACGAAGGACCTTAAGAAAATAGAAGCACTGTATCCTATTGTAATTCTTATTGTAAATCGACTCCGGAGTCTCGGGTTCGATTCCCGGGTCGAATCAAATATTTGTGTGATCCACAAATGTTTGTTTCGGAGTTTGGGTGTTTTCTATGTACATGATGTATGTATTTAGAGATATATAAGTATGGTTATCAGTTGTCTAGATCCCATAGCACAAGCTTATCGCTTAGTTTGGGCTAGATGACGTTGTGTGAGAAAGTCAAAAAAAAAAAATAGCTAAATAACTATTGATACCGTACCTTGCATTCATTTTCAATAAATGTATAGATGAAAATCAGTTCCTTATCTTATGAAGTACAGTAAAATCATTACTTTATTCAAAACAGGAGACAAAAGTGATCCTTCAAATTTTCGACCTATCTCCATACCTCCCAACACTCAGTTTCTCATTTTTGAAAAAAAAAATATTTATACAATTGCTTTCATATTTTACAGAAAATAAGTTACTTCATAGCAAACTGTTTGGTTTCACTAAAGGTCCTGCCTGTACTTACCTACACAACGGATGCAGGAGTTGCACTTGTGAAACATATATTTGATGCATGGGAGGAAACGCAGGATGCCATTGGTATATTTTGTGATCTATCAAAAGCTTTTGATTGTGTTGATCATGAGACTTTGTTACTAAAATTAGGGTATTATGGTGTTTCGCACAGCTCACTTGGCTTACTGGAGTCTTACCTCACTGATAGAGTACAAAAGTTAACGTTAATGGCACCGACTCTTCTGGCGCCTCATTAGTCATGGGAATACCCCAGAGCTCGATATTAGGACCCCTTTTATTCTTAATATACGTAAATGTTCTTCCTTACTTCACTAAAAATCTTTGTGAAATAGTATTATTTGCTGATGACACATCATTAATTTTTTAAAGTGATAGACAATAAGTAGTACTTGACGATGTAAATAATACCCTTTCGGAAATACTGCACTGGTTCACAAGTAACAACTTTCTGCTCAATGCGAAGAGAACAAAATGTGTAAAATTTACTATGCCCAATGTTAGACAGGTGGATACTCATATTACTATGAATAATGAATTAGTTCAAATAGTCAATAACACAGTTTTCTTGGGATAACTTTAGATAGTAAACTGCAATGGGGTTCTCATATCACAGCCTTGGCAGGAAGACTTAGTTCGGCTGCCTATGCGGTTAGAAAGATAAGGTCACTGACTGATGAAAAAACGGAACAATTAAGTTTATTTTAGCAACTTTCATAGCGTTATGTCATATGGTCTGCTGATAGGGGGCTCAGCTGCCGATATTGAGACAATATTCATATTACAGAAACGAGCTATACGAGCAATCTATAGACTCAGACCCCGTGACTTGCTGAAAGAACTATTTAAAGAAATTAATATTTTAACAATTGCTTCTCAATATGTTTACGACAACATCGGACACATAGAACATAGCACTCTTCAAAAAAAGATCCGACAACCATAATTATAATACAAGAAATAAAAATAAACTGGCAATGACAAAAATTAGACTTCATAAAGTTGGTAATTCGTTTGTAGGCAAATGTATAAAAATATTTAATAAAATTCCGCAGGATTTGGTTGACATGCCTCTTAATAAGTTTAAAATAGTAGTGAAAAAACGTTTGATGAAGAAAGGCTATTATAATGTAGATGAATATTTTAATGATAAAAATGCATGGTCACCCTAATCTGCTGTTGTTAGCCACTCGTACAATATAAATTGTAACACAATGTAAACAGAACTTTATTAAAAAAGAAAATGGATTATCTAGCTGAGTTTCTTGCTGGTATCTTCTCAGGAGAACCAACTTACCGAACCAGCGAAAGAATCATTTTCAAATGGTTATTTATGTACTTAATTTAGTATTTTTATAATATTGCTTGACATAAAATTGTAATTGTTGTGTGTGTGTCTTTATGTGCCTAAACTGAATAAACGAAATTGATTCTTTGATTCTTTCATTGTTATTATAAATCTGAAAAATCGACGGCAAGACACTAAAAACAAAACAAGTCAATATGGTCGAGATGGTCCTTGAGTCCTCAACTTTGATAAATAAGAGCCTCTTAAAATAGAAACAGCTTCCATACATTTTCTTTATGGTGGTCATATTGTGAATCAAGGTGGGTGGTATAGTACCGACTGCCTCCCAACTACAGTTTACATATAGATACTTAATATCATCCAACCTTTTTTAAATATTTCAATTAATTTAAGTCGGAGTCCTTCGGCTGACGGAAGTCATTTGTTGAATGACAATTTCGTGTTTATTATTTTATACAGAATTAATTTTCTAACAATATTTTGATATTCTACCATTCCTATAATATAAACACTTAGTAACAGTTAAATGGATTTGTAAAAATATCACGATATCATTTAAAGAATAAAGAAAGTAAATGTTTAATGTTATCTTATTTGAAGTTAAGCAATTAAGAGTTACGTCAGAATAGTTAAGACAATCATTTCGATGAGAAGCCATCAATAAATACCAACTTATTGCAAAATGCTAATAAGAGTAAAAAAATATGGAGTGCAAAATAATAATAAAAAGATTTTAAGTAAGAATTTTTTTTTAATATTTGCAAGAAACAGGAAAAAACAATTACGAGAAGCTTAAATATAAACTACAAACTATAATACTATCTAAAACTAAAACTAGAAACCTAAAATAAATATGGGAAACAGGGAGTTCTAGGTAGTGTGCCCATAACACAGGCAGCATTCCTGTGCTGGTTTGCCAATGAGAGTCTTTGGGCGAGAAAGCTGCCTGAAGTAAGAAATTGTTCTATTGTAAAAACCACCACCTAGGGTTATAACGAAGAACTGAATGCTATATATGATTTCAGACAGCAAGTGATGCTCTCAACTCACCACAGGGAAAAGCGAAAGTGCTTTAGCAAATATGCAACAAATCATACTAGCAAATATAGATGGCGACTGTTGTAAAATTAAAACATTATAGAATAGACTTACTTCTCGGTATCGATTAGTTACTTACCGCATTTGTATATCAATAATAGTACCATAATATTATAAAAGCTCTACAGTAAACAAGTTGATATTAAACGTAGGTACAAAACATATAAATAGCTTACTATTTCAACAGTCTGATCTCGTGAAGAAAATGTAAATTTCAGTTCTACACTATTATAGTGGAGTCTTGTCTTTACTAAAGTACTTTGATTTGAAAGATGAAGATTGGGAAACCATTGGATTTACAAATGTGAACTATGCTTCTAAAGAACGAAATAAAGGAGGAATGTGTGTCAAACAGTTAAAGTACAGACAAATGAGTGGAGCGGCAGGATTGGTTAGATGGAGGAAACGACCGACAAGCCGATTTACCGTAACACAAAAAAAATGTTAAGATAAGCCGACTTTCTAATAAAACCTACTAGACGACCGAGCCTTCTTCCTTGTACATAATAAATCTTAAGGGGTCCTCTCTTAAATAAAGCGGTTCCCAATGTTTGATAATTGTGTTGAGATAAAGGTGTCATAAATCGGATTTTCTTTTTTGTGTAGTTATTGATGGTGCCGTAAAATATATCATGACATTTATAATTCAACGGCATGGTCGTAGACGAGCATTTATTGTTACGGTACTATTCTAGTACCGTATGTTTTATAATGTTATTCTGTTCATGTTACCATGTACCTACCTATATAATAGTTTAAAATAAAGGCGGTTTTCTAAACTATTTTAATTTTCTACTGAAATATTAAACGATATAATAATATACCTCTATTAGTCGAGTAGGTACTATTTTATATTTACTACGAGTAGGTATACTGTCACAAAGTATGTTCAGAACTTTTTTTATTGAGAATATAAATAGCTTTATTTCACTCTTTATTACATAGATTTAATATTAAAGATTATTAAAACAAATGATGAATACAAACGAGTATTTACTTCAAAGATTTTCGCGCAGCAAAATTATTGACAAATTAATATAATCCTATAACAAATTCGCTCGGGCTGCGGATATTTATTAAGTGGTAGGTATGTAACTTCTGTCCAGGTAGTTGATAAAAAACCCACACTAACTAATATACCTACTAACGTCAGTTATAATTATGTAATGAATTTACATTACTTAGTTAGTACATTATCAAATTAGAAAATGCAATATTTAAAGTGGCAATTAAAGTATTTAGGTAAAAAATAGTTCAACGATAGAAATGAAACTTTAAAAGCCACTGGCGGACATTTTAATGTGGTCTAATAATCAGAAAATAAAAAAAGTAAACGGGGAGTGTGCCGGTGGGCTTCAGCATGGCTCCAGATTGATGCTTTTCTCGCTGGACTGCGTAGGCCACTCTTATCGAGAGATTTTTTATACTTTTTATCTTTAGTTTGAATATTGCCTCTCGTAATAAGGATTTGGTCCGTTAAAAGTTGGGGAATGCATGACCCAGTGAATGAACTCCACTATCCACGTGTTTCGATTTATGGATACGGTTTTTTTAATGACTGTTTGTTTCTAGTGTGGAGTGTTTATATAAGTGGGTGTGTTTTGTAGTTTTAAAACTGTTTCTTTAATTTATTCTATTGATATAGGTTCCTACTTTGTTGTTGTAGAGTACGACTGTTTCTGTAAAGGAGTTCGTCTTTAAACTACAAGAGAAAAGTGATATTTTACGCAGTATCCTAATTACATGGACATACATATTTAGAGACAAAATGGAATGCAATCTAAAAGTGGCCGAATTTAAAAAATAATTATACATCCGCACGTATTCATTGAGCTAGAAATATAATTAATCTGAGTATGTTGATTATTTTACCTTTGGTATTCGTTACAAAGATAGTCACTAATGTTATTATTAGCATCAGTTAATGTGGAATATTCACTTTATAGCCCAACAGTGTTGCGTGATGTATTGTATTTCCTGCACTTACGCGGACGGCGGTGAAACTCATGAAAATGCGCCGCTATTCAGGGAAATGTTATCGCGAAAGTGATTTAATCATTCAACCAAAGTTGTTTATTATTGTAGTTTTATAGCCACTATTATACAATAGTATCGAACCTCTTAATAGGCTGTATTACTATATACTTATATGACATTATTTTACGTTCAACTATATCTATTACATGAACAGAATTACTGGCGAAAGGTGTCTACGATGAAAAAAGTGTCATTGTATTTAGGTATGTATGTACCATAAACTTGTTAGATAACTATGGTATCACATTACAACTACTTTTTATCAATTCACCTTCGTTTATAGCTAGGTGCAATGACCCGAACGTTTCAAAAACCATATCTTATTCGTAAGAATTAAAAAGTAAACACAATGTTAACGTTCCAGACTCGTTAATATTATTTTAACATGTATACAAGTTTTATCCAAAACTGATTGAGTGACGGACATGTAAAACAAAAAGCGGCTTCCCCCTGTCTTTAACTAAATAGTCTTACTGAAGCGTGGCCGGGCCGTAACTGGCCAAGATAGCAATTTGATAGTTGGCATGAGTAATAAAAACGTTCAGAAATTGGTTACAATTACCCTGCTTACAGCGTCGTAACATTTTAATAGCGAGTTCCCACTTAGTGTGGGAAGGAGCCGGTGAAATTTTGTAACTAAGTATTAGGGATATCGCTACATATAGACCATATTATTATATCTAATTAACTTTAACAGTGTTCCTTGTAACTTCATAACATACTAAAATATTTTTTAACGTTTAAGGTTAATTAAAAAATTAGTACAGGGATATAAACAGTTTGTGTAAATATATTGTGTTTTATTTTAGTAATTCTGCAACCATGATTATACGTTCTAGAACGATCTTACCTAATAAGGGTGAGAACCTTCTCCATTCACTTAGTCAACAGTGTAATTTGAGGTAAAAAGGTTGAGAAAACCAAGTGATCCTCACATGTACGCGGTGTATTCGCGCTTAATATTAATTTTAAAGGAAAACTATAACGGATTAGATAACTCTGCTAATTCAGAAGATATATAGGCAATTATGGGTGATTTACCATTGATTTGACTTGGAGATTATGACACGCACTTGGGCAGTTTTTATATGTAGATAGCTATTCGCAAATTATAACGAACTTCTGGGTAGCAATAGAAATCTGACGCCGCACTCCCTGATAAAAAACCTTCTCCTTGTCCACCAGTCTTTTTAACCACAGGATTTACGCAATTGTGTGCCCGAAAACTCAGATCAAGAAATTTGTATTAAATCTATACAACAATGACATAACATAGTATGATCTCGAGTAGGTTGAAATGTGGTGGTATTTAGCCGTGACATTCGTTGGTCCCACGGAATATGTGCAAGTCTGTTGCCGTATACCTATATAAAATTAAAAATCATTATATAATCCAAACTCTGACTACAACAACCAGAACTGATGTTACATACCATCAATCTTAGTCGGAGCAAACAATAACAATTTTGTGACAATAATAATAATTCTCGAGACACTAAAGTGACATTAATTTGGAAAAATCAGCAAAAACAATAATACAATACCTACAATACGACATTGAATGACACTAATTACTTGAGAAAGTGATGTTACAGTTATACAACACAAGACTTTAAAGAGTCTGAATGCTAATAACACTTAATATCCATGAAAAAGAAAGCAAAGGCTCGATTTAAACGCATGTTCCTATGAGTTAAGTTTTTACTTTTAGAAGGATATAAAACGTTCTGCATGTTAAAGTCCACAAATTTCAACACAATTTTTTTTGTAAGAACAACATACCTATTCGAAAATCGAATACATAAGTAGAAGAAATAATGTTATAGTCTAAACATTAAACATACTTAAAAGTAATCCAAAATAATACGAATAACTTGTATCTAAAATAACGAATATATTTTAAAGCAGTGAAGTATGCTAACTTTTTCTCATAATATTTGACAATATGAATCAACTGTCTTGGTCAGTTGGTAAAACGTTCCTCCTTGAAAAGGATCGGTCGCTGGTTCGAGTCCAGCCCAAGACTATAGTTTTTGTGATTGAAATTGTAAAATTAAATCTAAAATATTATAAATTACTCGAGATTTCTTGCCAGATTACTCACACGCTGTACCTGTTGCTTTGCGAATCTGGCAGTAAATTTACATGTAGAATCACTCTTTTTAATTTTAATTATGACTTTTATAAGTAGTTTTATAACCAAAATGAATAAAGCTTTTAAATCTTTGAATCTTTGCAACTCTCTTTCCTCGAAATGTTATTTTGCGGTCGTTTTTCCATAGTTACTTACGGGTAACGCGTATAGGAAACTTTTTTGTTTACCAGAGGAATAACAAATTTAGTTGTAATAAAATTCCTTCATAACGACGTCAACAGGGACCGTATGCCAAAAACTCAATGTTATACAACTAAATAGGTGTAACAAAACCAAAAGGACCACCACTGAATGGTCTATAGAGCGCGCGTGAAACAACTCAAAAAAAAACAAGCATGAGTAGTTTAAAGTAAAAGCTTCAAGAACTGATATTTATTTTTTGGTTGCATCTAAGTGTACAACACTACTAAACGCCTCAACATCAACTTTAAAACACCAAAATCATTCTATAAAGATGTCTGTGTCGATCCCAAATAAGGGCCCTTCACGTACTCGTAACAAATAAATTACATGTTATCAAATACCTGTCTGTTTCCCCACACGTAATAGTATCCAACAGTATACTTATGCAACTAGTCGCATGTCTCACGCGTCATGTAAAGCAGCCGACAAACGAACGTTACATGTAAAAAAAAATCTTGACCCCATCGTTTAGATGTGATAATCGTGTGAAAATGCCTATTGTTAGTGGTCGGATAGACTTGTTTATCGAGTCTCAGAGTGTGATAGTTTGAAATAGATATAAGATTATAGAAATTTCTTTTAACTTTAAGTTAAACTAAAGTAAATAATTATATGTTAGGACATTAGTAGACGACGCTACAGCAGAGCTTGTAGTATTAGAACTAGGTAACTGATACAGAATACTTGTACGTATGAATATAATGCCTACTTAACAAATATATAAAAACAGCCCAACTTCGAAACAAACCTTTACAGCTTGTACAAATATTGGTGCTAAGGGGTTCTGCCAACATCTCGAGAAACAAGTCATCTTGATCTTCACGCGGTGCACCTGCTGCTGACGGTCGAGGTTTTGGCAAATATACCTAAAATATTGGATAGAAACACTACTTGGCGAAAATCCATGACAAAGCGATGGTAAGTAAAATGTTTAAAGAAAAAACTTTTTAAATTTATAATAGCATTAATTTTTCGCAGAATTAAAAAGACAACAAAACGTCGACAATTGTTTCGCCTCTAAACGAGGCATTATCAAGAGTCTTGTTTTACTTACCATCGCTTTTTAAATATACCTAGTCCCCGGAAGCGGCAATACCTACTACGTGGAGGTTAACGAGTTGGTGAAACGTGGGCGTGATGAGATTGAATGATTGATGGTTTATGTCAATAGCCATAAGTACTATCGTCAACTAAGTTTAAAAAAGCACCTTAATTTATTTTCAACTAGCGGACGCCTGCAACTTCACTCACTTGACAAATTATATGCTAAAAACCTTCCTCGAGAACCATTGGTGAAAACCACATCAAAATCCGTGGGGTAGTTTTAAAGATCTAAGCAATAGGTACATCTAAAGCGACTTTGTTTTATACTTAGTGATTATGAGGTGCAGTTAAAATATATTTGTTTATTTCAATTATACCTAGTTATACATTTGTATAAATATTTTTACTACAAGTAGCTTGGTGACTAAGGGTTTAGACTTGCGTTTCGACGACGTGAGATCGACCCCGGCCACCACTAACCACTATGAGCTTAGATAGAGGGATTAAGTGAAGTGGTAGTAACGTAGGTATTAACGAGTGCTACACCTATTTTAAAAAAGTGCAAACCGCCATCATAACTTGTCCCTTGTACAGTAGAAACTAATAATATCAAACTTAAACACATTACAATTAATGCAGATATTGACAGAGTTTTATTAAAGGAAACAAACGAGTACATATACGTTTCTACTTTTTTTTTTTTTTTTTTTTTTTTTTTTTTTTTTTTTTTTTTTTTTTTTTTTTTTTTAGTTCCGCGACCAAGGCCGCGGCCGCTCTAACGTCCGTTGCCGGGCGTCTCTGGTTACAAGCAGAACGTATTTCCAGTGGCGCCCGGCGGACTTTGACCACCTCTGTGGTCTCTGCGGGGTTTAAGTTTTGCACTTCTAGCTAATCGGAACTATTTGAATTTCGAAAGTTATATTTTTTTAAACGTTGCAACCTTCTTAGTAATAAAAAAAAACAAATCACACATCAAAGTTCTACGTATGCAACGAAAATGGAATTAAGTCGAAAAGATTTTAGAGCGAAGATTTGATGATTTTAAAAGTTCTCTCTCTCCGCAAGACTGTGCCGCTCGTCTTCAAAATGCTTTTGGGAGAGAAGCACCTTGTTTGAGCACCGTGAGGCGAGGTTTGCTGAATTTGAGAGAGGACGAGTTTCTTTACATGGCGAATTTCGTGAAGGGCGACCTTCAACTGCCGTCAACGAAAATAATGTGGCTACTGTTAATCGGTTAATTGAATAAAATCCGAGGATTACCTATGAGACATTTCGAGGACTATTGGGGATTGGTATGAGTCAAATCCATTCTAATGCTGTTTATAACATTGTCACAGGAGACGAAACGTGGATTTATTGTTTTGAACCCGAAAAAAACAGCAATCTTGTGAATGGGTGTTTGAAAATGAGAACAAGCCAACAAAAGTGAGGCAGGCGAGAAACGTTGGTAAAAAAAAGATCGCGTTATTTTTTCTCAGCTACGGGTCCCATCTGTACAATTCCACTTGAAGATCAAAAGAGTGTTAATGCCGAGTGGTATTCTACCATTTGTTTACCCAGCGTGTTAGAAAAAGTTCGCGAAAGATGACCCAAAAGCCGCGTTCTCCTACATCATGATAACGCTTCTTCACACACGGCCAATAAAACAAAGTCATTTTTAGCTTCCGAAATATTACAACTCGTCACCCATCCTGCGCATAGCCCCGACCTACCACCCTGTGATTTCTGTATTTTCCCCAAAATCAAAGATTTGATGAGAGGTTTCACTTTTACCAACTCCGAAGAGGCAGTGATAGCGTTCAATCAGCACGTAGAAAACATGCCTTCAGATCTGTGGTCCTACTGTTTTAAAAAATGGTTCGATCGCATGAAATGTTTAAAATGTAAAGGTATCTGTATTTTGAAAAGCAATAAACATAATATTTTGGTTTTAACATGTTGTTTTTTTAAGTTACGCAAAACTTTTAGTGTGACCTACTATATACAGAATCTTCCCAGTCATAATTCAAAGATTTATAAAAATATACCAATTTTCAGAGCGTTAAACGAAAGACATCAACGCGTTAGGAACTGTTAACATGCGGTTGCCACTAGATAGATAGTAGAATAACTTGTGAGGAAGATTCCAAGTTAAAATATTACGCTATGACCAATAGCAGCATCAAAATTAAAAATATTTTTCCTTGCTTAACATGAAAAGACTGCCTCGGTGGCGTGGTCGGTAGTGCGTTCGCTTTCAACGCCGGAGTGTCGGGTTTGATTCCCGGTCGGGGCAAACTTTGTGAGATGACACATACATTTGTACCAAAGTCTGGGTGTTTCCTATTTATAATATGTATGTATTTACAAAGAAAAATGTATTTAAGTATTCAGTTTATCTAGTACTCATATCACAAGCTCTGCTTAGTTTGAGACTAGATGGCGTTGAGTAAATTGTCCTAACATATTTTCAAAGTCGTAACGGGGATCCACTAGAATGTACAAAATACTATCGAGTTTACCATTATGAATGCACTTTCAATTCAATTCATTCGAATGGTCAAATAATAATTTTATTGATGTCATTATAATTGTGTGCGTAAACTTTCTTTTAAAAAACTGCAATAGTACTTAATTGTTACCTTCCTTTAAAAAATGCGGATGCATATTGCGCGTGATTAGACACATGCAAACCGTGCCAAAGCGAACACAAGATCATTTGGTAATTTGTGCGTTAGAGTTTTGTTATTTATTGGCTGTGTTTTTACCCACGACGGAACTGAGACGGTATATTGGGGGTAACAGGATATTTGTTTGTGCAAATCAATGTTTTAATTCTTCTACAAACACACTTTTATTCTTTTTGAATTAGTATTCGACTGTGCATGTTTTATAATTTCCCTAGCGAAGGTTATTTACGTTAATTCCCCATAGATACATAGATACATACATCCATACATATGGTCACGCCTCTTTCCCATGGGGATAGGCAGGGACTATGGAATTCCACTTGCTACGATCCTGGCATACTTCTTTCGCTTCTTCCACTTTCATAACTATCTTCATGCACGCTCTCCGGTTCTGGGTACTCTTGACCTGGTCAAAACATCTCTGATTTGGTCAAAGTACGTTCGCCTAGGTCGACCCTTACCTGCCTGTCCATTAACGCCCGTCTTATGTATCTATTTCGTCAATCTTCTTTCATCCATCCTTTCCACGTGCCCGAACCATCTAAGCATCCCTTTTTCTATCTTACTCACTACATCTTCTGAGCTTCTGACACACCGCAACGTTCTCGTTCTCATAGTGTGTAGATTAACGGTGTTTGGTCACAGCCAGCGTCTGTATCAATAAATACATTAGTGTACCTAATAGTGTGTACTAATAGTAATTATATTTAACAATCACTGTAATTTTCTGTCCCATTTAGAATTTTTTCCAAAGGACCGCGTCTGAGAGAAACTAAAACAGCTAAAACTAAAATGCAGCAACTGAATCTAATTCTTAAAATTACGTTGAAAAATATAAGGTTAATCACTACACAACAAGACTTTTTTATACTTAACTGACAAAAAAAAGCTAGTTTATGTCAATCCTAGACTGTAGCCATTGTAGCCTACTATGTAACATCGAAAATGGTTACTGGAATTTGCGTTTCAATAAAGAAACGGTTATTGATTTATTATTGTTTGTTTACTTTTATGTTAGACCGCCATTTGTGTATTTCCTATGTATATTTAGTATGTATTTAAAAATATATATGTATGTTTATACGTGCCTCGGATAGCACGTTAAGCCGTCTTGTCATACAAAAATCCATGGCAGTCGTTACGGGTATTTGAAGCCCTAAAACAGAATTCGAAAATTTAACTACAAAACTTCGATACGAGTATCGCCAATGAGTTGTAAAGGTCAGATGACAGTCGCTCCACGGGAACCATCGAATTTTATTCGCATATCAGTTAGACTGGAAAACCGATTCCAGCTGTGTTACGAAAAGGCTCAGTGGGTGATGATGACGCGGGTGTGTATTTCACCTCTGCCTACGCCCTCGAGATTGATTAATATATTATTTTATGGAAAAAGTATCCTGGTCTCACCATGGGACGTGCTCTATTATACAGTGTGTCCCAAGACCATGCTATATGGAAGGAAAGTACTTTAAATATTGTAGATAAACACTTTTACTGAAAGGAGACTTTTTAGAGAAAGAGAAATCTCTTTTCAGTAAATTGGTCTAACTACAATATTTAGGGCACTCTGTTTAATAATAAGATAATAGTGATAATGAATAGTTCAGGTTAAGTGGTAACGTTCTGAACTGTATTAGACATTTTCCAGTACAGTTTGATACTCGTATATCTGCCTGTTGTTATCATAGATAATATAATTGAGCGGAGCGAAGCGTAGCGTATCTTAGACGACAAGTGTAAATCGTTTGTGTGTCAACTCCTCCGAAACGGCTCGACCGATTTTGACCAAATTCGGAATGCTGGTTGACATCATACCCGGGAGTGCATATATTTGAAATCATGAAAATAGAGCATAAAAAAAATAAGAAAATTTGCTCCGCTCAACATTTGCAATTAGTAGCATGCATTGCATACCTAGTCTATACTTATAATAAATCTGTAGAAGGGAAAATTCTGTACATTGAAAATATCAAAAAAATAAATAGCAGGTGGTGTTACTAGACCGACACCGAACCCAAAAATGTGATTAAAAAAATTTTAATCTGTCTGTCTGTCTGTTTGTTCAGGCATCACGCAAAACTACCGGTTCGATTACGATGAAACTTGGTATAATTATTATTCGAATTTATTCATGTAAGTAATGTTTTCTTATTAGAAAATATTATTATTCGGTTTATAATAATTCTATTTAGGTAATAGTTTGAAAAAAATACATCGTTATATCTAATATATGAAGCCCCAGAAAGTTACCGATTTCCGAGTTATTTTTGCGATGTTTGTCAGTGAATACAGTGAAAAGTATAAAAAAATATATATAAAGATACTTTTTATCTCTGTAAATCGTTTTGAGAACGATAATGTTCGTAATTATATATTTCAGTGTAAGAATAGCTTGACAAATTTGGTGGAAAACCGTTATAAATTGGCCCGTTGATTTTATGTTTCGGCGGGTCGAGTTTTATCTGGTGTTATTATAAACACCTTGAGGCCTTTTATCAAATTATTTACGTTATAAGATAGATCTTTGAAATTCATTTGAATTTTCTTGAAATTCATTTGAATTTTTGAAATTCATTTAAATTCTTGAATTCCAAAAATTTCTTGGTTTCCAAATTTTGGACTAATATATAATAAATAATTTGTTTGCATTATTATTCATTTTTTGGGGCTTGATCATCAAACATATATCAATAAACCTATTGCCGTTTACAGAATCGTAAAATATGGTTTGGTTGTAGAGATATTCCTTTTTTTCTACGAGATGGTAAGACAACGTCACGATGTCATCACCCGCCCGCCACCCGCCCGCCATCCGCCTGTGCTCCCATTTTTTTTTAAGTTTTTGAGCGTGGTTTGACAGGTTAATATCCTGGGCACCACACTGGGTACTTTTTATCCCGGAAAAGTATATACTATAAAAAACAAACTTAATTGTTGGTTTGATCCCTAGACCCCATCACTGTACCAACCGCAAATAATAAGTTTGTCGTAGGATTTTTTTTTTATATTGGGTTCGCCAAATTGAAGCCGCCCGCCTGGTGGTAAGTCGTGACGACGTCTAGCGATTGTGGGCCACTCTCACGCACACAATACTATAGACAGTGGCCCTTAACTTGACGACCTACTGATGTGCCTCTTCACGCTCCGCTTAAAGAACTCAGGGGAGGAATATGTGGGAGGAAACACGTGCACAGGCAAGGCGTTCCAGGCCACTATCGTTCGGCAGAGAAACGAACGTTTAAAACGTTCGGTTCTCGCAAACATGCTATCCACTGTGTGGGAGTGGCATCTCTGCCCGGCACGCGTTCGGGAGCGGAAGGAAGAGGGTGGGATCAGATTGAAGAGCTCTTCAGAAGGAACAGGTTACGTCACCCGCAGTTGAGTTTACTAAGGGGCGCTGCACATTGCTAAGATACTATAATATTTTAACTTAAGATACAATATCGCTCGCCATACAATTCAATGGACTATCACACACGACGTAGATTATAAATAATATTTCATATTTTCGTATCTTAAGATGAATTTTTATGGTATAATAGAGAATACGTAGGACACACTATAAGTTTTGCGTAACTTAAAAAAACAACATGTTAAAACCAAAATATTATGTTTATTGCTTTTCAAAATACTCTCCTTTACATTTTAAACATTTTTTCATGCGATCGAACCATTTTTTAAAACAGGAGGACCACAGATCTGAAGACATGTTTTCTACGTGCTGATTGAACGCTATCACTGCCTCTTCGGAGTTGGTAAAAGTGAAACCTCTAATCAAATCTTTGATTTTGGGGAAAATACAGAAATCACAGGGCTAGCACCCTGGCTATCAGGCATCGGGGCTATGTGCACGATGGGTGACGAGTTGTACTTTTTCGGAAGCTAA
The DNA here is from genome assembly GCA_963556515.1 of Nudaria mundana. Lineage (NCBI taxonomy): Eukaryota > Metazoa > Arthropoda > Insecta > Lepidoptera > Erebidae > Nudaria > Nudaria mundana. The sequence goes on from OY748286.1 coordinate 7,530,976, forward strand.
AAATGACTTTGTTTTGTTGGCCGTGTGTGAAGAAGCGTTGTCATGATGTAGGTGAACGCGGCTTTTGGGTCGTCTTACGCGAACTTTTTCTAACCCCTTGGGTAAACAAATGGTAGAATACCACTCGGCATTAACACTCTTTTGATCTTCAAGCGGAATTGTACCGATGGGAAAAGGAAAAAACGCGATCATTTTTTTACCAACGCCTGCCTCACTTTTGTTGGCTTGTTCTCATTTTCTAACACCCATTCACAAGATTGCTGTTTTTTTTCGGGTTCAAAACAATAAATCCACGTTTCGTCTCCTGTGACAATGTCATAAACAGCATTAGAATGTCCGTGCTCGTACTTCGATAGCATCTGTGAGCACCATTCCACGCGAGTCCGCTTCTGCTCCGCTGTCAGTTCATGAGGGATCCAACGACAACAAACTTTCCGAACTTTCAATTCTTCGTGTAAAATTTTCTGGATTTGACTCATACCAATCCCCAATAGTCTTCGAATTGTCTCATAGGTAATCGGCGGATTTTCTTCAATTAACCGCTTAACAGTAGCCACATTATTTCCGTTGACGGCAATTGAAGGCCGCTCTTCACGAAATTCGTCATGTAAAGAAACTTGAACTCTCTCAAATTCAGAAATCCTCACGGTGCTCAAACAAGGTGCTTCTCTCCCAAAAGCATTTTGAAGACGAGCGGCACAGTCTTGCGGAGAGAGAGAACTTTTAAAATCATCGCTCTAAAATCTTTTCGACTTAATTCAATTTTCGTTGCATACGTAGAACTTTGATGTGTGATAAAAAACAATTGACAAATGATTTCCCGCCAATAGTTTTTTTTATTACTAAGAAGGTTCCAACGTTTAAAAAAATATAACATTCGAAATTCAAATAGTTCCGATTAGCTAGAAGTGCAAAACTTTTAGTGTGCCCCATGTATATTAGAAGATATTATTATAATAGAGAAACTGGTGTAGGGTGCTTTATGGACGCAATAAAACCCAAAACAATGGTTTTTAGAACTTTTGTCTGTTTGTCTGAATGTTTGAACACGCTAATCTCAGAAACGATTTGATTTTTTGATTTGAATTTGCGGTTTGGCGCATACATAAATAATAAAGTTATGTAGATCTAAAGTAACACGCAGGCGGAGCTGCGGGCAGCAGCTAGTTGTAAATAAACTCTTCGATATACAAATGGTAAACCAAATTATCCCTAGACTATGTTGATGTGTTTAGGTTTATTGATAGATTGTTACTTGTTTTTACAGTTATTCTTACATCAAAACACTTTTTTTAGGATATTTTTCCTTACAAGAAGTAATCTGCGAATAGACTGTCTTGAAAGGGTCTGTTTATAAGGTGGACATATTGCGAACAAATTGCAAAAATCTGGAAAAAACGGTAGGTACACGTCAAGAGAATATTAAGTTTTAAACTTGCGCTTTTCATAATCTAAGTATATTTTATTTAAAACCAGGAATTTAAAAATGACAATCAGCCTGTGACCACGGCTGGTATAGCCTGGTCATACAGCAGGCAATAAAAGGTACCTATGTACTGTAATGTACGCCGTATTTCGTGTTAACATATAAGTCAAAAGAACTTGTAACCAGCGAGAATGCAAGAAAACACTATAATGCAAGTTGAGCAGCTAAAGAAGTACCATTACCTATAAACAGTTAAGAAAATGTGGACAAGAATTAGGTGCGATTGCATACCGGTAATTTTTTTGCACGGTAGTGTATATTTAGACAAAACATGCAGTAGAATATGCATGTTTTATATGATTCTGCATATAAAGTTTCATTATTGCCTGTCTATAGGAATATTGGTTTTAAATCTTTGATGCCCCAATTTCCCCACCAATCCAAAAAAACGAATAATGGATTTTTTTTAAATCGAGGAATGTTCGGATATAAATAGGGCTGCTAGCCCAGAACACAAACATACAATACATACAGGCAGACAGACGGACGAAAACAAAATTTTCCAATCTCGAAATGTAGACGCCTCGCTCGCTACACATGCATTACGTGAGATGGATACAAATTTATCTGATTAGGAAGATACAGATAGCATATTTGTGTAACGAGTAAGTACTGATTTAACTACTTAGATACGAACTAGAAAATTTTTGTTTCGTATATAACAAGTACCTATACCTAATGTTTCTTGTTACACAAACGTCAAGCAGGAATTTACGAAAAAGAATCATATAAAGAAGTACCGATAACAACTGCAGATTACAAATATTACGTAATACTTTCCACAATAATAGATTGATGTATCCGATCTATTTAAAAATAAGATTTATCGCTATCATTTCATTTAGTAATGCAACTGACTAGCATTGCATCGAAGTGCAATGAGTGTACGAAGTCGCTGCACACACTTGCACTTCGTGAATCTTTCAGGCGTGAAAATGAATGTTATAAATGATCCAGTGCACGATGAACAATTATCACATAAGCTTGAAGGCCAGTACAGATTCCACGTAGATAGTATTAGTGGAAAAGCTTATTGAAACAATTTAAATCGTCTGTCACCAGCCGTAGACGCGGCAATGGATTGGTTAAAATTGGTCGGTATCTAGTGCAAATTTTAATTTATTGGATAAATATATAGTGACAGTGATGATTTGTGATGACATGTGATAAGTGTGTAAGTGATTAATATTACATGTGGAAATGACATTTTATTATTATTTTGAACTGTTTTGGTTCGTATCATGTTTATTTGGATCACGTGAAAGTATTACAAAAAGATCGCAGTTAAAGTGATTAAAAGTTCTAACTATACTAGAACTTTAAAAGACCCATGTCAAACTATATAACTTATTTATTTATTAAACTTAAAGCAGAATCACATAATTGAAAATGAGCTTTATTTACCACATGCGAAATAGTGGAGTCTCGGGTTTGATTCCCACAGAGTTAGATTCCATTAGGAGTTTGGGTGTTTTCTATGTATATTTAGAAATATATATGTATGTTTATCAATCTAGTCTAGATCCTGTAGCACAAGCTTTTTTTTGCCTTTGGTTTAGTTTGGCCTAGATGACGTTTAATGAGAATGTCTAAAAATAATACCAAAATTAACTTACACTAAATAATTTAGTATTCCATCCATTCACTGTCGCTGTTGTTAATTCTTCTCTGCGTGTTAATTGGCGAGGTTTTACCTTCATCTTTTTCACTTGTACACTTTTACTTACCAAAACAGTATTTCCCGGATCTTTGGAACTCCGAATAAGAGCTCAAGTCCATTTTATTTCACTAGTTTCATTGCCTAAAATAGTAAATAAAGAAATATAAAGTTCTAATACTTAATCCTATCAGACACGATTAGGTATCTCGATGGATTTCTGTCCAAAGTACACGAGATGAGCTTTCAAATACAGTTTCGTAGGAAAACGATATTATATAAAGTCATCGTTGTATGAAAGCACTCTTGTACACTATTTGTTGCATAAATTATCTTAGACTCTTAAAAATATTTGTGGTTTATCAATATTTAATAGTAAAATAAGTATCAAAGTCGAATATAAATTTGTAGAATAAATTTACTAATTCATCAATCGTACAGTACGTTACATTTTAAAATAAGATTTCGTGAAATAGTGGATCATTCTCAATAAAGAATCGTATAACAACCAGTAACTGTTATAAAAGTATCATATGGGTCACTTCTAGCAATTGTCTATTTATACCTAAGCAAATTTTCATCCAAATCATTCATCCCTTTACCATTAAACTTTACGCACAGCTGTTTGAACTCGTATATCTCGTATATCTCTATCAAGTTTTTTAATTATCATTACACTTATGTTTTATTGACCGAGCGAAGCGTCAATATTTAGAGATATTACAATTTTGCTTTCGTCCGTCTGTTTGTCTGTATCACTCACGCTGAAAAAATGTATTCAATCAAGGAACACTAGTGCCAAGTTTCGTGAGGATCGGATAAAAACTGTGGCTGCTAGCCCGGAACACAGATACAGACACACAGACAGACAGATGAATGCAAAATTGTCCAATCTCAAAAGGTAGGCTTCGCTGGCTCGGTCCACAAGAAATATAACAATGAATTAGAGAAAACTGGTCTCATCAAAATCAAATTTTACAAAGATTTTTGTTTTGTTACAGTTTGCTCTTTTGATAGCCGTTGCATCCGTTCACATAGAGGCAGATGTGCCAAAGTAAGTATTTAAACAATAATAACTGTTAGCAGAACTTTTTACGGAAGCTAATTCATACTTTCTTTCTGCGCTTCATCACTTTGATACGACACATTAGAATGTCTACTGATGAAATTTGCTGTCCGGTTTCTAAAAATAAAGTTGAATAGTGAACTATCGCAAAATCATGACCTCAAGTAGGTAGGTACTACAACTCGCACTGCTGTCACAAGCACCGGTGCAAGTTGTATTCTCTTTGTATCAAAAGTGATGATGCTGCATTATTTCGTAAAAATAATTATCTATTTAGTTAAATAGTAACTGAATGACTAACAAATAGTTATTGCTGGCGTATCTACCCATCAACACCATCATTCGAATACAAGGTTTTGACTAAAGCGAGGCGTTCACTGGCCAGATCCTACTACTACTACTCCAAGCCATAGTGAGGGTCCCAAGGACGCTGGATATAAGGAGCCAAAAATAGATAACACCCTTCTCTCAAATTTGGGATGTGTCTTTATAGTGAATGCCCCGCTGAATGACAACTGATATAGTCTGACTATTATTCATAAGCGAAAGTGTATTGATTATCAGCTACGCGACATAAACCTTAAACATTGTCAATGTCACTGTGCCGGCGATTGCATTAGAATTGTTACTTTTCACCATACTTTGTGTTAATTACGTAAACGTTGAACTACCAACCAAGCGCAAAATAGGCACCTACTAATGGAAAGTGTGGGTCGATGATTTGCTATTCCAATAGCCTATTACTATTATCACAAAAAAATATCGGCACATGTTGAATTATGACGTATTTTGAGTGTTTAGTGGCAAGAGCGCGGCAATGCACGTCGGCACCGATAGCGAAAGCTGCGCACTGTGTAGTCACGCTTCGTGCCATTGACACTACCTACTTTACACGGAACAGTAGTGCAGAATAAATTACCGCTTCACATGCACGATACTTCGTAATAGAATACCAGTGTTATTATTTTTTTGTTACAGGAAAAAGATTCTCATACATCTACCTCAAAAGGTGAAACATATTCACCATCACAAGAAGATTTACATAACCGAACATCCAGCATCATCAAACTATGCACCGGCTTTCATGCCGAACGCTGAAGGTGCAGTAGCGGTGGCGACGAACATCCAAATACCAGCTGTTGAGAGTTTAGAGACCTATGACGAACCACCTATGCGACTGCCAGGGATCTCATCCGCTGCTTCCAAGCTGCTGTCACTGTATCGCGCACGCGGTTACTACGGGCCTCCTCCCTCTGAATGGGATGAACAGGACTATGAATTCGATAATTCTGAAGAATCAACCGACGATTCATATCTAGCTGCTACGGCAGCAGCACCAAAACCGAAAAGAGTAAAGATAATAAACCTTAATAAAGAAGCATCTCGAAAACCAATTGTACTCAATAATAAAGTGCGAAAAAATAAACCAAAACGAGCGCCAATTCGACACAAAACACTACCGGAAATGGAGGGTGAACTTCCTGTGACTACGTTTCATGAACAGTTTTATTCCGACTTAGATGGTTCGGGCACTATTAAAACAGTAAAGAAGCCACAACGAGTGGAAAAGATTATTGACGGTGATACTGAACACATTCACACTTATAGTGAGGAGCACATACACAAGTTAGTCTACAATAACCCGCCCAAGATTCCACGAGTAGTTGGAATCGATCCCTCTGATGGACTACCTGCACTTGTTGCCTCGCGTCCTATGGCACCAACGAGGAATCAGCAAACCGTAATTGCTTTTCCTTCAAATGCACATACTAAATTCCATATGGGCCCCGTAGGATCACCGTCTCAAACGGACTACAATTATTACAATCCACGAGACGTGACCCACGACCATGTGTTTCACGATCACGGGGAAATTCCACCTGGTATGGATATAACTAAAAACCATATGTCATTTCCACCGCGAACGTATTCAAGTCAAAACATGAAATTTGGAGGAAACGCGAAAGGAACAAAAAGTAAAAACGCACATAAGTATACGAAACATTACCAAAAACCCAGTGCAATAACAGATTTGTCTTACTACGAACAAGTATATGCCCCCTTTCACAAATACCGTAATGCGCAGAAGCCTCAAAGTTTCACGTCTTACGAACCATCTAACGAAGAGGATGAAGACGATTATAGACCAGTCATGCCATCTTTCAAATTAAAACATAAAGGAGCATCCAAACCTCGGAACTTGGTACCAGCGCTGTATTTTGGACATGGAAAACAATCGACAGAGTATAAACAGCAGCAGGCTAGTGAATCATCGCCATATTCCGTGTCCGCTACTATTGTCCACGATTATAAACCTAGACATTACTTAGGCCAATCACAAGGATTGTCCAAGTTCAATAATATTGAATATGACACATACGCAGCATCTTCAAATATACACGAAAACTATCCTAAAAACTTTCCGGTAAAAAAGGCTAAACAAAAGTCTGAATCGAGACAAAATACTGAAGAATTAAATCACATGTCGACAGTAGATCATTTGATAGATTCAGCTATAGCAAGAGCTATTCTGAATGGTGGAATTCCATCAGCGTTTGAAAATAATTATGAACAAACAAAACAGGAAAAACCAACTTCAAAAACTTTAATGATAAAAGAGACCTCACCGGTACATAACTATTACAGTACTATGGCTAAGAAAGCGTTAAATGATGAAGATCGGTTCTCAGTAGGTGCGGCATCTAACAATAACTACCAATATCTTCCAGCACCTTCACCGACACCGACAGAACCAGTCGCAGTGACGTCAACTTCGCCTTCACCACCACGTCATGATGTCACGATCTCTGAACCAGCTACTGAATCCACCAATTTTGAGATAAGATATAAAGGTTCAAATGAGAAACGTTACGCTAAGCCCAATATTAATAAGGAGCATAAACCCCGGTTTAAAGTAAATTCAGGTCAGAACAGAGGCCCTTCAAAAGTATATCATGAAAATGATAAGAACCATTATAATACGGATCCAGCCGCAGGAAAACTCAAATATGGAGATAAAATTTAAAGTGTTACAAACTAAGATTAATAAGTACTATTTAGTATGTGAGCTTAGTTCTGTGAATGCAAATGTGAAATGTGTCTCAGTGTATCGGGAATATTATTTTTCACTATTTATTACGCATAATAGTGCATCTATCTCAGTTAAATGGAATACTACGTATCGAGTACGATCGAGAATGGTATTTATGCATTTTAAGTATAACTAAACTTTACGCGAAGAAAAATATAAAATAATGTACATACTTAGACGCTTTTTATTTCAAACTAGCTGTCCCGGCGAACTTCGTACCGCATTAATTTTACAAAATATTTTTTTTTCGAAAAGATCCTTCTCCTGATAATAACGAACAAAAGAATTAGCAAAACCTTTCCAGCTGTTCTTGAGCCATTTATGTCTTAACATCTCTATGGTCTTAACCAACACGACTTTTGTTTTATTATATTATATTTATACCTTAAAGGACTAAAGTCATTTAACATTTCAATTAGGTACCTAATTTTACCATCTTCTTAATAAAAAGTTCAGTTTTTTATATTAACGTCTGAAATATCTTAAAGTGATAGATAGCGTTTTAATATAAATTATTGTTTTAGTTAACGATCACGGTTCCGGTTACCCTAGTGGCTTAGTATTCCCCGCGTTCGGTAGCGTCGTAGTACGGTTGGTCTTACTGAGACAGAGCTCATAAGTTAGATACCCGGGTCGGTTAAATATTGGTACGATCTGTTTGTTTCGCTGTTTAGGATATTGGAACGATCCCTATCGCGCGTTGCGAAAGGGGGCTAGACGGAAAAAATTAAGAGCAAAAGTTGGAACGACACTTTTTGCTATAGTTGTAAGCCGTGTGGCGTGCGCGTGTTTCTGTCTGTCTATGTATTTATATATATATGTATATTTGTATACAGGTGAATTTTTGAAAAGGGCTTGAATGGCCGAATCTGAAACTATAAGGAATAGCGAAAAATGCTCAAAGGAGTCACGAGCCCGATTTTGATGAAACTTAAAACCTCATCATTAGATTTTTGAAAAACCAATAATCCTAGCTGGGAATCGAACCCATTTATTTTAATAAAACACACCCTATATTATTACACCATACGAGAGTGTTGCTATTAAGGATCTTATTCTGGGAGGTAATGACATACGGCAAACTAAAGGAAAGAGCTCATCTTTAACAAAATACATTTTAATTAAATGAAAATCACACCTGGCGATGCGCTTCGGTTACCCGCAAAGGATTAGTTTGTGACCAAGTAATGTTTATTATTTCGATTATACATTCCATTATTAGAAAAAAAATGTTTTGTCAGAAAATAAAATATTGGATAAGAAATGTCTGTCGTTGTCGAGTTTCCGAATTAAGCAATTGCAAAAATCAAGCCGTCTTAAATTATCCCCTGGATGTAACTTTTGCACAATGCGTCCGGAGCGGTAACATTTATACTTGTATTTTTTTAAACTTTACATATCGTAGCCTGAGGACACTTGAATGGTTTCAGCTGCGTTTCGGGTGGAATTAGCGGGGAATGACTCAAAATAGGTCATTAGCTATTTTATTCAATAGCTATTTCTAAATCTTCGTCACAAATACGTGGCTTTAATAGTTTAGTTTTGCAATAGCTACCTCCTTGTTACTCCTCTTAACCATTATTTGGAAGCACGTGTAGGGAAATTACGATGACGATGTTTGTTTCTGTACCATAACAACGTGCGTGTGGCACTTCTTCCATTGATAAAATTTGCTTCTATTAAATCAAATCGATCATCATTTGTTAAATCCATTTTCAAATCACAGAATTTATATTACAAAATATTTCTTTTAATAAATTACTAAACAAAGTACGAAGAGAATCGAACAGAATCTAAATTATTGGCGCCAATATGCATATATGAAATTAAAAGCAAGATTATGTTCTACTTTAAAATTTTACCAGCCTGCCAGAATCATTCAGAATAAAATTTAAAACACGGAATAGTTATGATCTTTTCTGGGATTTCGAACGAAACAAATTATGATACAAAATTTAGGTACATGAAATATGAATTTTATTAAAATTCCAAATTTTCCTTAGCCGTATATCATTACTTCGCAGAATTTGATCCTTAAAAGCGATACTATCGTATGGTGTAATAATAAAGGTTGTGTTTTTTTTTCAAAATCAACGGGTTCGATTCCCAGCCTGGATTATATATTTATTAATAATATATTTGTTAATAATAAAAAAAAATATTATACCTTAAAAAAAATAAAGGAACTTCGTTCCATCCGGGTGTCCCTTGACACCTCTCAAGTTTTTTTTTCATATTTATTTAGTACCTATATTATTATATATCTAGTTCTCGAAACTCAAGCCCTGCTGAAATATGAATGAGTGCCCTGCTTATTTCGAAACTAGATCGCGTTGTTTGTAAATGAAACAACATTATTATTTATTTCCTTTTCTCTTTCCCCCAGGAAACTGTTAGGCCACTCCAGAAGCCTTTGAAAAAGTGGTAAAAAGTGTGAGAAAATAATAGTAGGATTGGAAAAGTAAGTGATTACAAAAATGAAAGGAATAATAAGTTACGGCGATCTGAGGTCGGGAAGTGGAAGGGAGCTTTTAGGAGTAAAAACGGTTTATCTAGACTTCCGGCAAAACTACGAGTCCTATGAAAAAAAAATGACAAAGTCTTTTTTGTAACACTTTTTTCACATTACCTCAATGTTTATATCCAAAATTTTAATATTTTTTTTAATATAAATTTTACAAAACATTTTGTTTTTTCTTACGAAATTTAATGAAAATGTAAGTACCTTTTTAATTCCCAAAGACACTAACTTTTTGTATTTAAAATATTTACATTTTACATGAAAAAGCTCCCTAATATTCAATATAAAATTCTTTCGGCAAAATATCTGCTTTGTAAAAAAGTCAGTGGACCTTTTGTTCTTTAAAATTTCTTCTCGAGATCGGTTCAGGCGTTTAGGAGGAGTATGCGGACAAACGAAATACATGAGTCGCGTAAGATTGAGCTTCACTCAATTAACGAACAAAAAGACCACCGATTTTTTTAAAAAGCTTATATTTTGACGTGATAGTGCTTTTTGGATATTACGTCAATGTGCTGAAGATATAAAAAGATAAGTTGTTATAGTTCGCGGGGGATAAGCGGAGTTTTGCATTTTGTGTGAGTGACCACGAAAAGTAGAGTAAAAACTCTTTGTAGCTGTGTGTACCTACACACATGTGTGTGTAACAGAGATCACATATTCGTTCACGTACATTGCACTCACACAAATACAAAGCTCCGCTTACGCCTTTTTACCTAAACCAAATTTCGTGAAAAAGTTAAAAACCAAATAGTTGGTTTTTTGAATTTTTCACATTTACATTGCGACTATGTGAAAAAAGTTTAAATGTAAAAGTTTTGTACAAATACAAATTGCCTACAACTTTGCTGTTAGGTTAACATTTTTCCACAGGTTTTGTAATTTTTCCGAACAATGAGATAATCCGTTTTTACCCTTAAAACTCACCTTAAATCCCTACCTCAGATTACTCTTAGGTAATTTATTTTTTCTTTCACTTTTCGTCGTTTCGTCATGTTCGTCTGTCCGTGGCCCGACACGCACTTGGACGGTTTTTATTTTATTCTCTTCCTTTTCCAATGGGTTTTAAGCTACTACTCGTATTATTTTGCCTGGTTTATGTAGGATCCAGTTATCAGCTACGAAACGTATATATTACCTACATTTCGTTTAATATTGGATTTGCCAATTTTAGTGAGCGCAATAACGTAAGATAAGTACATATAGGTACGAGTATAAACGAACGTGCTTTAAAAGCACAATTGAAGTAGGCAACATCACGGCGTATCGTTGCAGAAATTATTGTTGGGCTTATCCCAAAGAAAAGTGTGTTTTAAGGTTACTTAATTCTTCTATCCTTGGTTCATTAACGTGATTTCAGTCGGTTTAGGTCAGATCTTTGGCCCGTTGTTCTCTAGCGAACACCTTTCAAATAAAACTGCGCACAGCATAAGGTGCAGGTGCATTGGTTGCTATAAAAACTTTGGCAGGTTGGACTCAATCTTAGCGTGAATACTTTTAGTTGGCCGTTTAGATCTACGTGCCGTCCGGTTTATGAAACAGCGGAGTTGGGAAATAATAAGCCATATATTACGTATTCAGCATAGCATTTCCTACCATTATGGTATCTATATATTGTGAATGATAGGTCTGAGAATTGTAAATGATACGAGACCCGCTCCTAAAGCAAAACAACGTTTGCGGGGTCCCCTAGTATTTTATTGTTTAATGTTTTTATATAATGTGTGTCCTAATTCTTTTTTGTTGACCTTAGGTAGGTATCGTTCGACGTCATTGATCATTAGAACGTCATTAGAATTAACTGTGTTTGTAAATTCTTATCTATATAACTATCTGTTTTATTTAGCTACTCTCAGGTATGTGTTTTAAATGAATCAAACATTATTCATCAACTCTTTATACATCTAGTTTTTAGTAAAGTCGTTACATCGCAATATAACTGTGAATTAAAACCTTCATTTCATATAGGAAGTAGACTACCTACTACTTGATATCACTATGATTCATATGTGCCAAGCTGAAATAGTGCTTGTTCAATACTATAAATTGCTAATCTACGGTAAAGGAAACCTAGTGTCTAGCTCAAGAGTGAAAATTATGGGTAGATACAGATAATGGAAGTGTCTGTTTGTAATATCAAATTAATAGGTTGTAGCTAAATGCACATGTACCTCTTATATAAAAAAAACAGTCTGTCTGTTTGTTTCTGGAACGGCTAGAAAACTATGGATTAATATTTGGTTTAATATTAACCAACTTTACACACAACATTTTTAGAGAAACGCCTGGTAAAAAAGTTATGGCAAAGTGTTCTTTGGAAGTAAATTTGTTAAAATGTTATGGTCAAAATATTATAGCTAGGATTACTTTCGAAAGAAGTGGCCGTAGTTTTTTATCGTGTGGAAGCACTTAAATTGATCTTGTCGTTGCGAGTTAAATGCAGTCCATAAGGATGCTCCGCTCGCAGTGGAAGATGACAATGGACATTATGTTTGCCCAAGCCTCGTCTGCTGCTGTGCTGTTTCGGTGGCTTGGTCGATAGTGCATCGGCTTTCCACTCCGGAGCTCTGGTTTGATTTCCGGGACAAATCAAATTTTTGTATTATTCACAAATGTTTGTTTCGGAGTTTGGGTATTTTTTATGGATATTTAGTGTCAACCTATGTATTTAAAAAATATAAAAGTACCTTACCCGTTGCTCAAGTCAAAACCCTTTAGCAACCCGTCTGGCCAGCGTGGTATATGTAGGCTGAATTCCTCCCTCTTTGGGGGAACCCACTCCTGGGCATACCCATCAGTGGGTGTCAAATGGGCTGTGATAATAATATAAAGCCTCGTCCGTTGATCGGCCGATCACCATTAGTTTGTCGGTGAAGTTGGCAAATACCTTGGTGGACGTTTATGCCCATCAATCCCAAAGATTTCGTATTCCTTTAACTATATGCTTCTTTGGAAATGTACAAAACATCCGAATGTCTGCTGGTGGCAAAAAATCATGTGTTACCGTCATTGCAGACATATCAAAATCTAATGAGCATTTTTATTAGGTAAGTTAAAAGTTTGGTAAACATTCTTAAATTTTTATGAACACTGTTTTATATGTTTATTTATATTTATTTATCAGAAGTCCCATGTTTTATGTAGATAAAACATCGAACCAAGAATACTATATCTGTTACTAGTTATTTCAAGTTTACGACAAGACAATTTTACATGTATGGGAATGGAAGCCTAACGGCCTAACCCTATATGCGGGCAAACCCATCGGTGTCCACTAGTTCGCACTGTGAAGGTAATAATAAAATTCCCGTTTATTAGCACTAATTTCTCCTGATAGGTAGTAACTACTAAGTATTTCCTCATATGAGTGATAAAGTGGAGACTTAATATGAGTATAAGTACAGATATCATAACATAAAAGTGTGTAGGAATATTTCGCGGAAGTTAGTCAGTGAAGGGCAGACAACCAGGGTCCGTTTATGTAACCAACATCGACCGTAAAATCAAGGCATTCCTTGTGATGTGATGGCGATACTCGAACGTTATGTAATAACTTGAGTAAGTTCCGACAATTCAAGTTATAATATTAAGGACAAAACACCTTTTAATGTTATGTGCAATGTAATATAATAATAATTATATTGCACATAAAATTAAAAAGTGCTTTTACTAGGTAATAATAATTATTATGGTCTAAAGATGGAGAAACTGTTAACCATTTAAATAAAAGCTACAGTATACAGTTCTATCTACTTATCTTTGATTCTTCCAGTCAGCGACGAGGCGGAAGAGTTCTTTGACACCTGTATATAGTATAGTTTTTAGTAAGTCTAAATAGTATTTTCATCTACTGTTAATTTTCCAGCTTGTGTCCGTATAATATATTTATTTTTCTTTCGAAATAGTTCTTCAAGTAAATTATAGTAGATAAGTAGTACAGTACTTAAGAGAAAAGAAACCACGTTACTCGCACTATTTGTATAAAGATAAATTTTAATATGTAGGTAGGTACTAGTAAACACAGCTTGTTCTCGGGATAATTAAATTCGTGAAGTATAGTTGTTATAAACTATTGCCATTGCACCTATTCCAATCAAGCAGGACAATAAGCAAAAAGAATTATCTAAATCGCATGTACCATTTTCGAGATTAGTAGGTACATATGAGCGTGCGGAAGTATACAGCAAGAATTGATAGTTTTCTCTTCGGAGACAATTTGAAATGGTTCATCGAAAAAGGGGGCCAGACTATTGCCAGGCACTTAGTAGTATTCGTGCCACAGTTAATAAATGCACATAAAACAATAGTTAACTGTGTGGTGATAAGTTATCGCCTATATATTAAAATGAGCAAACTAAATCACACGCACGAATTCACAGATGGCCGTTAGTTACATAAAGGTATCATGAGTAGTATAGGTAGGTATTTAAGATATGGTGCATGCAAACCCACATAAAGACAGCAATGTAGTTATATAATAAGCTATGATATAACACCCATCACTTTATTCGGATAGGTCGTTAATAGAACAAAGAACTAACGTTGGCATATAAATTGATACTCGTATTATAAACAATTGGCATTGTATTGTCCCAATATTGAACGGAAATTCTAAAAATATTGAAAGGAATTTTGATTGCACTACTGCGTTGGGAGCGCGATAGAAATAGAAGTTTAATATTTATATGTGTAGGCTTGTAATTAGCAATATTGTTAAATATATTGTAATCCATTACTTTGATTAGTCTGTAAGCCTTCCTAAAATAAATAAATAAATAACTGCACAGTATTCGTAAAAGATTGATCGATTGGTTTTGATACTAAGTACTAATCATCCTGCTCAAATATTGAATTGTATTCTATTGTTAGTGTGCGATGTGTAAAATTATTTGTGACTCCCTGATCACCGCGGCTCCACCCGCATTATATAGTTTTCTGGTCCCCAGTTCCCGTGGGAACACGTTACCGGGATAAAAAGAAAGCCTATGTTACTCGGAGATAATGTAGCTACCTAACAGTGAAAGCATTTTCCAAATCGGTTCATTAGTTACGGAGTCTATTCAATTCATACAAACCAACCTACCAAACCGTCCTTATAATATTAGTATAGATGATTGATGATGACACATAATAGTAGTTTATAAAGGAGTACATCAGAGTAGCATAAATGGTAGAAAGGTGTATACCTGCTTTGTACCATGCAATACCTAAATCCTGCACCCGCTCAGTCTATCCGTGGAATGTTAAGAATTAGATCTCATTTTGTCTTTTTTTCCGCGTCTATTTTGCCGCGGCCGCTCTAACGTCCGTTGCCGGGCGTCTCTGTTTCACACGCAGGAGGTATTTCCAGGGGCGCCCGGCGGATTTTGACCACCTGTGTGATCTCAACGGTCGTCGGTGGTCGGGATGAGAATCCCGCGTCGTTTGTGTAGGGTGTTATCCCGCGTCGGTGAGTGAATCTGGTTGCGTGCTGTGGGGCAAAGGCCCCGCAGCACGCAAGCCTTCTAGCCTGCTTCTGTAAGGACAGCGGGTGGCGATCCCGCCGTCCTCAGGCGGGCTTAGATGAGTCTGCTGCGCCCTCGCCGCTGACTACGGAACTCGGCGGGGAGGTTACGCTTCCTCTCCCTCTCGGCCGCTTCCTTCGCGAGCATGACTTGCTCGCAGAAGGATACGGCCGCGTTCCACCTACTTCCGCTGGAGACCATGGCTTGAGCATGGCTTTTTTGGGTGCAAAGGGGCCCTTCTTACATCTATCGGGCCCCAGCGACCTCACCTGCTAGTGGCGCACCTGCTGATTAACGGACGAGGTTCGTATATTACGGTACCCATGTGGTGGCTTTGGCCCCTACGTGGATACCAGGTGGTACAACAGTGTTGGTCCGGGGGGGTACCACCGTGCAGCTGTGCTAAAGCCCCCCAAGTAACCCAGCCCAGGCTGGGTTGCGTTAGGGGTTCAGCAGCTGCACTGCCGGGCCCGGGACGGTGTATGGTGCGGCAGGCAGGGGTCCAGTGGGGGCGAAGCGGAGTCTAGTGTGGGTGGTGTGGGTCGATTCGCCGGCCAGGGAGACCCTTAGCAACGGCGTTGCCGCGGCCGCCCGCAACATAGTCATGGGGCCCGCCTGGGACCAACCACCGCAGTAGGCTGCCCTACATGTTGCGCATAATCCTGTTGTGGGGTCGCCGCTCCAGGTGGTAACCGGTGTGGGGTAGCGGCGGCCTTGCATCAGGGGGGTTTGGGAGCCCTTCCGTCCGGCGGGTCGGCTCCGACCTAACCACACGGTTCTAGACGAAGCTAGCCTCTGCACTTTGTCACTTACTGCCGCACCAAATATCGCCCTGTCTTCACGCTTCCCCATATTTCACAATGACAGTGCAACAATATAATATACGGTACACAGCGGCCCCTAGAAACCCCACAAAGTTGACTTCGTTTGAGGTGGAGTTCGCGAATATCCGCGGACTCCATGCAAACCTCGATACCGTCCACCATCACCTGGAGTCGGCACGGCCTTCTGTGATGTTCCTAACGGAGACACAGATACGCCGCCCTGACGACACGTCGTACCTCTGTTACCCGGGCTATATCATTGAGGAACAATTCCGCGATAAAGCCGGGGTGTGCGTGTTCGTTAGGGCGGATGTTTGCTGCCGCCGGTTGCGCTGTCTGGAGAACCCCTCCTACTCCGTCCTTTGGCTGCACGTGGATCATGGCTCCATGAGCCAGATCTACGTGTGCGTCTACCGCTCCCACACAGGGGACACTGGGACAACAAGGCTTTTCGAATACCTCAGCGAGATGGCTGACGATGCGCAGGTGCGGTTCCCGAACGCTGACCTGGTTTTCTTGGGGGACTTTAACGGTCATCACGTTGAGTGGCTGGGGTCCCTTAGGACCGATCATGCGGGACGAACCGCCCATGCATTCGCTCTCTCCCACGGGCTGACCCAGATGGTACGGGGGATCACCCGGATACCTGACAGGTCAGACCACACGCCCGCCCTGCTGGATCTACTGCTGACGAGTCGCCCAGCCGAGTACAGTGTGTCGGTACGCGCCCCACTGGGCACTTCCGACCACTGTGTGGTGCACGCCAGCTTCCAAGTGCCACCACCTGCTCGTGCTGAACAAATGACTCGACGACTATGGCACTACTCGTCGGCAGACTGGGACGGTCTCCGCGATTACTTTGCGTCCGTCCCGTGGAGCCAGCGCTGCTTTGTAGGGAAGGCGTCTTCGGATAGCGCTGCTGCCATTGCTGGCGAGATCAGTCTAGGGATAGAATATTATATCCCTTTCACTGATGTCGCCAGCATCCGCAAAGCTCGCCCCTGGTTCGGGCGTGAATGTGCCGAGGCTGTCCAGAAAAAACAGTCGGCATATCGCGCCTGGGTCAGGGCTCGGGCGGCACGTGACCCGAACGTGAACCGCCTCAAAGCAGCGTACAATCGGGCCACTAGGTTCAGCAAGAGGGCCTTCAAGAGAGCGGATGCCCAGCGCGTCGCGCGGCTTGGTCAGGAGCTCACATCCCATCCCACGGGCAGCCGTGGATACTGGCAACTGGCCAAAGCCGTACAGTCAAATTTTTGTCAACCCTCGCTGCCACCACTGCGTTTTCCTGATGGATCACTGGCTCACAAAGCCCAAGAGAAGGCGGACATGCTCGCAGACCTCTTTGCGGCTAATTCCCGGGTCGATGACCGTGGCCTGCAGCCCCCCGCCATCGCCAACTGTGGCCACACTATGCCTGATATATATATCAGGCAATGTGATGTACGGGCAGTGCTGCGGTCACTCGACACTCGGAAAGCCAGTGGCCCTGACGGCATTCCGGCTGTGGTGCTACGAAAATGTGCTGCTGAGTTGTCCCCAGTATTAACGCGTCTGTACCGCCTGTCATACTCTACAGGCCTCGTGCCGGAGGCCTGGAAGGAGGCGAACGTACAACCGATCCCCAAGAAAGGGGATCGATCCGATCCAGGCAACTATCGACCCATAGCTGTCACCTCAGTCATTTGCAAGGTGCTCGAGCTTCTTATTAATAAGCAGCTCATGCGATACCTGGAGGATCACTCGCTAATCAATGATCGGCAATATGGCTTCAGGCCAAAACGACCAACGGGTGACCTCCTGGCATTCGTCACGCATGTATGGGGTGAGGCTATGGAAAAGTTCGGCGAGTCCTTGGCTATTAGCCTGGACATCGCCAAAGCTTTCGATAGGGTCTGGCATGCTTCGCTCCTTTCCAAGCTTCCGGCATATGGTCTACCTCCTCAACTGTGCAGCTGGACTGCCAGTTTTTTAAACGAGCGCCGAGTGCGGGTCCTCTGCGATGGCCAGGCTTCTCGCTTCTTGCAAGTGAATGCCGGGGTACCGCAGGGGTCCGTACTGTCACCAACTCTCTTTCTTCTGCATATCAATGATATGCTTTCCCTCGGGAACATTCATTGCTATGCAGATGACAGTACATTGCACGGGAGTTACTCGGTTCGTCCGACGGCGGGGCGATCTGTGATAGAGGAGGAGAGACGACATCTCGTGGGTGATCTCGACCGAAACCTCGACAGTATCTCCCAATGGGGTGCCGAGAACTTGGTCGAGTTCAATGCCCACAAAACACAGGCGTGTGCATTTACAGCGAAAAAATCCCCTTTCCTTCCCCTACCCACTCTTCAGAATGCAATATTACCAATGAAGGACAATCTAGACATCCTTGGCATAGACGTTCGTCGAGAGCTCAATAACACAAAATACATTGAGAGATGTATTGGGCTAGCTTCGCGGAAACTAGGAATACTGAACAAGGTAAAGCGATTCTTTACTCCGCACCAGAGGTGTCTGCTGTACAAAACGCAGATTAGACCCTGCGTTGAATACTGCTCTCACCTCTGGGACGGCTCCGCGAAGTATTTGCTGGACGCACTCGACGCTATGCAGCGACGCGCTGTTCGCATTATAGACTGTCCGGAGGTAACGGGAAGCCTTGAGCCGCTAGCCCAGCGCCGAACAATTGCTTCCTTGGCCGCGTTCTATCGTATTTACCACGGTGAGTGTTCTGAAGAGCTCTTCAACCTAATCCCACCCTCTCCCTTCCGATCCCGAACAACGCGTGCTGGCCAGAGATGTCACCCTCATACCGTGGAAACCGTCTTCGCGAGAACCGAGCGTTTTAAACCATCGTTTCTCTGCCGAACGATGGTGGCTTGGAACGCCCTGCCTGCGCACGTGTTTCCTCCAACATATAACCCTGGGCTCTTTAAGCGAAGCGTGAAGAGGCACATTACTGTTGAGGGCCACTCTCTATAGTATTCCTGTGTACTGTGACAGTCGCCCTCAATTGCCAGACGTCGCCTCAGCTTACCATCAGGCGGGTGGCGTCAATTTGTCGACCTACATATAAAAAAAAAAAAAAAAAAAAAAAAAAAAAAGCATGGTCTCCAGCGAGAGGGTATCCACGCCCAGACCCACTACGAGGTACCGGCGCTGACTCGCCCACGTCTCTTTTTGTCTGTTAAAAATAAGGCATGTTCAATACAGTGTAAATACAAACTTAGGAGGATAAACATCAGAATATTTAGAACATGAGGTAGCTATACATCTTTTAAGGTAAATTAAAGGTTTTCGAATTAATTAAAATCAAAACCACAATGATTAACCAAACGTGACAAAGCAAAAGAAAGTTATACTCGACATCGTCACGACCATATTTTTATCTCATGTTGTGGTATGCCTATAAATGTTCCCGGTTGGCAGCAACATCTTTTCGCGACAAAAAGTGGCCTCCGTTACTTCTTCACGTCAGCTTTCTGCTAGTGAAAGTCCCGTAAAATCAGTTAAGCTGTTTCAGAGTTTAGCCGGAACAAACACACAGACAGACTGATAATATTCTTTGTAAATTTATACCTACCTACTTCCGTGTCTCGGAGAGTACGTTAAGCCGTCACGATCCCGGTTGTCATAGAACACGTTACGGGTATTTAGAGCCCTAAAACAAAATCCTTAGGGTCTAACTACAAAGCTTCGATATCACGCAGGGGTTGTGGAGGTCAGATAGGCAGTCGCTCCACGGAAAATATCGAAGTTCAGCCGCATCGCACTTAGACTGGAAAGCCGACCCCAACTATTTAGGTTGGGAAAAGGCTTAGTGGATGATGATATACTTGTAGTCGTAACATACTTTCTTACTTTTGCGGTTAGTGAATAGTTGTTGATTTGGAATTATAAACAGGCACGTATTTGTATTTATAAGTAAATAAATATCTACTATCTCTAAATACTTTGAATAATTTTGCGCGTTTGCCTGACTTACACACAGACACACATATCACGCCTATGTCCCCGAAGGGGTAGGCAAAGGTGCATTACACACCCACAATTTGCCAGTATTTTTGGTCCCACGTAATATAGCCTATTGCCGTCAACGGGCACACATATAATAGGTTATGTCCAAAATGACGAAATAAATTTATTAACAAGTAGCAGCTATATAGTAATTTTGAAAAAAAAATTAAACCCATTGCCTTGTGATGAAATATTGATGAAAGGTAAATAAAATATAAAATAACGTTTATTATCTTTGAATTTTTTAGAAAATTATTTAGATTCGTCAAAAGTTGGTGTGACTCTACCGAGGGTTCCAAAATGCAACGAGACTGAGAAGAGCCCTCAAGAAACTCAGTTCGGCTTTTTTCCAAAATATTTCATCTTAAATCTAATACAGAGTTATTTAGAAAGGAGCAACTCGTGTTACAACCAGGCAGCCTTGTCATCTAAGAAATCATTAATACTATAATAAGCTTTATGGCACAATTTACGTTTTATTAGTTTTTTATCCTTATTTCTTAAGTTTAGATTATGATTATCACTATTTTTCACAAATTTACTTTTGTTCTTGTGGGTATACAATAAAATTTCATAAATATACTGTGAATACACTGTAAGGATGTTAATATGCTTAAACTTATCTCTTAATGACTCCCGAGACCCCATTCCATAAATAGTCCGGACAGCCCTCTTCTGCAACACAAAGATGCATTCAATATCGGCAGCGTTATCCCACAGTAGTATGCCATATGTCATGATACTGTGGAAGTAGCTGAAGTAGACAAGACGCGCCGTTTTAATGTCTGTAAGTTGTCGGATCTTTTTGACAGCATAGGCTGCTGAACTAAGCCAGCGAAATTTTCCCGATATGAGGCCCCTATTGCAATTTGGAGTCTAACGTTATGCCCAGAAAGACAGTGTCATCGACCAATTCTATTATATCATCCCTAACCTTAACACTGGTTTTAACAAGTCTTACATTAGGTAAGGTGAATCTTACACATTTAGTTCTATTTTCATTTAATAATAAATTATTAGCACAAAACCAGTGGAATATCCTAGAGAGGGCAATGTTTACATCGTCAAGTTCGCGCAGTCCACGTTTAACTTTAAATATTAAAGAAGTGTCATCAGCAAACAAAACTACCTCGTGGTCGTCTCTTATGAGGTGAGGGAGACCATTAATATATACTAGAAAAAGAAAAGGTCCCAAAATTGAACCCTGCGGTACCCCCATTGCTACAGGAGAACCAGGTGACTGTTTACCATTGATCACTACTTTCTAGACCCTATCACTTAAGTAAGAATTGACGAAATTCAAGGCCGTCCCCAGGATTCCGTAATGATCAAGTTTCTTAATTAAAGTCTGGTGTTTAACGCAATCGAAGGCCTTAGATAAGTCACAGAATACACCATAAGCATCATATGACTCATCCCAGGCCCTGTATATACACTCTAATAATTTAATTCCGGCATCAGTGGTGGACCGACCACGAGTGAAACCGAATTGTTTTGTATGTAATAGTTTATTAACGTTAAAGTGATTTTGCATTTGATTAAGCATAATTTTTTCAAAAATTTTACTAAATGTAGGTAGTACAGAAATGGGACGGAAATTGGACGGATCTGAAGTACTACCCGATTTAAACAGGGGAATTAATTTACTAGATTTCATTAAATCAGGGAACACACCACTATCAACACAATTATTAAATATTATTACTAGTTCAGGAGCAACCATTTCAATAAAAGAATTTACTAAATACACAGAGATGCCCCAGAGGTCAGCTGTTTTCTTGATATTTAAAGATTTAAAAGTTTTTAAGATGGTGTTTATGTTAACTTTACTGAATTTAAATATAACGTTACAACAAGGAACGTTTGCTTTTAACAAAGATTCTGCAATGGGGGTTGAAGAGCCTTGGGTTTTTGTCAAATCTACAGGAATTCGGGAGAAAAAATTTTCTAATTCGTTGGCGACCTCGAAGTCTGATGTTGTTATTTTACCATTTATATTAAGTTTAAAATTATTATCATTTAATTTTTGTTGACCTCTTTCCGCGAATTTTCCAAGTAGATTTAACTTTGTCTGCACTATTGAGAATTTTATCACTTATATATTTTGATTTAGCTGCTAAACAATCTGCTTTAAACTTTTTTGAATAAGTTTTAACATAATCTAGAAATTCAACTGATCTATTAAGCTGTCTTTCTGAGTATAGTTCATAAAGTTTTTGTCTACTTTTGTGTATAGCCTCAGTGGCCCAATCACTGAAAGTAGGACTATCACTAATCATGACCTCCTTAGACTTGAATATGGAGTTGAACTCGTTGTAAAAAGAATCAAAAAATAATTTATACATTACATTTGGATCTAAGTCAGTGTCTAAGAATGGAATTTTATTGCAAAGTCCAAGCCTCATACGTTCCAAGCGGTCACCAGTTATTGGTCTACATAATATTTTACGTTTTATAACTTTTTCTTTAGTGATTTTTAAAGATGCTATTTGCCCACTATGGTCTGAATCTAGCTTTTTTATAATACTTTTACTTTCTGGCAACATATCGCTGTATATATTATCCAGGCAAGTGGCTATTGTAGCACAATATCTAGTAGGCTCCAAAAATAAGATTGTAAGATTGTGTGATTTAAATAAATTTAAAATATTATAACTCATAGGCGTATTAACAAGTAAATCGATATTAAAATCACCACAAACTATTAGGTACTTATTAGTTTTTCCAAGTTTACATAGAACTGTGTCAATAAGTTCCTCAAATTCGCAAAAGGGCGAGGTTCCAGGTTTATACACGCATACTACTATGAATTGCTCCATTTCCACGCAAGACAGTTCGACTTTACACTCTAGAGAAAGAGACACAATATCTTTCCGTTCTTTAAATTTAAGTTTTTTATTTAATAAAATCAAAGATCCCCCCCGTACTGTGGTCCTGCAGAATGCACTACCAACCCGGTGATTACTGAAATTGAACATGAGCTCATTCGACTTACGCATATGTTCTGTAATACAAAAAATATCAATATTATCTGAATTCATTAACAGTTCCAACTCTAACTCTTTGCCATGTGTTAAACAACCAATATTTTGATGCCCTATGTTGATATAATTTACATTTTTTTGATTTGGAGGGCATTTTTTAACATAATTAATATTTGTAACTAAATTTAATTCAATTAATTGACTATGACTGCTAAAGGGTAATATTGCCTCAGTTGTCGTAGAACTTAATTTAAATTACTTAGAACAGATTCCAAAGTCTCAACACTAAATCTACATTGCTCAATAGAAGCAGTTTTGTCAGCCAAGTTCTTGGCTGAAGTGTAAAAATAATTGAATAGCAAACTCGCTATTTGTCTCTTATAATGCTTTGGTAGAAAATACCTACCTTTGTTTACATAAACAATATGTTTGTTATCGTTAAACTTACTGTCAGAAGTTGACAAATTGTATTTATATACAGTTCTCTTAAAAACGGAATTAAAGTCAATTACATGGAATTTATTATTATATTGGCTAGTTAAATTGAGTTGTAAATTTATCTTATATCTAAGAGAATTTTCCACGTCTGGCACACCTTTTATATATGGTAAGGCAACTAAATCTTACGTGCCAGACGCTATGGCACAGCTTATTAATGGGTGTCTCGGACTATACTGGGTGTCTCGGACTGACTACATATTAGGTCTTTATCTATGAAATTGCCGTTTTGTATGAAAATAATTAAACGATTTTTTTTTCATGTATTTTTTATTTGTATTAATCGATGTAATCACCCATGCAATCAATGCATCTTTGCCAACGCAGCGGCAGTTTATTGATGCCCTTCTTAAAGAAATCAGCTGGACGGGAGGCAACAAATTCTTCAAAGGCTTTTTGTACTGCCTCTCGGGTATTGAATTTCTTTCCCGCCAAGAAGTTATCCAAATTCTGGAAAAAGTTGTAGTCTGTAGGCGCAAGGTCTGGTGAGTATGGCGGATGACGGAGAGCTTCCAACCCCAGTTCTCGCAACTTGGAGACCGTCTGCTGTGCAGTATGAGGTCGCGCATTGTCGTGCAGGAGCAGCAGAGACGAGCGATTGACCAATGCTGGTTAGAGATGTGCCAGCTTCTCCATCATTGTGTTCAGTTCTTCACAGTACAAATCTGCAGTAATGCTCGCCCCGTTTGGTAAGAAGCTGTGATGAATCACACCGGCGCTATAGCACCAAACAGTGACTTTTCTAGGGGTAAGTTTTCGTTTAGAGCATTGTTTAGATGCTGAACCAGGATCCAACCAACTTGCTGAGCGCTTGCGGTTATCAAACAGAATCCATTTTTCATCGCAAGTAACAATGCGGTTCAAAATTCCTTCATATGTGTGTCTGTTGAGTTCGTGGGGCACCCATTTGTCAAGCTTTTTTACCTTGCCAATTTGACGCAAATGGACCAATATTGTTTTGACGCTAACGTCGAAAGCTGCTGCTAATTCAGCCGTAGATTGTGTATCATCGGCTTCCACAATCACCTTTAATTCGTCATTGTCGACCAAAGTCCAAACGGAAATTTTATAGGTAAAGACCTATTATTGAGCGAAGCGAGCCGAGGGCGAGCGTACCTCTCAACGGGTGACTCAAATTATTTTTGTTACGATTTATGTTAAATTGTTTCTCGGCGAATACTCGGCCGATTTCGGATTTTCTTGCACTCATCGAAAGCTTACAGAATTACCCAGGTTCTTACGAAGAATTTTGAATTTAAACTCGCTTCGCTCAAATATATGCTGCAGCGTAACGGTACGTTTCGCGACTGCGGCGACCTAGTCTAAGAAATGCGGCGAGCATGCATCAAAATACTAATTGAGCGAAGCGAGCCGAAGGCGAGCGGAGCTCTCAACGAGTGACTCAAATTACGATTTATGTTAAATTGTGTTAAATTGTTTCTCGGCGAATACTCGACCGATTTCGGATTTTCTTGCACTCATCAAAAGCTTACAGAATTACCCAGGTTCTTACGTAGCCAGAATTTTGAATTTCGATCAAATAAAAATAATTTAATTGATGGTAAAAATTCCCATAGCGTAATGATAAAAAATACTTTGACAGAGTTATATCGCTTTGAATCAAAACTCGCTTCGCTCAAATATATGCTGCAGCGTAACGGTACGTTTCGCGACTGCGGCGACCTAGTAGTTATAATGAATGCAGTATTAAGCGAAAGAAGTGTGCCAAGATCGTCCACCGGCCATTGTCTTGTAAACTCTAAGCACTTTCAGTGGGCCATGATGAGATAAAGCCAAATAGATTATAGTGCAACACTGTCATCCTAATTACAAAACTGGACGTTACTTCAAAGCTCACAGTTAATAGGATCAAATCTACCAAATAAAAAAATTGTCGAAAATAAACTGACTATCTATATCTATACTTCTTCTATACTTTTATTATTATCTCTTTTATTCATTAATTACAATATATTTATTAGATAACAAGCTGTCCCGGCGAACTTCGTACCGCATTTATTTTTCTAATATTCCGCATAACATTTTTTTTCTTCCATAAGATCCTTCTCCTGATAATTACGAACACAACAAAAAAAGAATAAGCGAAATCGGTCCAGCCATTCACGCGTGATGGCGTGACCAAGGGAAATAGGGATTCATTTTTATATATAGAGATTATTATTAGAGGAAAGCTTTGATTGTTTGTTTTGATTTGACCTATTCAATTCAAATTGAATAGGTTCCGTAACTACTGAACCGATTTTGAAAATTCTTTCACGGATATGTGGCCATATTACCCCTGAGTAACATAGCTAACGTAATTTGTATCCCGGTAATGTGATCCCCGGGAATCAGGAACGAAAGAACTATATCACTTCTAGGAACTATATCAAATAAATCGAATGCGAAAGCACGGGATAGTGACAGCTGTAGTAGGTACGCAATATTTTCTGTGTAAATGGAAACTTCATGTAGTTTTTAGTACTTACTTTAAGGTTAGCTGGTCTTTACTGGATATCAGTAGTAACTTAATAACTAACAGTTTGGATACTGCTTTTTTTTTTAATCCGCGGCCCAAGGCCACCGCCGCTCTAACGTCCGTTGCCGGTCGTCTCTGGTTACAAGCAGAACGTATTTCCAGTGGCGCCCGGCGGTTTGGATACTGCTGTGCAAATGACGTCCAAAAGCATGTAGCATGTAAAAAATGTAGGAAGCAAACTGACTATTAAGCTGTCATTAAATATTACTGTGAATTTGTAACACAAATGTAAAGAAGTTCTATTCAGCGGTGTGAATAACTCTGAGAATTAAACAGAACAAAAGATTTTTAAACAAATGTTGTCGTATTTACATACAAATTGTAAATAAAAAAATCTTAATAAAGTGTTTATTAACATCGTACATTTATCCGTGTATCAATCTCCAGTCTTCCCTACACAATTCCCCGATATAATGATTAAAATATAATTGTGGGAAATTCAAAAAGGCCCAAGGTCTCTTTCCTCGGTTAATTAGAAGATGTAATAAAACTAACCATCTAGTGAATGTTGAAGTTGTACTCCCTACTAACAATGCATGTTACAGTGAATGACCGATCATAGCTTTAGATGGCGCGGTGTTTTTTTTTTAAAAAACCCACAAGTGAGTCAGCTTTATTAAAACACAAACAATTACATAAGAGCCACTTCACATAAGACTAAAAGTGAAACTATTGCGTGTACATTCATCCTGGAGGCCGAGTTTGTTATTTTAACTATTGTACTTAGTACGATTCTAATTGCAATTGGTCAAAAGGTCTGTAAGTAGTTCAATAATTTTAGTAACTAATAGGTACAGATATTTACAGTATTGTTATAGTATTTATTACCCTCTATCTACTGCTACGACAATAATAATGTGGGTGACCTCTGTTAATCCGTTGGATCTATTTTGCCACGACCGTGTTACTGAACTACAAAAATTATAAAATTTGCCTGCTGCCTAGCTTTTGTACAACAGTAATCGACAATAGTATCGACATAGAAGATTAAATTGGTCTCCTATCATCGTTCCTTATATGCCAGCGAAGTCGTCGCCTGTTACTATTTCCTATTTTGTGACGTAATCATTGCCACAGCTCAATTAAGCCTTTAATCGTCAGGTCAGATATAACAAGATAAAAGCAATGGTTACAATTGATCTTATATAACTCGAACTGGCCTTACATCACGTGATTACAATCGTGATGATGTGGGTGGGCACAGTGCAGTTATAGAGCTCAAACAAAGTTCAAATGTAAGCTTCAAGTTCAAATTACGCTTACGTAAGCGCAGTTGAAGACCGATGAACATATTCAAAAGTTAAATAATTCAGCCAATTTTGCAATGAATCCTCAGCTAACGAATATAGTCAAATGAAGCAGGAAAACTGATAATAGTTTGTCACATGTGTATCTTCATGCATACTTACCTACGACATAGTTGATGATTGTACCTAATTAACTCTGGGACTATTATTAATGAATTATGTTAAACTTTGGGTGATATTGAAGTTTTTCTATTATTTATTTTCATTGTTCATTATATCCTGTCTATATTTGCTATATTTATATTGTTGTATTTTTCTCAGAGACAGGTAATGTAACAATATGCCATAAAGCCGATTAGATTGCCAGAAATATGAATAAAAAATAATTAAATAATCTTTAATGAAAATCAACAATAACTTATTTTATAACCTATTTACATGGACAAAACTTGAACTTTGGAGAACAATATATTAATCTAACTTCCCTTCTTCTGAAGACTATGACTTAGTGGGCTTTTTAATACTATGAAGGTCATTATTTTCGTTTTTGGTAAGGTCCGCCTCCGTGGCCAGCTGATATGGCATTTGTGTAGCTGTCACCCCCAAAACTACTGCCTCCGTGACCACCACCGAGGTCTGCTAAACTAAAACCTCCATGACCACCGCCTCCGTGACCTCCTGACGAATGTCCACTGTAACCTACACTATAACTGTCTCCACCACCCCCATGTCCTCCTGCGAGACTATAGCTGTCACCCCCATGTCCTCCTCCGAGACTGTAGCTGTCACCCCCATGTCCTCCTCCAAGACTGTAGCTGTCACCGCCATGGCCACCGCTGAATGATCCGCCTCCTCCGTGACCTCCGAAACTGTAGCTATCATGACCTCCACTACCGCCGCCGCCATAGCCGCTCAGACCGCTGTCGTGGCCACCGGATGAGTGACCGCTGTCGTGGCCTCCGGATGAGTGACCGCCGCCGTAGCTATCGTGACCACCTAAGTGATCATCGTGGCCTCCTCCAAAACTGCCTAAACTAGCACTGAATCCACCACCTCCACCGTGTCCACCGCCGAATCCACCACTGAATCCACCTCCGTGTCCATGATCGTCGTGGTCACTAACATGTCCACCGCCATATCCGCCTCCCAAATCTCCGCCAAAGCCACCTCCGTGATCATGTTCGTCGTGACCACCACCATGACCACCGCCAAAACCACCGCCAAAACCACCGCCATATCCACCGTGGCTATGATCCTCGTGTCCACCACCGTGACCATGATCTTCGTGTCCACCTCCTAAACTATGCTCATCATGTCCACCTCCATAGCCACCAAATCCACCTCCTCCGCCATGTCCTCCATGTCCACCACCGTAGTCACCTCCAAAATCGTGACCACCGCCTCCAAAGTCATGGCCACCACCGCCAATATCATGACCTCCAAATCCACCTCCTAAGTCATAGCCTCCATGTCCTCCGTCGTCGCCCCCGTGGCCTCCACCAAAACCATGTCCATGTCCACCTCCAAAGTCACCGCCAAAACCTCCTCCATGACCACCGCTATGATCACCGCCATGTCCACCGCCATGACCTCCACCGTGGCCTCCACCATGTCCGCCTCCATATCCTCCTCCGTGACCACCTCCATAGCCACCGCCGTGATCACCGCCGCCGTGGCCGCCGCTACCACCTTTCAGATAATCAGCGAAGCCTCCATGTAAGTGATCTGTCAGAGATCCATGGCCATCATGGCCTCCACCGTGGCCTCCACCGTGACCTCCACCGTGGCCTCCACCTCCGTGGCCTCCACCTCCGTGACCGCCGCCATAACCTCCGCCACCTCCACCGTGACCGTGACCGTGATCATCATGGTGTTCGTGTATCACTACTTCTTTAGAAGAATGATGTTCTTCAGGTATGTGTACTCGAATATGCACGCTGTAACAAAGAAAAACGTAACTTTACAAACAGTTACATACACAAATGACTATTACGTTCGCATTATTCTCTCGAAACGGGTAATAAAAAAATGTAAGTACTTAATGTTATAAAAACACATCGCAACGCCAACAAACAAACACTCTACAGCGAAATCCTAGTGCAAGGTTTAGTGTTTCATTATAACACAATAGCTTGATTTTCACCATTTACCACAATGAAGAAGCGTGAGAATCGTTATAGAAATTTCAACTGAATTACTCCATCCGCTGTGTATTTTTGTGGTTCCTCTATCGACAACTAGCGTAACTAATAGTTTGTATACAATCGGTACAAGCGCGTGACACTTGAGAATAGAGAGATTCAGTTGGCATAATAGGATCACGATAATACTAACTGTTCATGTCCAAAAGTCGCCAAGCAGACGCCAATACTGGCCAGTAGATAGAAGCACAGCTGAAATAATAACAGTCACCATTTAGTTCACATCCAGTGTTACACACATCGGCGATGTAGTTACCGTGAGCCCTAACTATGATATTAATTTAAGTATAAGGTACCATGATATGATGTATCGTTATAATTAATGCACGTGTTTGTCAGACTGATATAAATATTTGCCACCATGACAATAGCCTTACGTAATGGCGAATAATCAAAATTCTCTTCCCAGACATTTTTTTAGTCAAACACAAGCATTACCTACTTATTAAGTAGTTACACTAGTTTCTCACTGAGGAGTTTCATAAAATCCACTTGTATAGTGCTTTACATATTTTGATACTCATTACCACTTCACCCTCTTTTGATAATCTACCACAAGGTTCCTGAGAAATCTCCTAATGTGTAACTCCGCATTAAGTTACTTCACAGCCATCAAACTGCGTAATCAATCGCACTTTCACGTATCTATAATTTCAGTTAGGGTCAAACGTTAAAGCTATAGCTTATTGTATATCCGCCTTAGTGTTCAGTTAATGGCCCGGAAGCATTCCACCGTGTGACCGATACAAACAATGGTACTCACGGCTAGACGGGGAGCCATGGTGCGTGGGGAGTGAAGGTACTGGTAAGGTTGCGACCGCTCCTCCACCAGATGCCGAACGAACGAATGTAACAACTCTTATGAACTCAATGCTTCGTGTAAGCCTTTTATATGGCAGTGAATGTGCACAACCCCTACCTACTCTCATCACGTAAACATGATATTGATAAAATATTAGTCTTATAATTAAAAAATATATCTAGGACCATCGTCGTGCCTTACCAATTACTACCTACGCAAACTCACCTTAACGACGAACTCAACAAACACTAAACTCTTTTCTTATTCTGACAATACTTTTTTATTCTAGACGTACATTCATCATTATTTTAAGATAATAGACGGGCACCTGTTTTGGTCATTCTTCTGCGTGTGTACCAGAGACGCCCGGCAACGGACGTAAGAGCGGCCGCGGCCTTGGGCCGCTGAATTAAAAAAAAAGCATCTACGTTGTCTTAGCTTAGTTATCAGTCAAAGCCTGTGCTTGATTCCCGGGTACCTAAGCTTTTCAAAATAAAATATCGCAATATACTGCCGAACAGGTTCCTAATAATTGCCATTATATTTAGCAGGGCTAGCACAACCAGCTTCGACTTCAGCCGATAGCCAATGATGTCGTAGAAAATTAAAAAAAAAGGTCACGTGACCTACTTTTGTGCTATATTATTGGCAGGAGGCACTAACCAATGAAAAAGGAGAAGCAGGCAATTGAGATTGACATACACTCTTAATTAGAACCTCATTAAAGCTATGGTGGGATCAATATCCAAAGCGGATGCACTAACTGTGAAAACTGGGTGTTGTTATGTAAGTTTAAGAGGCTTTAATTATAAACTATAGAGGTTAATTAAGTTGACTGCAAAATAATATTTCCTAAGAGTTTCCTGTTCAAATGAAAACACTACAGTAACTAGGTAGGATATAGCCTGCAGCTATGTTGTATGTAATGAATTCAAACATAAGCGATGTCTGTAAATACATACATAAACTTATTTTAAGAAGAAACCACAACTAATATATTTCAAAGTTGCCGAAGCAGTATACCTTCAACATAACAATTTCAAACTACATAGGTATATGACATGAACCATTAAACCTGCTTGTAACTTCTAAACGAAAAAACTAGACAAAGCAGGTTTTATTTTTCATTCTTGTCTTTCTCGGCTCGTACAGCAGAAGGCACAAACTGCAGAGATCCTATTTAGTGGTATGTCACATCTGTCCTGGCTGTGGTAGTTTTGGTTTCAATTGCATAATGGTTTTCAATATTCTATAGTGGCTGGTAACAGCAATAGGCTTGCATCGTATTACCTAAGTGGGACAGACAAAATTACTGTCAAAGTGTGCGTGTGAGTTTGTATACCTATCCGTATCTGCCTACCCCTTTGGTGGTATAGGCGTGACTTATGTCTGTCTGGCATGTTCTCTTTCCGTCTTTACCTACATATACGTACCTAATCTCCCAAGTTACTTGATAGATTTCATGCAACCTTCACAGACAGACGCTCATAACGCAGTTTTTGAAGAAACAAATGTCTATTATGTTAAGCTCTGTTCATACGTCTCGGATGTCTGCGCATAGACAGTAGACTGGCTATCTCTCATTGGCCGATTCATGAAACTATCAATGAGATTTTTGCGACTGAGCGGACTCGGCCAATGAGAGATCGCAAGTCTACTGTCTATGCGCGGTCATCCAAGAGGTATGAACAGAGCTTTAACCTTGTTTAAGCTAAATCAGAGGGCATGATATAACGATTCAGCTGTATAGTCATTAAATAAGAGTAGTTTTTCCTCACTTCTATCTGGAATAGCGAATCTCCACACGAGCATCTAATATCGGGATAAAATGTATAATATCTGAAATTATGCACGAACTGGCAAGATTATGAGCCGTGTTTACGTGATCTCCAGACCAACAAACTTTAATAATAGGGAAGATACCATCGACTAAAATAAATAATTTAAATGTGACAAATTATATACTAAAGCCCTCCCCTTGAATTACTTTATCTATTAAAAAAGCCTTAAAAATCTATTGCGTTGTGTTAAAGAATAAACTTACATAAGGGCAGACAGACATCGGGAAGCGACTATGTTTTAAACTATGTTAAAATTATTTTACACAGTTACTTACTGTTTACTGACAGTAAATAAAACAATTTTCTACGAGCCTTACCGTATTTGTCTTGATACTGAACAGAAAACGAAAAAGAGACCTACCTACATAGCTACACCCTATTACTTAGTTACACCCATTAAGTTATTATAAACAATGTGTGATGTACACAAACGCTACTGTGTCAAAAGACTACCTACACTACTACTATCTACACTAAGTAGGTATCTAACATTTGGAAGTTTACGCAGGTACTGTTTTAAGAATCAGTGGCAGAACTATTTTGGCAAAGCCTTTACCTTACCTATCTAGTTACAGTAAGACATAATATATAATTTATGCTTTCGATTGTCGGCACTTGGTGGAACATAATATAGCAGCTAATACGTTATGAAATAACTCACTTGTACAGATATTCCACAATTCGAAGATAGGCAACATTGTTTTGTATTTCTAAATTTAAATTATCTAACATATGGCCTCGGTGGCTCAGTGGTATGAGTATGCGACTGCCGCCCCTGAGGTCCCAGTATCGATTCCGGGTCGATTCAAATTATTTGTGTGATCCACAAATGTTTGTTTCGTAGCTTGGGTATTTTCTATGTATAATATGTATGTATTTAGAAATATATAAGTATGTTTATCAGTCGTCTAGATCCCATAACACAAGCTTATATTAGCTTAATTTGGGCTAGATGACGTTGTGTGAGAATGTCCAAAAATATTTTAAATAATAAATATTAAACTGAAGGCTGACTAAATAAAACCAGTTTTGTCTCATTACGTAGGTCGTAAAGTTGTCAACTTCAGCCTATTTAACCCCCACTGTTGGGTATAGGCTTCGTTTGGGTTTCGTTTTACCCTTTGGGTGTGGTACCCTAAAAAGCCTTTAAATGACGACGTCAAGTGCAGAGAGTACGTACGTAGGTCGCTAACTCGTAGACAGCATAAGTTTATATTATGACGGTTCATGACTTGTCCAGCTTGTTACATAACTTTAAAGATGAATATAACTCAACTATAAGCGCTTTATGCTTATCACAACGTGTTTTGTACACATAACTGCACATAATACACGGCGTTTCACTTGTTATGATCACTCGCGTCTCATCATTTTATATGCAAAATAGTTATCGTCTTGTAATTTTGTAGAAAGGTTAATTTAATTTTAATCTAGGTATGTTCTATCCATAGATATCCATAGATAGGATAGAGTTGACACGGTAGATAAAAGTATAAACGTCGCGAAGTGCAATCCACAAATAAAACGCAAACTTTAAAATAAATTCTCTAGTACGATAAACTTTGCCAGTGAAATAAACATTATAGACTATAGTACAAACTAAATAACGATAAAGAAGTGTTAATGGTGTGTTCGTTAAGCGCAAAACAAACAATACAGTTCGGTTTTCTGGTGTACATTTTTAGTGTCTACCCACAAACAAAATATATTGATTTTGATTTTGACACGACCAAGAAAATCACAGGAAATGAAATGATTTATTTATTTGTATAGGTCACTAAATGGCTCTTACAAACGTCAGTAAGTACAGTCAGCGTCTAATAGTTAGTAACAGTCAAGGTACTCTTATCTATAGGCGCAACCAAATAGTCAATAATATCGGTATAAACAAAGTTTCCTTATTGTTGACAACGATATAGTCGCTTCAAAGGGCGAGACGTTTAAAGTGTCACATAGATAGGTTCAGTCAAAGTGTTTAAAAATATCGTAACATGCTAAATGAGACATCAAATGCGCACGCATACTTGTCTCTTTCATTTCGAACATGACGTCATAGACTGGTTTTAGTTTATACTCGTAACAGTTGTAAATAATGGTATAAAAGTAACTATGTTACGTCTGTCGTTCAATTCAGAGGCACTAATTTAGACATTATACAAATATCTTGAGCGTCAACATTAAAACGCAAAACTCTGTTTATTGTAGTTCGACCTTTGTACGAATGGTGTCATAAAAAAATAAGTTGAATTTGCATAGATTTATTGAGTTAAAAGTAAATTTACATTCTTTGAAGTCGGTTAGTGCAGTTGTACTGCGAAATAAGTAATTAAAATCGTGTGTAGCCTCCATCTGCTAGAATTACATCGGTGCCTTTCATTCTTCCTCCAACCTCCACTAGCTCTTCTGGTCCGCTTTGAGTCATCCATCCCCAAAATCCTAAGGTGATTCGACCACTGTGGTTATTAGGGAGGACATTTCTTTCATCATATCTTGTGTTCAATGTCCGGTATAGAGATAAGCGTCTCTGGGCAGAAGAACAAAAAACTTTTTCATCTACAAAGATCACATTATCAAAATTAAAATTTAAAAAAATTCGTGCGAACTGTAAACGCGGCGCTTTATACCTCGGTGTTAATATAGGTTTTTAGCAGGAATACGATGGCGTAACCCAACATGGGTTACGCAGACGTCGTCTTATTGTGCTCTGTGATATGTCAAATTTCACCGACATGCTCCTGGAGTTTATAAATCGATTGCTAACAGCTCGCTGCACTATGTTTCTATCTTCATCTGTATTTGTTTGACGTGGACGATCAAACGAAACATGGTTCCGCGAAGCACCAACACTTTGCCATCTCTCTATCCAACGGTATACTGTGTTTCTCTAAATAAAAAAACAGAATATATGTCAGTTATGTATGAATAAAAAGTAGTAAGATTCAGCAAGATGGGTAACTGATCTAATTCTAATGTGAAACTTACGGATATTCCCAGTTCATTTGAAATATCTGTTATGGAGACACCTTCCTCTCTCAAATATATTATTCGATGTTTTTTAGTGTCGCTAATACGATATGTAGCCATATTTATGTAAATATTGGTTCAATAATAGTATTATTATTTCTAGTTGGTTTTATTGCACTTGACATTAATATGACTTATAATATAATACTGGACTATATTGTCTAAAGAGGTTTTTATCTAGGGAAACCGTTTAAGTTTTAGTTCGTTGGTTTATGGTTTAAATCCATAACAATATATGCTGTGATCCTTTATTTACAACTGTTATAAACAAAAACCAGTCTACGACGTCATGTTCGAAATGAAAGAGACAAGTATGCGTGCGCATTTGATGTCTCATTTAGCATGTTACGATATTTTTAAACACTTTGACTGAACCTATCTATGTGACACTTTAAACGTCATGCCCTTTGGAGCGACTACATCGTTGTCAAGAATAAGGAAACTTTGTTTGTACCGATATCATTGACTATTTGCTTGCGCCTATAGATTAGAGTACCTTGACTGTAACTAACTATTAGACGCTGACTGTACGTAAAATAAAAAAATGTCATTGCTTCTATATTTACATGTAATGCCAGATTCGCAAAGCAATAAGTAGAACCGAGAGAAAGAACCTGGCAATAAAACTCTTGGTCACTCTTTTTCAATAAATTACTCATTTACACATTTTCTTAAGACTAAATGTGGACGAATGTACATTGGTCTCGTGTCAGAATCAAAAAGCGTGAAAAATGCAAAAAAAAATTGTTTGTCACCTAAGTACATAATATGCTACAATTACGGCATTTTAGGAGGCGGCTGCACCATGCTTAAGCCAGACACTTTTATCATTAAGGTAATCAACTGTCTTATAATATACTTT
The DNA here is from genome assembly GCA_963556515.1 of Nudaria mundana. Taxonomy (NCBI): domain Eukaryota; kingdom Metazoa; phylum Arthropoda; class Insecta; order Lepidoptera; family Erebidae; genus Nudaria; species Nudaria mundana. Next base: position 7,567,134 of record OY748286.1, read on the forward strand.
TTGACATAAAGTGGTCTTTATAAAGGTTTTAAATTTACTAGGACCGATTCAGGCAATTTATTATAAAAGCGTATACCTTCCCCCTTGAAAGAATGACTACAGGGTACCAAGTACCAACAGACGAAAACGAAATATTACACTTAGTTTTACGCAATCCATAGATTACATAATTATACTGGTACTGCTTGTTGATTTGAACCCTTTGAATGAGTGTTGCTATTGTTGCAAATAAATTTTACCAAATTATACCATTCTGACCGTTAATAAAATTACATATCAGTCCAAATGGAGGACCAATTGCAAACTTTGTTTTCTAATATAAAACAAGAAATGGAAAGGCTTTTGGTTATGGTTATTGTTTAACCATAACAAATTCGATCAGAAAGGAAATAGACGAAAAATTGAAACCAATAGTAGAAGAAAATCTTTACCTAAAAAACGAAGTGGAAAAATTAAATGAAAAGGTAAAACGCCTGGAACTTGGGAAAAAAGAGATCAATTTGATTTTCTATGGTTTTAAAGAGTCCACAGAGGAAATTATGAACCTAATCGAAATTATTACTAAAACATCAAAAAACAATCGTTTAGATTCAGAAATGGGAATTTGTACTAGCGATATCAACAAAGTATTCCGAATTGGTAAGGTAAAAGGGGCAGCGCGTCCTATATTATTAAGCATGGTTAATGTCTGGAAGAAAAATAAAATTTTGAAAAACGAAAAAAAGTTGCCTAGTAATATTTTTGTAAACGAAGATTTCAGCAAAGAAGTTTTACAAAAACGGAAAGAACTTATACCCCAGTTAAAAGAAGAAAGAAAAAAGGGACGTATAGCATTCAGGAGGTACAGGTACATTATAGGAGGTACAGGCCTGGGAGATAAAAGGAAGAGGGAAGAAATTGTCTCACCAAATACAAACAATGGTGATGCCCCACCAAAAATTTATAAAATAAATGCCTTCCAACGAATGCTAGGGAATAGAAACTACTCAACACCAGATTTAAGCAAAGAATAGCCATCAACACACATCGGAAACCGGAAGATCAAAACAAGAAAACACAAAACATTCCTTAATAAACCAACTAAAACTATTAATACTCCCCCAAGACGGTTTGTCCCCGCGCGGGAACAACCAATCCCTTCCAACACTATCAACAGCAAACAATATTAGCAACAAAACATTAAAAACAAAAGAAGAGAGCAAACTTTGTATGGGAACCGTCTTACGTTGAGAACTCGAGACGGATTAGACGAATTAAAGCTAGTACTTTCAAAAATAAAATGGGACGTACTGGGGTTAAGTGAAGTAAGAAGAAGACTAGGAGAAAGTATAGAAGACCATCAAGAATGTATTTTATATTATACAAGCTGTCCCGGCGAACTTCGTACCGCATTCATTTTTCTAATGTTCCGCATAACTTTTTTTTCTTCCATAAGATCCTTCTCCTGGTAATTACGAACATAACAAAAAAAGAATTAGCGAAATCGGACCAGCCGTTCACGCGTGATGTCGTGACCAAGGGAAATAGGGATTCATTTTTATATATAGAGATATATTATATAGGAGAAAATAAAGGAAAACATGGGGTCGGCTTCATGGTCAAAAAATATCTAGAAAGAAACATGGAAGAATTCAAGGGCATATCGGAGAGAATAGCTGTACTCAACATGCACCTGCCAGGACACAAAAATAAGTGGACGCTAATACAAGTTTATGCTCCTACTGAACAACACGATGATTTAACTAAAGATATTTTCTATAGCCAACTACGAGTATCATCAGTCCTACAAGAAACACACAAAAATGTTATGGTTATAGGTGATTTTAATGGGAGGATAGGCTCACAACAAATTGGAGAAGAAAATGTCATGGGCAAATATGGTTTTGGCATAAGAAGCGATAATGGTGAAAGGATGATCAATATGACCTTTGAAAATAAACTTTCATTCATGAATAGCTTTTTCAAAAAAGACCCAAAATAAGTGGATGTGGTCTCCAGATGGCCTACATAGAAATGAAATAGATTATATAGCAACTTACAACCGAAAAGTTTTTCAAGACGTAAGTGTTCTTTGGTTGAGAACACTTACGTCTTGAAAAACTTTTAACTAAATTTAACTAAATTGCAATACAAACCATCGAATGGTAAGAGCAATAATTACTATTAAAGAACCAAGAAAAAGTAGAAACCAATTTAACACACATCTAATTAGAAACCAATACCCGATAAAAAGCAAATTTGAAGAACAGTATGACAAAGAAACCAATAAAATATATGAACCACTATACAATAGTTTTTCAAAGTCTAAGAAATGCCATACGGATAATAAAACAATAACTCTAATAGAAGAAAGAAGACAGCTTTTAAAACTAAAAAAAGACAAACAAAACCTTAGAGCAACATCAAAAGTAAGCAAAAAATAAGCAATAGTATTAAAAGTGACAAAACAAAAAGAAGACTGGACGTACTCAACCGTCATATAAAGAAAACAGGAGGAGTCAGAAAAGCGTTGAAGGAATTAGTCGAAGTCAAAACATGGATACCAAACATTCAAAATAAAGCAAGAAAAAAAGAGACTCTAAGAAAGACTATAATTCAAACTGCAACCGACTTTTACAAAAACCTGTACACAGTAGAACCTAACACCCAGATTTCAAACCTCTTTACAATTACTAATGACAACGAGGAGGAAGAGATACCTGTTTTCCTAAAATTCAGAAATAGAAAGGGCTGTCTACAGTCAAAAAAACAATAAATCTCCTGGACCAGATCAAATTACAAATGAGATGATAAAATACTCAATAACGATACCTGAAAACTTAAGCAACTTACAGAAATATACAATATCATTTTAAGAACCGAATCTATACCATTGCAATGGACTAAAAGTATAATCATTTTGCTACACAAGAAAGGAGACAGGAGCATTATTAAAAATTATAGACCAATAAGTCTAATGTCAAACATCTATAAAATATTTTCCAAATTAATTCTAATTAGAATAACTACAATAATGGACGAACAACAGCCAATGGAACAAGCCGGTTTTAGAGCGGGATTTTCAACTATCGATCATGTACACACAATATGGCGCTGTATATTGCATTTGTAGACCACAGCAAAGCTTTTGATTCAATAAGTCATGACTCACTCTGGAAGGCTCTAACTGAACAAGAAGTCCCTAAGAAATACATACGCTTAATACGAAATGTATACAAGAATAGTACCGCCCAAATAAAATTAGAAACTGCTGGCGAAGAGTTTTCAATAGCTAAAGGCGTTAGACAAGGAGACCCTTTATCCCCAAAACTTTTTTCTGCAGTTCTGGAAAGTGTGTTCAGGAATCTGGAGTGGGAAGGGGTCGGTATTAATGTTAACAGCAAGCCACACCATCTACGGTTCGCAGACGATTTTGCACTGATCACTGATAACGGTACTACGCTCCAACACATGCTGCAACAGTTAATAGAAGCGAGCAGGGCAATTGGTCTTACAATAAATAAAGAAAAAACCAAGACAATGACAAACAAGGAAGAAATAGCCATAATAGTAGAAGATGAAATTATCGAATATGTAAACAACAAGGACAAGTAATTTCATTCAGAGATCAAACCGACACCGAGATGTAAAGAAGAGTTACTTGTGCATGGAGGAGATATTGGTCTCTGAAAGAGGTATTGAAAAGTAAACTGTTCTCCATAACTGCCAAGAGGAAAGTATTTAATACGTGTGTTCTTCCGTGCCTAACTTATGGATGCTAAACTTGGGCGCTGAATAAAAAACATCTCCAAAATTTGAGAACATGTCAGAGAGCCATGGAAAGAAGTATGATAGGCGTCACGAAAAGGGATCGCAAAAAAGCAGACGAAATAAGAGATACTAGTTATCACGGCGAACTTTGTATCACCTTATATATAAAAAAAAAAAATTAACATTTCATGCAAATGTATGTAAATTGAACAACGCGACTGTCGTATTAAATATATAGATAACCAAGGTGGAAGATATTAAGAGTATAAATAAAATAAGACAGTTGAAGTGGAGATGGACAGGTCACATGACAAGAGACAGTAAGAGTAAATGGAACAAAATCATAACAGAATGGCAACCACGGGATGATAAACATTAAAGAAACAGAGGTAGACAGGTAAGACGGTGGGCGGATGATATCAACAGAGCCGGAAGCATTCCCTGGGCAAGAACAGCCAAAGACAGAAATGAATGGAAGCAGTTGGAAGAGGCCTATGTGTCACAGGACACGCTGAACACTGAAACGGAAATCCGATGTGCAAGTTTATAAGTAAGAAATATATGTATTGTAAGTTTAGTTTCAGCAACTGGCAACTCTGAACATCTCATACATCATTTTCATTCTTAAAATATTGTAATAATTTTATTTACATATTATTGCCAGTGACGTGTTATATACTATAGACGGAACATCAGTGTCAGAAATGCATTTAAAAAAATATAACCGAACAGTTCGGTTATAAACAGCTTCCCGCTCTTTATTGACAATTGTGTTGTCAAGGGTTACGGTTGTTTATGCGATCAAAATTTTTTGGCCTAAATATGCCTAAATGTGCAATAAAAGTTTGCAGAAACTACACAGGACGACTAAAATAACCAGCAAAGTCACCTACCATCTGTAAGTAACTCATAATTCATCATATTTTTATTAAATCAATATTTAAATAATGTGTAATTTATAATTGTCATTTTTGTTAGTATTGCCAGTTTCGAATTCAAAATTCCCCGATTTATATTAGTAGAAATAGGTGTTGGGCAAGTCATTAGAAAATACAGACACAAAATAAATAATTTGAAAATGGTCAAGAGTGAGTCGCGTATATGTAGTAGCGAGTGTATAGTGATACCTAGAAAGGATGATACGTTAAGGGCCCAGACCGCGCACGGACAAAGTCGATTTTGAGCGACAGCAGCGCTAAAGTTGCCCAAATCATCCGACGGGCGGGTGAATGACCCAGAGAGACCGCGATTTTGAAAATGTTTTGCGACAAACGTTCCACGTTGAGTTATTGTTATTGAAGTTGAATATTTACAGCATAACAAAAATGTTGAATTATTGGAAATAAACGACTGCCTATTTGTAAAATATTCCAAGAGTAGTTTTCGTTATAAAATGATCCTAATTACTAGATAAATAAATAAGAGTAGTTTGAGACACAATTTTTATGATTTTCTATTTATAATAAACAATCAAGAGCAGGTCCGGACTGACCTTTTTGTATTCTACTTACCTAAAATTCCAACTACGAGTATGTATTTATTTGTAATTTTACTACCAAAGTTTATTCTTATTTCGTAAAATTTTCATTCAATAAAATAATTGCAAATTCAGTAGGAAGTACGGTCGAAATAACATCACGCCTTTCCTCGCTAGTGTTTATCTCTACGCAAGGAAATGTGCCTATTGCGTAAACTCAAATACTTTTTGCTTACGATCACCTCGCAATCTAAAAAATCTTCTAGGGTTGTACAAAAAATTGTCAATAAATGAAACACAAGTATAAAAATGGTTCATATAATTAAAAGTAAGTAAACAATAACAAAATATGAGTCGCCACCTAAAAAGCGTGCTAGGGTTGTACAAAAATTAGTTATAAACAAACATGAAATTTATAAATTATTCATATACTTAATTAAACGAAAGTAAACAATAACAAAATATGAGTTCAAAATTCTAATGTTTTTTTCATTTTAATGATTACTGATCAAATTCTGATTTCTACTAATTTGATGATAAAATCAATTGCTATTGCAAAACCTATCAGAATGAAAATGTTACCAGCTGCCCGATTCACGTAATAAAAACCGTAGCGTAGTGACTTAAAAATGTCACTTCGCACACTTTTTAACCGACTTAAAAAAAGAAGAAGATTCTCAATTCGCTGTATTTTTTGAACCGATTTTGATGATTCTTTTTTTTATTGGAAAGCTGGTGCATCCCGTGTGGTCACATTTTAATTTCATTAGGATCGGACCTTGGGTTTACACCAGGTAACTTTTCAAAATCGTATAGGAATTGTATAGAAATTGAGCTATTGGAAGATTTATGACAATCCAAGACTAGATAAGTAAGTGCGTTAAAAACAGAAAACCAAAAGGCGATTTCTAAGTTTCTAAGTTAAAACGACTTTTGAACTGGCGTGTTTACGTGAATCGACCGGCTGGGTAGTTAAGTTACCTCAGTCTCTTTCAAAATCATTAGACGTTCTTCTCTTTCAAAACACGTAAAGCTCTTTCTTTCCTCTCTTTCATAGCCTCTATGACATTGGGCGGGTCACGAATAGGCATGCTTCGTGACTGCCGAGGATCAACTAATTCTGCAAGGAGGCAATCGTAATAAAATCTAACTAATTTCATCTCCATTTTCTCCTTCCAAAATTTGTCGTCCTTTTCTATAATATAAACTTTCATAGGTACAGTAGCACCAAACCAGATGCCAAGCATGCAAACGTTTCTTTTAGTTATATGTAGCTGTCCCTGAATTTGGAAATACCAGTAATGATTTTTATTTATGACATAACCCTTGGAAGCCTTGTCCTTAACCCAAAAGGTATGTTTGGCCATTGCTTCATCAAGAGTCATGCCAGCTAAAGAATGTGGGCACTTAATTTCAATTAAACCGTTTGCATAAATGCCATCTGGTGTAGTACCAAGAAATTCATATTGATCGTCGACGAACAAACCGCAACCTTGTATACTAATATTCTCTTGAATTTCTAACTGTCTAATTGCAGTTTCTTCGTTTTCGATACCGTACCGTACAGCAGGCAAACTGGAGATATTACTACCATAAACGATTTTACAAACAAAAGCAGCACAACTTGTGCTCTCTCGTTTTTTACAAACTTCCCCGAACGATGATGAGGTTAGTAATTTTCTCCTTGTACTCATCCACTCAGCACTACTTCTTTGCAAATGGGTCGACCTTTCAAGCTCCGCTCTTTCAGCACAAGACAACTTTAAATCAACTAAAAAAGATGACTTGGCTTTCTCATATAATTCTGGACTCAGATCAGGTTTTTCGCAGTTTGGTCCATAGTGAGCGTCTTTCGATACAGCGCTGTGGCTTTTTTTCAATCTTAATTTAGGTTTAGCAATTAAACGGTTTCTACGATTACTATTTTCCACTTTCGCGATCAAAGGATTAGGACTAGATTTAAATATGACTTCATGAGTTTTACTATGAATCGATCCCGTATTAAAAGACACAACAGCAGCTGCGCATCGGCCCGCATAAGAACCACGGGAAGAATAATTTACACGCTTACCCCCAACTAATTTGGCAATTACTCCGTTAAAACTTTCAACTATATTACTTGTGCAATTATGAATTAAACTTCTAGAATGATATGACAGTCTTTTACTTAAAATTTCTACCGCGTCCATTAATCCGCATCCAACAATTGCTGGAAGTAACCCAACAGGTTCTATTCGACGAGTGTCAGGTCTACAAAAATACTCCTTGCAATGTTGGTGATTACCAAATACGTGTTGTGGACCATTTAGGATATCTTCACTAAGATTTTTTATTTTTTCTTCGAGTGACTGATTTTGATCCCCCCAATATTTAATCGCGCATTTTACACCCGTTCTTAAACGCAAATACCTTTCTTTTAGGAATTTCCGCAATTCGCAAGGATACTTAGTGTCTTTCGACAATTTCTCCAAGCTATTGCAGTAGTTTCGTAAAAGATGATTTTTGCATTCAATTTTCTCTACTATTAAATTATCGTACGGACGCGAATCTAATATTTTTTTATAAGTACTGGAATCGCCGTCTGCTACAAATTTATTATAAATTACACCGTGATCAACAAAGGAACGTTTAAACCCCTCAACTATAATGGTCGATTCCATCCCGGTAGATGATCCTGAATAATTCTTGAAACAATGGTGTTCCGGGGGCTGACTGTTGTTCTTTGCGGCTCGTGCACAGACTACGCAGTATTTATTTTTAACTCCAAAAAACATTACTTTATTAGTTTTAATGCCAATTATCGCAGCTGCGCCGGATAAGGTGGAAAAATTCTTACCATAAGATCTCTTGCTCCAACAACCGTCAACAGAAACAGATATTAATGGTGTACCATTTTTATCAACACTACCTATAGACACTGCGTACTCCGCTTCTTCCTTGACAGCTTCTGCCATGGAATGTGCTGCTGTCTTTTCCCACCAATCGCAAACCGTATTATTAATTTCATTGTACAATGAAGGTGACATGATTGGTAGGGCTACTGCGGCACTTAATGTTTTTAACTGAGAGTAACTCCCACCAGATGATATGATACCAGACACAATTTGATGATTCACTTCCATGCTATCTTCTTTCTTTTCAACCAAACACACAGTAAATTTCATATTACACATACTACATTTTATGATGAGTTTTGAGTCCAGACCAACTTTTACTTCACCTATTATACTGAGGTAACTTAACTTACAATCCATTGGACCGTGGTCCCCTATGGCCTGAAGAGCTTTAAAAAAAAAAGAAATATCCACTACTCTACGCCCAACTTCCACTTCATCCACCTTTCCCTCTTGACGGTTGTCAATAACTAGTTCCTGTAAAGAAAGATAATGGCTTGATTTTTTTTATAAAAAATAATTCAAAAGGTATGGGCCCAATTTCTTCAAACATAGCTAAGAACTCCCTTAGAATACATCTTTGAAACACATAACACTAGATCAAAATCTTAAACGTTTTTATCAGTCTTCGTCAATTATGAAAATGAATAAATAAACATAATAAAAAACTGGTTGCTTGTAAAGTCGGTTTAGGACGATAATTTTACCGGATAATGTCATAATATTATTCTCCATCGCTTGTACTGCGCTCTTGCTTGACCCTAGCGTGACATAATGTGACACTTTTTTGTGCGTGTTGCCGGTGTTCATCGATTTATAAGACGTTATCACGTCATAAATTTAATAAATCCGACTATATGCATAAAAACTCAAAAGGTAAAAAGAAAACAAGTCTACGGTCTTGAATTATGTTACATTAAAATAAATAAGAACACTATTGTAATAAATCGAATTCAACAGTTGAGACCCATTGAAATCCTCACAGGCTCGAAGATATTCCTGACTAGCTAAATATTTCTTTAGAAATAGGCCCCGACTGCTAAATACGCTATATTACAATGGTGTTGTTATTTATTTTTATTAAATATTTTTATTACACATTTTCATTTTTTTAATCTGTCGGGTTTTAACATTTTTATTGTTTATTTATTTATATTCATAACTGACGAAGACAAATTATAAAAGTGCAAAAGAATTCATACAATATTATGTTCGTGATGAACAGAAATTATAAATTTCCTTTACGCTATACGTATTGGTTTTTTAAGGCGTCACTTATTCTATGTCACTCGGGCTTAGAAGACAATTCTAATGATACTAAAAACATTAAAATCGGTACAATAATTTTGAACTTATCGTGCCACAAAGATATATTACTTAGTATACATACATACATACGTACACCAGTCGCGTAAAAGATAATATTTTACAAAAAAAATTCTTGATTTTGGTAAAATACGAGATTTGAACGTGAATTTTCTTTTGAGAAAGTAATTGAGAAGTATGTGTTTGTCTCACAATGAAAATAATAAATATTGCAAAAAGAAAACTGTAGGTACTGAGATTTTGTCTTCGCCCATCACTAACTAGTTTGTTTATTTATGTAACAAGTCTACAAGAATTACGTATAACAACTTACCTCTATACAGCGCGTAGCAGTGTTGCTCGGAGTCTCAGCCTGAAGGTTTTCTTCATTTTCAGTACTGGAAATATTATTCATCACTATCCACTTTTTATTTATTTTGTAATTTTTGTACAACCCTACGCCAGGCACGGCGCGCCTCTTTGGCGGTAGGTATGTCGACAAAGCCGCGCGCGCGCCTGTGCAATTTCTGATAGGAAACATACCTACTTCCACTTCCACATATTTAGACAAGATGAACATGAAAACTAATAATACTGTAACTAATAATAGTGTAAGCAAACTCATTGCTTTGAAATACATAAATATATGAAAACTAATACTATATTATGTAATAAAATTTATTATTATGAAAATTGTTCCTATAGAAATTGACTTTATTACTTATATAGATATTGAAATTACGTAATTATTACCTACTGGACATTGTAATTTTTCTTCTTAGACTGACATACCTAATTATGTACCTATCTAATTACATGTCAAATCAATATTTACATGCTGTTGTAGGTATATGTCTGAATCAGGCGATCTAAATCATTGTACCTATTTGCTTTGTAATGTACCTACCCTGTTCAAAATGCAAATAGATTATATTATTATTACTACTAAGACATGATAAGCATACACACAAATAAAAGTTATAAAACTAGGATTTTTACTTGACACTAACACAAATCTAGTAATTTTTTTCTAGGTATTTAGGACAAGACGTAGTCAAGTAGGCAGGTAAATGAATAAGTAGGGAGGAACTTACATTTTATTCCGAGATCTTTTGGCTTTCACGTTTTTATAATGCGTACTAAATTTTCTTTTCGCTGGCATGGCACTCAGCAAATTATCCTGCGAAAAGAGACCCTCGATTACCAATTACGTTTATGATACCTATTGCCTTTATCATGTTGAAAAATCTATGTATGTCGTGCAGAGAACTATATACCCCGCCAGTTCATATCTCGAGAAAATAAGGTGGGCAGGGCTTTGATTGTTTCAAGCCTGAATTGATACCTACTTTACAAGGTTCATAAAATGACCTACGCAACAAAGTAAATAATTTTGTATTTCTTACGATTTATATCTAGTTCCATCATGGTTTTCTTTCAGACTTTCATTATATCGGTACTTTCTACTTACTGAAAGTAAATTAGTTATAAAAATATTGTACTTACAGTTTTTCACAAAAAACACAAATTCACAACACGTAATTTTGCTGTAGCATCCGACACGCGTGGAGTCACTTTGAAATTCTATGGCGCACTGGCGATTAGTAGCGACAACCGTGCTATCGGGACGTGCTTGAATTTCCATACATTTTTCTATGGAGAATTTACGTAAATATATCTAGATTTTAGGGCTTTAAAAGGGGAAGTTTTTGTTTGTAAAGGTACAAAAAAAAGTACCACGTTATATTTATTGTTTTTTTCAGTGTTCAAAAAGTGTTTCTTTTTATCAATTTGTGTTGATTTATTGGGTTAAATCTGAAAAATACGAAGGCACGTTTTCGCATTTTTTCTCAATTTTGTGCGTTTGTTGACGTTTATTATATAACAACTACAGGGTTTTAAGAGTTAAAATTAGCACTAACATAATTTTTGGTCTTTCATTTTAATATATACAAATTATCGTTGTTATTAATCATATGTAAATAGGTTAAATATGAACAATCGTAACACTCTTTTCGGTGATTTTCACGATCTGGGCCCTTAAGTTTATCCAATAAAAACCGGCCAACTGTCGGGCAAGGTTTTTGGTATGTTAAATAAGAATTTCGTGTCCATTTCGCAATCCAATATAGCTGAAAAAAAATAAAAAGGTAAAAATAAAAGTAAAAAAAGAAAAGTTAAAAATTAAAAATATAAAGTTAAAATGAAAAAGTTAAAAATTAAAAATTAGACATTAAAAGTTAAAAATAAAAAGTTAAAAATAAAAGTTAAAATTAAAAGTTAAAAATGAAAAGTTGAAAGTCAAAAGTTAAAAATAAAAAGTTAAAAGTCAAAATTAATATAATAAGTTAAAAATTTCCTAAACAAAATGGAAAAATAAAAAGTTTCTTTAGCTGGCACCACGATACACCTACACAACGTCAAACAAGGCGTGTATGACATACGCTCACGCACACTAGCATGCGTAACTTAAGTGTTTCTATTGTAGTGATTGCTTGGTGACACGCCATCTAGTATATAGTTCATCTAAGATTATTGCCTAAATTTATACTATTACTTCAGATTTCATAATAATATCAGCAAAAAGTCAATAAATAAAGGATTTTATAATATTTTAGAACAATAAACAAAGTCTACAAAATATATAGAGAAGATTTGACACATTACACAATTCTTCCATTCTTCTAATTTCTCTTCCAATCTTGAAAATCATATGCCCCGCATAATTTATTTATCGTCATTAAAGCTTTTCGAGACATTTTAAGCGTGGATGGGAACCAAACCTATTGGAAATATGAATATTAAACACTGGGTCGACTGTTTGTTACGGCAACCATTTATTGACACACAACCATAGATACTATAATCATAAATGCACAGAGATACTAATACCAATAAAAGAGTCTCTCTATGTTCAACAGTTGCCAATAGGCCCGATATCGTGTTGGTTGATCGGACCCAGCGTCGGGCAGTGCTCGTCGATATCGCCGTCCCGCATGACGAAAATCTCGTGAAGGCAGAGAAGGACAAACTTAGTAAATACCTTGATCTGTCCTTCGAGATAACCGCCATGTGAGACGTAGACTCGACGATCATTGTCCCGGTGGTCGTTTCGGCAAACGGATTAATAGTTCGCTATTAATCCGTTTTCCGAGTCTCGATCAACATCTCAAGAGACTCTCATTAGATTGTTGGATCAAGAGTCAGATTCAGAAGGCTGTCGACACGTGCCGTATTGTTAGGAGGCTTCTTAGTCTGTAGCCTCCACCGCCGGTAGTTTGGTTCCTACTCCGCTACTGGTGGGTCACTATTTTTTATATTTTTAAATGTATTTGTGTTTTTATAAATGTATTTAAAAATGTATAAAATAAGAATATAAAGGAATAAACGATATAAAAAAAAATATTTACAATAAGAATTACAATATACAAAATAAACATAATTATAGACTAAAAATACCTACATTACAAAATATCGTTTAAAAAATCCTCCGCGTCATTGCCAACCGGGAAGGTTCCCAGAATGCTGGCTGTGTTGCCACGTTGGATGGCGATACTTATTCTTTGGGCCAGAAAATAGCCAGCCTTCTGGTCCTGAGAAGCATCGATTAGGCGTTTAGCAATGTCTCTATAAAGGCGGCGAGCACTCGGACCCCATGACCCTAGTGTCTCAACCCCAAACGGCTCAAATATGTAATCACCTGCTAGGTTAGCATATTTACGCCGCTTAAGGCCTTCAGTCGATGCAGCAGCAGCGCCGGCACATCCGGATGTGCTAGAAAAGTGTGAAGGCGCTAAGGTGTCAACGCATGTAGCGTTCCACACCAAAGGCCTTCCCATCTTCCACGGTAGCAAAGACATACCGTCCGGTCTCTTTCCATCGCTTCGTGCTAAACCATTTGGTTCACGTACGGCCGGAAGACCTGCGGTGGAAAGAGCCCTACGAATTATGTCGTTTAGAATAGCGTGCCGAGGTATACGACCTGCGCTTCTGCTACAAGAAAGGCCATGGTGTCCCAGATTATCGACGGCCACTCCACAGGTGCAGTGATGCGGGGATATACAAGGTGTACCCAGCCGAAGGCAAGTGGCAATGCGGAAGGTTGTGTCATCCAACATTGTACCGATGTTGGGCGATGGGAGCGCCTGGATCCATAACCCTGACTCCCATTCTCCAACAGCTAGTACACACTTCTGTCAATATTTCAGAGCGTGCACGCCACGCTCTGAAATATTGACAGAAGTGTCAATTAGTGTATTAATTCTCAATTTACAGAGCGGTGAATCCCACAGTCGCTGTGAGCCTAGGCGTGAGGGCAGGTCAGTGTCGGGGCAAGACATCCTCCAAGTATTTATGGCATCGGTCTTGCATCGTACCTCGGAATCAATCAGTGTATTTGACAAAATTTTCCTGACTAATTCTTCGGTGCTATGGACCGACGACAGAAATGCTGGCAGACTGACATCTGTGACTCTACGAATACCTAGCCCGCCCAAGTGAACTGGAAGAGACGCTCGGACCCAGGCCCGGTCATTAATATTTACATTTAAAATTTTACACAAAGAATTTTGTATTAAGTTGTCTAGTCTGCCCAAAATTTCTACATTTTTCCAAAATCGTCCTGAACGGAGGGCATGTGTAATAATAATATAATAATAATGTTCTGTCCATATTATAAATGAATCGCCGTTCGTTTGTCACGCTAAAACCAGGCTGAACCGATTTGGCTCATTTTTATACGGATAGATAGATAAGAGATAAGATTTGTGCAAACTATAAGTTCCAAAGTAATGTTAAATAGCCGTTACACGTTACCTTGTGTAAGTTATAATTACCAAAATTCAAATTTTAATGTATTTAATAATTTACTAATGTAACCCTCACTCTTTCTACGCGGCTTTGCCCAATGGGACGACCGATCTGTTGACACCTTAGTCATACAATACCTATTACAAGCAGCCTAATACCCGTAAATAAAGTTTATAAAACAATGACATGGTTGCATTCATATGAAATAACTGAAGATTAGTTTAAAAGTATTAAAATAATATCACAATGTATGGGTTACAACGCATAAATCAATTGAAACCGTTACATAATAGCAATTTATATGCTTTCGGAATGCGAATATAAACTTCACAGTTCAAATATGTGCTTACTCGTAAGTGTCGCGTCATTACAATTTGCACCTACATACTAATACAGGCATTATATTCAATTTGCAAACTAAAGGTGCGCGTCCATTGGCCCGCACCGTACGCACGGCACGCAACGGCTTAAACTGATTTGGCGATGGCATGCGTCCACTGTATCCGGATTTTTGTTTAGTTATGAGTGTTTTCTTGTCGTGAGTTGACGTATTTTGCCATGGAGATTGACGAAGATATTATTATTATTAGTAGCTTGTTGGAAAATGAAGAAGAAAAACGTAAAACTCCCAAATATTATCTCTTTTTTGCACACTAGAATAATGAGGATGTTTTAGATTGTATAATTCTTCATACCTTTCTACTATTATTATCAATAATTAGTCATCCAATTTGTTCTTTTTGTCAACACGTGCGCAGTGGGTAATGCTAGTGGCGAAGTGCCGTGCGTGCGGTGCGTCCGGCGCGGGCCAATGGACGCGCACCTGAAGTATCGTATTAGTATGTAGGAAAGTTCCGGTAAAGTTAGCATACTTACTTTTAACTACTTAGTTACATGTCAAGTATTATTGCGTTACACAGATAATTACAACCGTAAATTTGTAATAGTGAGTGCGCAGGGGTTACTTCTAAATCTTAGAGGCCACAGCCAACCTCTGCCTCTACCAACCCATATATGGCCCCGTTTTCGGAGTAACGAAAGCCGTTTTCCACGAAATTCGAGTTCCTAATATGAAACACTGATTAGGTAGATTAGTAGACCTTAACCGCTTTCGAGCAAACAACCCAGCACCCGCGTAAGCGGGATCCTATGACCATAGCATAGACATAAAATAGTTTTTCGAATATGAGTGTACCCAACTCCCTACACTGAGTCGTTTACCCGAATTCTATATCGACTTTGGGCTAACGACCAAGTGTAATTGCACCTCAACTCGAATTTAATAATGAGGAAGCTGAACTCATACAATGAATATATCATTGGCTAAAATAACGCAACGAGGTAACCAACCAAAACCATAAGCCTTCGAAAGTGTAGACTTCATGACCGTGTAAGGCTGTAAGACGATTAGTGTTACCTAATTTTGTATTTCATTCAGTGAACATACGGCCTCGACTCATGTCTTTTCCATCTGTACTTAGGGATTCCTGATTAAAGGTATACCAATTATATATTGGGACACTACATAGCTACATACCTACGTACCATCACGCCTATATCCTCGAACTCGTAGGCAGATATACATTACACATCCACACTTTGTGCCGTCCAAGTTTTTGCCGTTACGATAAGATAAGATAAATACTCTTTATTGCACACAAAAAGAGACAGATATGTTACACATGCCTTAAGAATAATGTACAATAGGCGGCCTTATTGCTAAAGAGCAATCTCTTCCAGGCAACCTTAGGATGGAAAGAAAAAGGAGAGAGATGATAGGGGTTGTGTACATTGTAGTAATAATATAATAAATTGATAAAATATACGAAGAGAGTAGATTTTAGAGAGTAATTGATAATAAATACCCATAATATATATACCTAGCTATAAATATTATAATATGGACAGTGTTAGCACATTGAGAGATAATGATCTTTTAGCATATATTTAAACGAAGAATGTGATTGTGCCCGTTTAATATGTAGAGGCAGTGCATTCCACAGACGAACAGCTTGGACAGTGAAACATCTGTCTGAGAACCTTGTCGAGTGCACTGGAACCTCAAGTATTAAGTTTTCCCATGACCTCAGAGACCTCGAATGCGTGTCATGAAGGAACTGAAATCGTTCTTTAAGATATCGCGGAGTACAAGGATTGAACAGAACACTGTATAATAGAGACAGGATATGAGTATTCCGGCGAAGGCGAATTGGGAGCCACGTGAGCATTTTCCGGAATTCTGATACATGATCATATTTGCGAAGACCAAATATGAATCTAATACAAACATTTTGAAGCTTATCAAGTTGCTCCTCTGTGAGATCAACCTAGCTGACATCAGCATAATCAAGGATGGGGAGTAATAACGATTATACCACAGCAGTTTTAGTGGCAATAGGAAGTAGCATCCGCAATCTGCGCAGCGACCCTGTAGATGCGAATATTTTGCGTCTAACCTCTTGAAGTTGATGGGCCCAAGATAGCGTCCCATCGATATGAATACCCAAATGTTTAACTGTATCACTAATGTCTACAGGGCTACCATTAAATGTAATTTGAGGCAACTGTGTGGTATCCAGACGTGACATGAACCAAGGACTGCCTAGAATAATAGCTTGAGACTTCGATGGATTAACCTGAAGTCCGTGACTCACACTCCACTCACAAATGCGTTCCAAGTCCAAATTTATTGTATTAATTGCATTAGGCAGTTGTTACCGTGCACTATATTATAAAATCTATAACCACACTGTAATTCAAACCATAATTCAACAGCCAGGACTGGTATTACATACCATGCACAACATTCCCTCTATAATAATTATTATATTACCATTACAAAAGTTTAAAAAACATCTGAAGTCATGGCTAATGTAACGCATAATTTACTCAATTAATGAATGCATAGTGGATAATTAGTGACATGGTTATTTGTTTGCAATGCTTAAAAAAAAAAAAAAAATAATGTGTAGGTAAATTAGACTGATTTTTTTTTCAGAATAATTATTACAATTTAATACCTAGTTTTATAGACTTAATATTTGCATGTCATAGTTAATTGACGAAATATGTGAAACATAAATATAATTGCCAACACCTCATGTACCATATTTCTGCGAATAAATATATTTGTATTTGAATCTCGCAGTGTGAGCATTGGTCCGAGCCCAATCTCTACATTCCGAGTAGGTTCATAAAACAGACCCACCGAAAGGGTAAACACAAGATATTACACTTACATTTTACCAGTTACTTTATTAATCCCACGTAATATAACTATGTATAACTATAAACTATTGCCATTTAGAAGTAGATAGAAGCCTCGTTAATCTATCAGCAAGTGCACAAGTGACTTGATACGAGTATAAGTACTTACTTAGTTTAGACAACTCACTGACACTCCTGGGGTTATTCCAAGGTAAGATCGTAAGCAGAATCATCGTGAGATTTTGTCGGTTTGAGTCCGACACTCATGTTGTTATCTCCGAGGATTACCCCACGTTAAAATCAGGGTAAATAAATTTAAATAACTGTGCAACAAATGATTGGTTGTTGAAGATACTATCAGTGTGGTGAGCCGTGATACCTCTTCAAACACAATACCTATTTAGTGACGAGGAAGTGAGAGTAGTAGACGACGTTGAGCTGAAGCCAGCTGAACCCCGACCACGGCTCTTGTAAAGGGTCGAAACGTCGGGTAGTAAAGAGGTATGTAGGTAGTTATATATCTTAATAAAAGACCTGTTTGTCTTATGTGTAACTAATGAAATAATTACTAAGTAATTTATCTTGATACTTATTGCATGGGGTTATGGTTATCGATGATCTAATATATGGTGCCGCCGGCAAAGATTGCCCCGCATTTAAGGAATACAAATAGAACTACTACAAAAATGTGAGTGCTATTAGTATAGTATTCTTATATCTGTGGTGCTATGCATCTCTACCTAAACCCTTCAAGCTGTAGGCGTGATTAATATAAGTTGTCTCTCAACTATGTAATTATCAATAGCATTTAAAATAAGATTGTTACGTATAGATTAATTAAAATCTTACGTGATATACGGGTCTTTCGCAATAAATAAATAAACTGATTTATTGGTAAACTGATATCTGATTGGGGTACATAGAATATATTCTTATAACATACTTACCTAAACAAATTTTCTTTGTTCTTTCTTTGCTCTCTACTATACGCACTTACTTAGTGACCTGCCGCGACTATACCCAGTCGATAGAATGTACGACCTGCGTGACACTGCTACCTTAGCGGCTCCTGGTTTTATACCCGGGTCGGATCAAGTATTTGCCATTGAGGTACTAATTTACTACGTAAATAGAGCGGAGTAGGTAAAGTAGACAGAATTTAGTTGATCATACTCGTAGGTACACATTACAACTATTAAAAAAAATTTACATACTTATTTATACATAATCACTTATCAATCACAGAAGTAGGTTCATTTAGAGGAAGGTAACCAAAAGTGGACTAGCTCCTTAATGTGAGCTAGTAACATTTCTCGAAAAATAAAAATTGTAGGTATGTACCTTAATAAGTATATTTTTGTATTTGAAAACTACGAAAATTTATATAGTTCGCAAAAACGAATGATATTGGCAGGACTCGAACATGTGGCCTTTCCATTAAAGGTTCGAGTCCTACCGAAAAGATTATTTTTGCGAAATATATTGAAATTGTATAACTATCAATCAACAAACACAACCTATCTTCTGTCATATTCATTCGCCCTATCTTCTATTATAGGTACCTCACCGATGCCTATTAAATGTAGATACAGACAATATTTCTTCTACAATACACACACACACACACACACACACACTTATCACGCCTATATCAAAGAAAGGGGTAGGCAGAGGTGTACTTATTACACGCCCACAATTTGCCAGTTTTATTCCTACGTAATAGGGGCAAGCCTATTGCCGTCACCGGGCACATTTATAATGGGTTATGTCCAAAATGGCCGAATGAATTTAATAAAAAGTAGCAGCTATATTGTAATTTTGAAAAAAATTTAAACCCTTTGCCTTTCAATGAAATGTTGATGAAAGGCAACAGGATCTTACGTGCCAGCCCGCTGTCTGGCACAGTCAATTATTTCTTCTACAATGTAGGTTTATTAATATGTAGTAACATGGAGTAGACATTACATAAGACTGAGATATTAAACTGACCGTTTTAACCAAACATCACTCGACATTTCTCTAACATGCATCTTAATAATATTACATCACCAAAAAATTGTAATACACACTGAATTATCCACTTGAAGTAAAAGATAATCATCATGAATACGCATATACTCGTAATAGGTAGTTTATTCTTTGGTAGAAAATGTTGGTAATAATTTAATAAAACAATGTGAACTCTTTTAATTACCAATTTATTTTATCCTGCTTCTTAAATTTAATGGGGCACACTAAAAGTTTTGCACTTCTAGCTAATCGGAACTATTTGAATTTCGAATGTAAAATTTTTTTAAACGTTGTATCCTTCTTAGTAATAAAAAAAAACAATTGGCGGGAAATCATTTGTCAATTGTTTTTTATCACACATCAAAGTTCTACTTATGCAACGAAAATGGAATTAAGTCGAAAAGATTTTAGAACTATGATTTTTATGATTTTAAAAGTTCTCTCTCCCCGCAAGACTGTGCCGCTCTTCTTCAAAATGCTTTTGGGAGAGAAGCAGCTTGTTTGTTTGAGCACCGTGAGGCGATGGTTTGCTGAATTTGAGAGAGGTCGAGTTTCTTTACATGACGAATTTCGTGAAGGGCGGCCTTCAACTGCCGTCAACGAAAATAATGTGGCTACTGTTAAGCGGTTAATTGAAGAAAACCCGCGGATTACCTATGAGACAATTCGAGGACTATTGGGGATTGGTATGAGTCAAATCCAGAAAATTTTACACGAAGAATTAAAAGTTCGGAAACTTTGTTGTCGTTGGATCCCTCATGAACTGACAGCGGAACAGAAGCGGGCTCGCGTGGAATGGTTCTCACAGATGCTACTGAAGTACGACCACGGACATTCTAATGCTATTTATGACATTGTCACAGGAGACGAAACGTGGATTTATTGTTTTGAACCCGAAAAAAACAGCAATCTTGTGAATGGGTATTTGAAAATGAGAACAAGCCAACAAAAGTGAGGCAGGCGAGAAACGTTGGTAAAAAAATGATCGCGTTTTTTTCTCAGCTACGGGTCCCATCTGTACAATTCCACTTGAAGATCAAAAGAGTGTTAATGTCGAGTGGTATTCTACCATTAGTTTACCCAGGGTGTTAGAAAAATTTCGCGAAAGACGACCCAAAAGCCGCGTTCTCCTACATCATGACAACGCTTCTTCACACACGGCAAACAAAACAAAGTATTTTTAGCTTCCGAAACAGGTTGCAGTAATAATCTTTTGTAGTCTTATTGTATCTATACATTGCCTACTTAAAACATATAAGTCGTACGGCTGTAGCCGCCCATGCCCATAGGCCAAGCGCCATACATTTTTGCCTATTGTCCTATTTAAAATAAATTGAAGGCCTCAAACGGGTCATGGGGTCCGAGTGCCTTTATAGAGACATTGCTAAACGCTTAATCGATGCTTCTCAGGACCAGATGGCTGGCTATTTTCTGGCCCAAAGAATAAGTATCGCCATCCAACGTGGCTACACTGCCAGCATTCTGGGAACCTTCCAAGTCGGCAATGACGCGGAATAATTTTACCTAGGACATTTGCATAAATACATTTAAACTTTTTTGTCATTAAATATTGTAATAATTTTTTTAATTGCCTCTTATTTGCTTTCCTCGTATTCCAAACGAAAAGTACAGTTTTTAACTCGGGCTTGTTTAAGTAAACCTATTAAGTATCTGCCCATATAACTGCAATTCCAAAATTCTCACTGATCGTTCTTACCTTTATCGGGGATCGTTATTACAGTAGGTATGTCAGTCCAGTCTTCTGAAAGAAACTTCAAAACTGGTGTAAACCAATGACGGTTTTATATCATTGGTGTAAACAGAGAAAACGAACTTGAACTGAACGTGTCTATAATCTGTAATGTGGATAATGAAGTAACAAAACGGGCGGGGGTAATCCAAGGCAATTGAGAAGGTGAATTCACGGTAAACAAGACCGTGAACAGCTGGACCAAAAGGTTGGAGAACTCCTATGGGGGGTAAATCGTCGCCAACCATTATTTTAAATACAGACAACAAGAGGCAGCCCAGAACCAGGCCAAACCCAGAGGCGAGTCGGCCAGAACAGCACCGACAGCACCTCAGGGAGGGGAAGGCTCCAGGCCCCATATGTCCAAGAAAATGAAGAGACAGGGCACAGGCCCCGGAGAAAAATCAAATCCCAGCAGCGTCCACCAAAACGCCTTAAACAGACCACCAATACCGAGGACCCGTGGAGGTCAGCGGCAGCCCAAAGTGACCTAGCGGTCACAGTGCAGCGGGAGGACGGGCTGGCGGTGGACGAGACCACAGTAACTGGGATTAGGAAGAAGCTGGCTCAGAGGGTTAAAAGAAGCGTTAGTATGGTGCAGGAGTAAAGGCCTCGACCTGAACACCGACAAAACTAAACTAGTTTTGTTCACCAACAAGAGACAAATTGAAGGTGCTATACCAGTGAGACTAGATAATCACGACCTAGAAAAAGTTAGGGAGGTGAAATATCTAGGCGTAACTATGGACAGCAAGCTAACTTTCAAGACTCATATCAGCAACACATGTACAAAGGCTAAAATGGCAATGATGCAGTGTAAAAGGACAATAGGAAGAACCTGGGGAATAAAACCAGCGGTAGTGTTATGGATATACAAGGCAATTATTTTGCCAAGAATCCTGGTATGGTGGCACAAGGCTGCCATAGGAGAAAACAAGCAAGAACTAGATAAAGTCCAAAGGTTTGCAGCCCTCATGACCACAGGCGCGATAAGGTCCAAACCAACAGCCACGCTAGAGATCATATTAGGGCTGAACACCTTAGACTTAGAAATAAAAAGAAGACCCACCGAACAATAGTGTAATGGTGGCAATGGTGCTGAGTACAAGCATTGGCCTATGGACCGGAAACTTCATGGACAAAGGTCATGCAAGTATAAGCAAGAACAACGAAGAAAGATTGTCAATGATCCTTTCCAATAACGATCTTATCAGGAAGGAGAGAACATACAACAAGAAATACAGAATAACACATAGAGACACGAGATGAATGACGGATAGATCCCAGTGATACTATCTGCTATACAGACGGTTCAAGAAAGGTATTGACTAAGCTATCTGGATCCGGAGTGCATATAAAATACGATGACGGGACAGAAATAAATAAGTCAATACCCCTAGGAAGATTTGCAAGCGTCTTTCAGGCGGAGATATATGCCATAAAGGAATGCGTGGAAACAGTGGAACACCTTACCACAACGGGTAAGGTGACCATCTACAGCGATGGTCAGGCTGCACTTGACAAAGTGGAGACAACATCAGCAATAGTTAAGGAATGTAAGAAATCATTGGACAGGCTAGCCAAGAACACCGACCTAACGATTGCCTGGGTCCCCAGACACGAGGGTAACACGGGCAACGAGCGGGCCGACGAACTAGCCAGAGAAGGTGCTGACGAAAACTTGGTGAGACCGGAGCCCCGGCTGCCCATAGCGCATAAAATCACCAAAGAACAAAAGTAGTAACCGACCAAAAATGGAGGACCTCGACTGGAATGAGACAGTCGAAAATCTTCATCAAGGGAATGGACAAGAAAAGAACGAGTCATTTCATGGAACTCCCAAGAGGAAACATGAATCTCGCCATAGAAGTGATAACAGGTGAACAGACATCTGACAGTGATAGGAGTAAAAACCGACCCCAAATGCCCGGAGTGCATGGACAGCGAAGAAACAAGCTTCCACCTGCTGGCTGAATGCCCCATGTACTCACTGATCAGATGGGAAATCCTGGGGTCGGACAGACTGAATGAAGAAGACATAAGCAGTCTGAAGGTGGAACAGATGTTAAGATTTATAAAGTACACGGGAAGATTTGACGGGGGGCCATGAGCTGGATCAACCACACTCTCCCCAAGGGGAGAATTGGGGAAATGAATGAAATGGTCCGCAAACGTCGCGGGTGGATCGTTCCCGTTGGAAATAATAAAATAATAACAGAATGATGTGTTATTATCAACTAGCGGACGCCCGTATCCATTGGGGAAAACCGCATCAAAATCCGTTGCGTAGTTTTAAAGATCTAAGCATACATAGTAGAGAACGGAAGCGACTTTGTTTTACCTATACTATGTTGTGATTCTTATGATGTTCCAATTAAGTTACCAACTTACTTTTTTCTAACCGTTAATCTTAGTGTGTAGTCTAGAATTGTGGTTTACCATTCCATTCATTGTTATGTAAAAGGTCAAAGGCTGATGTGATTGCGTAACAGATTCGTGTGCTACATGGTTATTATCTTTACCGTTACAATCGTAATCATTTATTTTTACGTCCAAAGATCGCGGTCAACCGGTCACTACGATATTAGTTGTGCTTATCCCCTACTGGCTAACTCCATGCATTTCTAATAGTAGAGGATACGCTGAAGAACGACTTTCACCCATCTGTTTAATAGCTGAAAAGTATTCTATATAAATTTTAGTAGGTATATTAGAAAACAAATCGGGGAATTTCCAGTGGGTTTGGTCGAGTTTCATCCCGCGTCGTTGGGGTTGGGTTTTATCCCGCGTTGGTGAGTGAGAGCGTGCTGAGAGGGGCATCAGCCCCCAAGCACGCAATCCTTCTTGCCTGTTTCTGTATATTGGTCATCCGCCGTCCTAAAGCCCCGCGTGGAGACACCTTTTTTCTAACTTTTTTCTTAATCGGTTCCCACGCAGAAGGTATTTCCAGTGGCGCCCGGCGGACTTTGACCACCTCTGTGGTCTCTGCGGGGGTTGGGTCGGGATGAGAATCCTGCGTCGTTGGGGTCGGGTTTTATCCCGCGTCAGTGAGTGAATCTGGTTGCGTGCTATGGGGCACAGGCCCCGCAGCACGCAACCCTTCTAGCCTGCTTCTGTAAGGACGACGGGTGGCGATCCCGCCGTCCTCAGGCCCCGATCACGGAGGTCGATGGTCTTGGGCGTATATGAGTCTGCGGCGCCCTCGCCGCTGACTACGGAACTCGGCGGGGAGGGTACGCTCCCTCTCCCTCTCGGCCGCCTCCTTCGCAAGCACGACTTGCTCGCAGAAGGACACGGCTGCGTTCCACCTACTCACGCTGGAGACCATGGCTTGAAGCATGGTCTCCAGCGAGAAGGTATCCACGCCCAGACCCACTACGAGGTCCCGGCGCTGACTCGCCCACGCTGAGCACTCCACCAACGTGTGGAGTGCGGTGTCGTCGTCGGAAACCTCGCAGTGTTGACACCGGGGTGTGACCTCACGACGGATGCGAAACAGATAGCTACCGAAGCATCCATGCCCGGTAACGATCTGCGTCGCACGATACGTGAGGTCACCATGCTGCCACTGCAGCCAATCGTCCATGATCGGTCTCACCGCCGCGATGATGGTGGCACCCCACTTGGGTTGCTCAAGTCGCTCCCTCCATGACTCCATGAGATCCTGTCGGAGTTGGGACCGCCGGTCATCGATTTCTCGAGACGCAGGCCTGTGGTCCCGCTCCAGCGCCTCCTTGCGCCATTAGAACAATGACGCAAGGGCTCTCGCTTCCAGGTCCCATGGAGGGGTCCCGGCTAGGAGACATGCAGCCTCTCCGGAGATCGTGCGGTAGCCCCTTATTGTTTTGACGGCCAAGTTCCTCAACGGTCTGTTAAGGAGCGTTGAGTTGTTGGCCGTCAACCGCGCCGCCCACACGGGAGCCCCGTATAGGACCATACTCCGCATGATCCCCAGGTACAGCCTCCTGCAGGAAGCGTTGGGTCCCTTTAGGTTGGGCATCAGTCGCGAAAGCGCGACCGATGCCTGTGTCACCTTGGGGACCAAACTTCGGAAATGTGGTCCGAAGTTCCATCGGCTATCAAGTACGATCCCTAGATACTTCATCGAGGGCTTGATGCCGATGCTAACGCCTCCCACTTTTATGCTGGAACCTTCAGGTGGACCGTTCCGAGGTCTGTGAAAACACAGAACCTCGGACTTGTGCAAGGCCACCTCCAGTCCCAGCCGCCGTATCCGACCCACGACTTGAGCAACACCCGTCGTGACCTTGAGTGCTGCCTCCTGGTACGTTGCACCCCGGGCTGTGACGAGGGTATCGTCGGCGTAGCACGTTACGCCGACGCCCTCAGGCAACGCACCCCGCAGCACCCAGTCGTAGCCAATGTTCCACAGAAGCGGCCCCAGGACGGACCCCTGCGGAACACCGCACGACACATCCCGCCGAGCTGGCCCGAGCCAGCTGGGGAAAGCTATGGCCCTCTCCGAGAGATAGGCCCCGACAATACGACGGAGGTAGAGAGGCGTTTCGTGATACACGAGCGCCTCCCTAACGCAGCTCCATGGCAAGGTGTTGAACGCGTTGGCGATGTCAAGAGACACCGCCACCACCACCTTGCCCTGCGAGACTGCTTCCTCTGTCAGGCTCTTGACGCGCATGATCGCGCTCGCGGTGGAGCGTCCCCGACGGAAACCGTACTGGTTGTCCGCCAGGTCTGGCCCCACCGTCGAGAGATGCTTGACGAGGCGTTCCGCGATAATTCGCTCAAAGAACTTACACACCTCGTCGAGCAACACGATCGGCCGGTATCCGGACGGTGAGTCCACCGGCCGCCCCGCCTTACGGATCAGGACCAGTTTCCCCGTCCTCCACACCTTGGGAAACTGGCCCCTTTCGAGGCATGCGCTAAAGAGCCCCATCAGTCGAGGCCCGAGTTCTTCGAGGGCCAGGACCCATGCACAGCCAGGAATGCCGTCGGGTCCGGGGGCAGTGATTTTCCGGCGTTTAAGCTGGAGTACTGCCGCACCTAGCTACCCCACCCTGACTTCGGGTACGTCGTCTTCGCTGATGCTATCCGCGTCGGGCAGAGACGGAGCCATGCGCAGAGGGACGTGCTCCTCCGCGCTCGTCGGAAACAGGGAGCCCATGACCCGCTCCAGCTGCTGCGGCTGGAGACTCTGGGTCAGTGGGGGTGCCCTAGGTCGGAGTTTCTCCCTGACCTGTAGGTACGGGCGCCCCCATGGGTTCTGCTGCAGGGTCTCCAGGAGCTCCTCGCGGGCCGACGTCTTGGCCCGCTTTATTGTCTCCTGGAGATTACCTTTAGCCTCCCTGTAAGCCTGATAAAGCTCCGCCTCTCGGGTTGCCGCGTCGTCTGGGCAGCGATGCCTCCGGCGAAACCTGGTGAACTGGCGGCGGGCGGAGATGCATGCTGCGCGCAGCTGTGCAATCTCCGGCGACCACCAGTACACCTGCTTCCTTGCCGGTCTGGGTGTAACCCTAGACATCGGCGCATCACAGATTTGCGACATGGCTCTCCTGAACCACTCCGCCTCGGCATCCACATCGGCAGGCCGGTCCGGTGCCGGAATCCAGGCCTGCACGATGGATGCCTCCAGGAGAGCCTCCCGATCCAGATGGTGAAGTGCCCAACGCGGATCCGGGGGATTTTCGACCGGCTGTGGGAGGTCAGGTGGGGGGACGACATCGAATCGGATGTACCGATGGTCCGAGTGCGTCTCCTCACCCTCCTCCACGTGCCAGCCAGTAATACGGGCGGCGAGGGCAGAGGTCGCGAACGATACGTCCACGACCGAGCTGGTCCCCCGCCGCCAGAAGGTGGCGACATTCCCCCGGTTGAGGACCTCCAGACCACGTGTTCTGGTCCAGTCCTCAAGAAGCCTCCCCTTGTCCCTGGTTTCCCGGGAGCCCCACGCCTCACTCCAGGCGTTGAAGTCTCCCAGGAGCAGGACAGGGCGAGGACGGCACGCAGCGAAGATGACGTCGAGCTCAGTGAGCCCTAGCTCAAACTGAGTCTCGTCCAGTGTCGGCGAGATGTAGGTGGCCACGACTGCCAACCCATCATATTCCGCCGCAACACACCCGCGGCCCCTTGCAATGATAGCAAGGCGCGAGTTGTCTGCGGCGGACCCCCCGAAGATAAAACAGGCCGAGCCGTCCTCGTCCACCGGGCTTCCCGGGTGGACGTAGTACGGCTCGGCGACCACGGCCAAGTTTATGGACCACTGCCGGATGCTCTGGTACAGAAGATCCTGAGCAGCGCGGCAGCGGTTCAAATTCACTTGCAGGATGCGGATATGGGCGTCAGACATTAATGGACGTCCATATCAGCATCCCGCCGAGAAACATCTGGCCGTGCAGTAGCGGCACCCCCACCGCTCTCAGCGGACGGACGAGGCTTTGGCCTCGAGGCGGCGCAGGTTGTGCTGCCGACCCGGTGGTCCGCAGTTTTGCCCTCCGCCTCGCATCTAAAGCAGCGAGGTGGGGCATCACAGGCGCTTGCCTTGTGACCGGGCCGGCTGCAGCGGAAGCACCGATCGCCCACGGTGACTTCCGCTGTGCACTGCACTCCGACGTGCCCCACCAACATGCACCGGAAACATCTGGTTTCCCGGGCACGAAGGACGTGCACCTGCGCCTTTAGGAAGCCCCCTACGAGGAGGCTTCGTCCGTCCGTCACTTTCAGGGCCGCCGCGACGGGGCACTGGACGATTGTCATCCCATGACCAGTGGAGCCGAAGGAGATGTCTCCAGCCTTCACCTGGTCACGGGGGCAGCCGCCCGCCTCCACGACGGCGGAGATTACTTCCTCCGTCGTGGCCGCGTCATCCAGACCCGTGATGCGCAATGCAGCGCATTTGGTGGGTCTGGTGACGCGGACGGCTTCTGCATCCAGCGCGTCCCTAAGCTGCGCTGCTAGGGCGTCAGCTTTAGGGCCGCTGGAGGCGCCGGAGACCTCGAGGAGGCGAGCCCCGGTGCGTGTCGTCTTGCACCGGAGACCCCCCCTGGATATCGAGGGCTGAGAGGTTGACTGAGGAGTTCACGGTCCTCAGGACATCAGCGTACCCCACTACCCTCTCCACACCCTCCGTCGTCACCGTAAGGACGACGGCTGTGGAGCGAGGAGCGCGGGGCCTCTTCGGCGCCTTCGCCGCGGCGGCTTTGGCCACTTTCTTGGCCGCTTTCTTGGCGGCCTTCGTCTTCCTCTTCTTGGCCCCCTCTACCTCCCATCCCTCCCGTCCGGAGGGATGTAAAGAAGCAGCGAGAGCGACGTTAGAGGAAGAGGAGGCGGCAGGGGTGCCGCTCTTCTTGCCGCGCCCCTTCGCCTTCCGCGCCTGGGCCGCGGTCTCGGCCGGCAACCGGTACGCTGGAGCGGACTGGGGCAGAGCGGGGCGGCGGACAGCGGGTGTGCCGCTTGGTCCTGGAGCGGGAGAACCGCCAACAGCTGCCGCGTATGAGAACGCGGGACGTGCTAGCGGAGGGCGGTACGCCCGGTCCTCCAGGACCGCGAGGCGCCTCTCGATCGCCGTCAGGACCTGTACCATAGTCGGCACAGGCTATGGCGGCGATCCGGGCGCCGTGTTGGGCGCAGTGGTGGACGCCTTGGTGGACGCCGTGAATGGCGCCGTGGTGGGCGCCGTGGTGGGCGCCGTGGTGGGTGCCGTGGTGGGCGCCGTGGTGGGCGCCGTGGTGGGCGCCGTGGTGGGCGCCGTGGGTGGCGCCGTCTTCGGCGCTGGTCCAGCCGTCGGAGGAGGAGGCGGCAGCATGGGACCGGGAGGCGCCTTGACCACCTTGGTCAAGTCAGCGACCTCCCGCCACAGGTCATCCATCTGTTTCCTGGAAGCAGCGAGCTCCGCCTCCAGGCTCGTCACCTGCTTCCGGAGCCTCGCCTCCTCCTTGGTGACGCTCCGCGCGAGGAGCTTGTTGAGGGAAGATTGGGCTTCATCCACCAGTGAAGCCACAATCTTCTTCCTCCCCGCCACGTTCCTGTTGCCCCGCATGGCCGCGTTCATGCGGGCAAAAACGCTCATCAGCTCCCGCGCGGGCGGCCCACCGATTTCCCGGCAACTTCTCTGGGACAGTTGGACCGAGGACGGAGGAGGAGTTGGCAGCCGCCTTCTGTACGCGTCGAGACGCGTACGCACCGTCTTGACCGGCACCTCCTCCTTCGAATCGCTGGAGAGGAGGGACCCCCACCCGGAGCAGCTGGTGCTACGGTCGCGTGGCGGCCCCCCCTTCTCCTCGAGGGTCCTCTTCTTCCTCGCAGAAGAGCGGCCCTTCTTCTTCACACTGCTGGGAGCTGACCCATCGTCAGTCCCAGCAGCATTAGTTCCTTGGGGCGTCGACATCGCGCTGCAACTAGGCAGCGCGGCGCGACCCCCAAATCGATAGGCATCGGAGTCATTTGTTCGTGCATAAGGTCGTCGGCCGACACCGCCCGGGAAAGGGCAGTGTCGGGACCGTGGGTCTCTACAGGATTATTCATCGTAAAAATAAATTCGCTTCTAATTGGTCACAAGTAAGGATTAAGACGTTCGGTCACCCAACCTGCCAATGCGTTACCGGAAGCAGGTTGGGGTCCAGGGCGGACGACGAGGACGTAGAATTAATCACTTGGGGCCCCGCCCCAGATACCTACACTAAACTAAACTCAACTTCTTCGTAAACCCGATACTATAAATAGCCTAGGGTTCTTCTTAACCTTTTTTGCAATAAACAATAGGAGTTGTATTACTTGGTTTCCTTTTGTATCTTAACATAGTATATAAAACAAAAACGCGTTACCCGCTGCCTGATGTCCTTATGTAGGTAGATATGCATAGTAGTCCATTGAAATGTTACATTTGGGCGTGCAAAAGTCAGAGGACGCTATTTTATTTTTTAGATATCATGGGTAGTGTAAAGTTAAATCCAAGTTTGTGGGGTCCCAAACATGGGTTTACCGCCATCTTGAAAAAGGGTTCCAAATCGTTATCGCGCTCCATCGGGTAAATTATTCATCGCACAAAAAATTTACGACAACATTTTTGTAAAATTCCGTGTAAAATTCCTCAGAGAATTTTTGTAGAGGAGTTTTCGAGGAATAATTTCCAATATTAACATTTCAATATTTATTTATTTATAAGGGTTTTACAGCGCTCCGAAATTAACGACAACACTGCCTAAGGACAACCTTGAAAAAGGGTTCCAAATCGTTATCGCGCACTCTCGGGCAAACTATTCATTCGCACAAAAAAAAAATTGCGACAAAAATGTTTTAGTCGCACTGTTTTTTGTCTCAAATTAAATTCTCTACAACTTTGTTCTATAACTTTCTGTCGTAGAATTAAACATAACAAAGTTATTAACAAAAGCAGATGAAAATTAGAGAACGAATTTCCTTTAAGGGGTTATAATTTTTTTTCAGATCTTTTTACAGTACCTTAGCCCCAAAAAATGTTACCTACATTTCATTGGAGTATGGAACTTTAATACTATGCAACGGATTTAAATGTGTTTTTTTAATAGATAAAGTGGTTCTCCGTGAAGTTTTTAATACCTATAGAATATGTCAAGCGGTCGAAGCCGCGGGTGTTCACTAGTTAGACATAAACAACTCTGAGATTGTGCTCAAACAAAAACGAAAACTATTCTTTCTAGTAATATAATTGAACAAAACCGATCTACAACGTAGGTAGGTGTAGAAGTGCAACGAGTGGAGTATAAGTGATAGTGTGACCGTGTTATTATAGTAGGTACTATTCATATAAATTACCCTATACTCGTAGCTATTACCGTATAGATAATTACCTAAGCACTCTCTTTCAGATGGTGTCTATCCATATGTTTACACTAATTATGTCTCGATTACCTATGCAGTAATAATTAAGTTAACTCTTCCGTGATGCACCTACAAATTTCCATTTGTAATTGTTCTCATTAATGGTTACGATTACTATTTAAACATTATGTAAACACTTCGAGGGCCAACCCAATGATGGCAAACACTTTATACTCGTATAATCCATAACAACTTTTGAGTTACAATCGAATATTAGATAATTTTATAGATACCTATTATGTTATAGGTAGGTAAAAGTAGGGTTCCTTCGAATAGCTTTCTTGAGCTGAACTTCCATCATATTTGGTATTGGAGAAAAAGGCTCCTTTAGTTATGTAATTTCAGGCAATGGTACTTTACATCTATAAGTTAAAATAAGGGTCAAACCAATCACCGCTGACCTAGAGTTTTGTATACGTACTCAATACTACCTCATTGATCAGTATGTGCACCACTAGCAGGCTATTTTGACTTGAATACTAAAGATCTGGTGGAGGAAACGGTGAACACACACATACATACATGGGGCACACTAAAAGTTTTGCACTTCTAGCTAATCGGAACTATTTGAATTACGAATGTTATATTTTTTTAAACGTTGCAACCTTCTTAGTAATAAAAACAATCACCTTCTTAGTAATAAAAACAATTGGCGGGAAATCATTTGTCAATTGTTTTTTATCACACATCAAAGTTCTACGTATGCAACGAAAATGGAATTAAGTCGAAAAGATTTTAGAGCGATGATTTTTTTATGATTTTAAAAGTTCTCTCTCTCCAGAAGATTGTGCCGCTCGTCTTCAAAATGCTTTTGGGAGAGAAGTACCTTGTTTGACCACCGTGAGGCGATGGATTGTTGAATTTGAGAGAGGTCGAGTTTCTTTACATGACGCATTTGTTGAAGGGCTCCCTTTAACTGCCGTCAACGAAAATAATGCGGCTACTGTTAAGCGGTTAATTGAAGAAAACCCGCGGATTACCTATGAGACAATTCGAGGACTATTGGGGATTGGTATGAGTCAAATCCAGAAAATTTTACACGAAGAATTGAAAGTTCGGAAACTTTGTTGTCGTTGGATCCCTCATGAACTGACAGCGGAGCAGTAGCGGGCTCGCGTGGAATGGTGCTCACAGATGCTACTGAAGTACGACCACGGACATTCTAATGGTGGTTATGACATTGACACAGGAGACAAAACGTGGACTTATTGTTTGGAACCCGAAAAAAAACAGCAATCTTGTGAATGGGTGTTTGAAAATGAGAACAAGCCAACAAAAGTGAGGCAGGCGAGAAACGTTGGTGAAAAAATGATCGCGTTTTTTTTCTCAGATACGGGTCCCATCTGTACAATTCCACTTGAAGATCAAAAGAGTGTTAATGCCGAGTGGTATTCTACCATTTGTTTATCCAGGGTATTAGAAAAAGTTCGCGAAAGACGACCCAAAAGCCGCGTTCTACTACATCATGAAAACGCGTCGTCACACACGGCCACCAAAGCAAAGTCATTTTTAGCTTCCGAAAAACTACAACTCGTCACCCATCCTGCGCATAGCCCCGACCTAGCACCCTGTGATTTCTGTATTTTCCCCAAAATCAAAGATTTGATGAGAGGTTTCACTTTTACCAACTCCGAAGAGGCAGTGATAGCGTTCAATCAGCACGTAGAAAACATGCCTTCAGATCTGTGGTCCTCCTGTTTCAAAAAATGGTTCGATCGCATGAAAATATGTTTAAAATGTAAAGGAGAGTAGGTATTTTGAACAGCAATAAACATTATATTTTGGTTTTAACATGTTGTTTTTTTAAGTTACGCAAAACTTAAAGTGTGGCCTACGTATACATACATAAAAGCACGCCGGTTTTGTGGGTCCCACGTTACGTAATACTTACATAAAATATGTGTGTAATAAAGTTCCTGATAAACGCCAACAGGCTCGGAACTGTTATGTTTGCCAGAGCCGCGTCTGTTGATCGGCAGGTGCACCACTTGAGGTTAGCTAGGATCCTAAGATCTTGGAATAGTACAGTACAGATATAGAATTCTTGTTAAAAAGCTCTACCTAGTTATGATAGATATGCGTTTTGCACATTGGCATTTTGATTAGACATTAGTTTAATAATGGCCATAATTATGTTAATTTCATAAAATATTATACGTTCATTTCATACCTATGGTTGTATGCAATAATTTGAATACCTTCATAGAGTCGTCTTTGGATTATTGGGCGCGTTTATGAATGCTTGCAGGAGAAATATAATAATATTTTCGATTACGTGGATCCATTCACTTTTATTTTGGACTGGTATTATTCAGAGCAAATGTTATATAACAGAGCCCTGTGCCCACGTGTGACCTTTATTTCGTACCTCCTACTCTTTAATTTACGACATTTACGAACCACTCATCTACAGTCTAGACTAGATAATTGAGGTGCGAAGGCATCTACTCTTTCTTCTGGTTCCGTAGGTACCTAACCAAAGGGCAAACAGGACCCATCGATACCCGAAAGAATTTCATCAAAGAGATAGGGTTTTTTAACCTATGACACGAAAAAAATTTAAATACGCGGGTTCGCTCTTATTGTACCTTGACAATACGAGTGAAACCGCGTACAACAATAAGTAAGGATATAGATAAACACTGTATCATATAATATCATAACGAATACTTCCTTGGGACAGAAACAAGGTAGAAAGCGTTGAGGCACTGCACTTACATGTTTTTAGACAGGAACTGCGGACATCGTGGAAGTCGGAGTTAGAACAGGTTTCAAAATTACTAGTTTCAAGTTCTGGTTCGTTGTGAGAGGTATTTAATTAAACTGACGACTTTTAATGCATTAGGTACAAAATTGTACCTAATTGACGTTGAGTTCGGGTTACAAACTCACAACCACTATATTTTTACGACGTCAGTAAGTAGGTACCTATATAGGAGGGGGTACTTATCATAGATGGAGGAAGGAGCTTATTAGGGTCCCGTTATTTGATTGGATTGCAAGAGAACAATGAGGTCATATCCAGGCTCCGACATCTTTGCCTCAGTTAGATCAGCATCATATAGGTTAGGTTCGTAACCTTGAAAATAAAGTGTAGTGGTGCTAGTGAGGTTACGCTCCCAACAATTAGATAATTGTTGGGAGCGTCATTACCTGTTTACAGACAAGTAAGCTCCTCACACACAAAATTCTATGTTCTAATAAAACAATAAAACAACTGCTTTGGTGGCGTTGTCGGTAGTGCATCGCCTTTCGACTCCAGAGTCTCGGGTCGAATCAAATAGTTGTGTGATCCACTAATGTTTGTTTCGGAGTTTAGATGTTTTCTATGTATATTATGTATGTATTTAGAAATATATAAGTAGATATGTTTATCAGTTGTCTAGATGGCTTAGTTTGGGCTAGATGACGTTGTGTGAGAATGTCCAAAATATGTTTTTATTTATATATTATCTAGTATGCACCTTTTTACTAAGCAAGTAAGTAGGTTTGTACGTTAAGTTAAAAGATAGTTTGTATTCTTTTTGGTGTGACATGTCCTTTGTCTTTTGGTCGTTGTCAACGCCAAGTTACTTTTGCTTGATTCGGAGATAAATTTTCTGTAAATAAATAATTACAGAAATATTCAACAGCACGTTTGACATTATATAGGATGTTAAATTTTAATAAATTCTGGACTTAACTTATGCAAAAAAATGGTTAAATATATTTGGGTAACAAACAGTGATGTGGCCTGGAGTTCAGAATATAATACATAACTTGCTTTGGGAAATTTTGTTTAGAGTGATTATTTTAAGTACAGTGTGTATAGCGGAATTAAAGGTGCCGCCACGAGTACACTATGTCACGGAAACAGACCTAGTCACGTATTATAATTGTCCCCGCCACGACTCTTACATAACACCGATACAAATGGTAGGTATAACTGTGATGTTACCCCTCCTTGTCATTTATTTAGTGTTCCTGGAAACCCGAAATTACGTGGACACTATTCAAGCACTACTTGCATGGACCTTGGCTATGTCATATACTGCTATGGTCACTGAAGGTTTGAAGTTGTCTGTGGGACGACCACGGCCGGATTTCCTATACCGATGTTTTCCTAATGGACAATTGACGTCAGGCCTGTATTGTACCGGTAATTTGCGTGATGTGAATGAAGGCCGGAAGTCTTTCCCGAGTGGACACAGCAGTTTCTCATTTTGTTCGCTAGGATTTATAAGTATATGGATGTGTGGTAAATTGGAAGTAGTAACGAACCGAACAGATCATAGTTGGAATTGGAGATTGGTGGTTTGTATCCTGCCGCTTATAGGATCAGGAGCTGTGGCCATTAGTCGTTATTACGACAATCATCACCACTGGGAAGATATTTTCGCTGGAGCTATGTTGGGTTTGGCATCATCATATCTCTGTTATCGCACGTACTACTATTCAATAAGCTCGCCTAGTTCTGGTGAGCCGTTGACGGCAATGACTGAAAGTGATTTATATGAGTCGTATCAACTCGAGTGTTGTTCTAGAAATCTTAATGATGATTTATGTCGACTTTTACATATAAGCAATAATGACATTGTAGAAAGCAATAAAGTATTCGATTAGATAATGTGTTGTTTCTGTCTATTTTCTGTCGATGTCTTGGTAATGGCAACCCGATATCAACATAGGTGGTAGGTATATGATGGAAAGTTGTAGGTACCGAAAGACTTCTAAGTCTCAAGCTAGCTTATTACTATTATACTATAATTTTTAGGGTTCCGTTGTTCAAGTCTCGGAACCCTTGTAGTTTCGTCATGTCCGTCCGTCCTCGGTTTTCCTCCTAAGCAGCAAGTGCAAAAGTGTACAAGTGTACAAGTGTACAAGTGTACAAGTGTACCCCATAGTATGGGGTATCTTACATAGGTCTTCTAAAAACCGTAAGAAGTTGCTCAGATATTTTTATGATTTAAGCAATCCATTAGCGAGATATTCAACTTTTTAATGCGACTCTCAGAGGTTTGATATTATTGGGATTATCGTCAGCTCCGGTGGCCATCACCAGGGTCTCTAACGCCAACATCAACTCTGAGGCATCTACCGGGAGGAACTCCTCATAACTGGAAATGTAATTATGGAATGATACTAAGTATTTTTTTAGTCTGTTGGTATCGCATGTCGTTTGTTCGCGCTAAACTCCAGAGTTACTGAACGGATGTTTGCACTTTTCACAAATATAGGTTCGAAGCACAGGCAGGACTTAGGACAACACAGGTCGTACCTATAGCTTTGATGCGAATGGCAGGGACAGTTATCCATTCCCTATGTATGCTTAGATCTTTAAAAGTACGCAACGGATTCTACTGCGGTTTTCACCAATGGATAGAGTGGTTCTCGAGGAATGTTTTAGTGTATATAATTCAAGCGGCCGAAGCCGCGGGCGTCCACTAGTATAATATGTAATATAGTCGCGGCTGTTTCCCCGTAAGTGTAGAATCACATGCATACGCTACGGTCACTTTATAACTTTTTTGGCCCCACGAAGAGGACGAGCATTTTGGGGCAATTGCACCATTTTGGCAGGTGATATAGGCCAATAATACTTCTAGACAGACAATGCCGTCCGCATTACATTACAATTTAGTTAATTACATAAAATTAGTTTATATAATGTAGTTACCTATAATACTACACCTTCACTATATAGTCCTAAGGAGGAGCGGAACCACCCAACACAAGCATTACCAATGCTTCCTGGGTTGTTCCGGCAACTAATTAATTTTGTAAATGAAAAGTTAAAGAAATAAACTATTTATTATTATAAAACTATTTATTATTACAAATGCATTGAAGCTGATTTTGCAGCTGTGTTGTGACTTTGCAGTTGTTGGAACTGCACGCCGACGCAATCGCCCTATTACAATTGGTTCGCAGTTTTATTGCGGTCCAAGATTCCTAGATTCGCAGTTTTATTGCATTCAAACTGCAATTTGGTGCAAACTGCAAAAAAAAAAGTGGGACCCCTCTATATTTTTAGTAGTTAATTGCATATTTTAAAAATTTTCAGGCAATTGACATTGTGATGTACTTATTTACTTTCGAAAATAAATAAAATAAATTTTACACAGACAGACTCAGACAATATAGTAAATTACGCTTAGAATCTTAACGTGTATGAATAGAACCCACGACCTCCGACAAAACAAGTAGGTACTCAGACTAAAATTAAACTATGTAGGTACTTAAATCACAAAAAAAAAAATATTTAGCGCGAATGTAACAAATATTAGTACTATTTAAATTAACATTATATGACATTGAACATGATTTGATATCCTAACAAACATTTCTCCTATTTTATTATTTGATTTTTTTAGATAAAAAATAATCATAATAATCAGATAAAAAATTTAAATATGTACCTAAGTAGGGACCTCCTTTCTGCCATAGTCAATCTGTTGGCTTATTAATGTTTATTAATTTGTGTACCTATACATACAGTCAGGCAACTGATGAATTTGGTGTTGGTGCTGACGTTCCTCGTATTGTCAAGACCATAGAACAGAAACTACAGAACGAGGAAATGGTCAAAAAAGGGGGTACCACGAATACTGTTTTATTGGATATTTACAAGTGGACGTCCGCGACTTCGTCTGCTAAAGATTAGTTATTCTAGTAGCTTATTATGCTTTGACTTCACTGATTATACCAACTTAGGTATGTAGTGTCGGTCCTGGCTAGTTGTTCCGATTACAGAATGGTTATATCTATCGTCCTTGTACGAGTATAGTGCCCGGTGACGGCAAAAGGCTTGCCTTGGGACCAACAAAACTATAAGCAAATATTGAGTTTGCAATACACCTCTACCTACCCTGTCGGGAATATAGGCGTCATTGTATTATGTCACCATGTACATGTACTACGAGTACATATATAAATGATTATTATTATTTGTGTCTGTACTGTACTTATAACTTTATGAAACGTGTCTCACAAGGCAAGGATGGCGTGTCCCTTCGTCCAGCATACTCACCATGGAATCCTGATATTACATGAATGCCAAAAAATAGTGCTGAAATAGTGCTAATTAGTGCCCAAAGGAAAAAAATTGTGCTCTTATACTTAAGAAATTACAGCCATAGTTCGATGAGTATGCTGGACGAAGGTTTCGCCCAGCATACTCACCTCCGTTTGTGGAATCTGTATACGCTTCAACCATAATTCATACTTAAAAAAATTGTGCCCAAATAGTGCCAAATGGTGCCCAAAAAGAAAAGTCGGTGCTCTAATAACTCCGGAGTTATAGGCTTCGTTAAGTGAGTACGCTGGGCGTAGGTTCTACGCCCAGCATACTCACTTCACTACGCGAATACCGAACGAGCTATAGGTACAATTTACGGCTTAAAAAATTGTGCTTGAAATAGTGCCCAATATCAGTCCAATTTTCGCTTGACTTTTGACCTAGAACACCATTCAATTTAATTGTAAACTTTTACATAACATTAGATTTAGTACAGTCGAGTTCAAAACTTTCTAATAACTTACATTTTGTACAACAATTTTTTAACCCCCAACGCAAAAACGACGGAAATTTGACGTGAATCTTACAAGAAAAACACATACATATGAATTGCAATAATACGATGCAACGAAAACTCCTTCGAGTATTACCGTGCATTCGGGTCGTCAATCTTATTAATTCTAATGTAGGTATTCTAAGCACAATTTTTTACGTTAAGCACCTAATGAATATTATCATGGGAGGTAGAAAAATATAAAGTTGGCCCATATCGGTGACGAGTGAGTCGACACCACACTGGATGCAACCGCCGCCGCCGCCGCCACTTCGAGCAACAGCCACACATAGATGTAGGTACCATAGTACAGCGCATAGCTGTGACTATACAGAATGCTCCATCACTAAAAAGTCACATTTAGTAATTATTTATTTTAATTTGCAAGAAAATATTTTTTGAGATTTCAATTTTAAATTTTTGTTGGTGATTCTATCTTTGAGGGACAGGAAGTTGGTTTATTAAATGGGGTACATACTACATATTTAAGTGTTATTTTCCCGTACAGGTTCGTATAGCGAGGTAGTGAAAGTTTCTTATTATTGACACTACGGGTTACACGATTAGTGTCCTCCGATGATTTAGGGTTTTTAAAATTCTCATTCAAATACTCTTCGTTAAGTATGTTCAATTTCACTTTCTCATGTATCGGTATTATGTTGCAGAACTGGAAGAGTTGATGATAGTAATTTGTGTAATTCTTTTTTATAGATGATAGTCATTTGTGTAATTCTTTTTTATATTTTCAGGAACAATTTCTTTTAGGATTCTTAATTGAAGTACTTATATTTGGTCAAGGTGGCTTTTAAATGTCTTTCCGTAGCTTGATATCATTCACCGAGGCTTTTCCCAACTCAGTTGGGGTCAGCTTTCCAGTCTAACTAGGATTCGGTTAAACTGATA
The DNA here is from genome assembly GCA_963556515.1 of Nudaria mundana. NCBI lineage: Eukaryota > Metazoa > Arthropoda > Insecta > Lepidoptera > Erebidae > Nudaria > Nudaria mundana. The sequence goes on from OY748286.1 coordinate 7,606,626, forward strand.
TTTTCTGTAAAGCGACTGCCATCTGACCTTCACAACCCATGGGCGATATCGAAATTCTGTAGTTAGACCGATCGGATTTTCGATTTAGGGCTCCAACTACCCCTAACGACTGCTATATAGATGTTTTTATGACAACCGGGACCGACGGCTTAACGTGCTCTCCGAGGCACGTTAAGCCCATCCTAAGACCGGCCTGAGTCGATGTTGGTAACCTTGGCAATGTGTTAATATTGTCGGTTACCACTAGACCGCGAGCCCCTCAAGTCCAAGTCCTTCCGTATTTTGATAATCCATATCAAATTATGGATTCTGCTAGCGATTTATAGAGGAGGAGGGTTTTATAAGGAACTTTATATTTAATTATAGAAAATTTGCTAGAATTCCTCTTAGTTTACTACACACTAGGTTAATATGATCTTTCCAGTTAAGGCGGTTATTCATCGTTAAACCGAGGTACATTTGATTTTCGACGTGTTCAATAAGGTCACAATTACAGGGCGTATTTGAATTTTTTTAGATTATTCTTATGTAAACATTCGTGACAGTGTGCTATAAGATTGGGAGTAAAAGGTTTTCTGTTTTGGCTGGAGCTAATATACACAACCTTAGTCTTTTGTGCATTCAAAACCAGCCCAGCATCATGTGACCATGTTAAGAGTCTCTCAAAGTCCCTTTGAAGACGATTTTATGCAAGTATCGTCTGCACATTGGAACATGTGTGTGTCTGTGGCATCGTAGCTCCCGAAAGGATGATCCGATATGGATTTTGTTTTTTTTGTAAGGTGAATTAATCGGGATGTGGGGTATGGATTTAACATGTTGTTTTTTTAAGTTCTTTTAAGGACTACCTCGGTGGCACAATGGTACTATGTACGGACTGCCACGCTCGAGGTGTCGGGTTCGATTCCCGGGTCGGGTGGATAATGTATAATTCTCTTTAGAATTTTACCCAGATAATTATCCCAGAGTCTGGAACTTGTGCCCGGTAAATGGCAATAGGCTCGCTCCCTATTACATGGGACCTAACATAGCTGGCGAGATGTGGGTGTGTTTGCACGCCTCTGCCTACCCCTTCGGGGAAAAAGGCATGATGCAATGTATGTTTTTTAAGTTACGCAAAACTATAGTGTGACCTACGTATTTCCTTTTTACAAATTTTGAAGATCTCAAATAGATCTAAAATTAATAAAATAGGTAGGTACCTATTTTATTAATTTTATTGGCTGCAATAGACTATTAGTGCCCAGACATTTTTTTTTGGGAAATATTTCACCCTACAAGCAATGAAGTAATACGAGTAGATTTTATTTACGCTTACAATTTAATTTTTTTATAGAAAAAAAAATAATTAATAAAAATTAAAATAAATTTAATTAGCATTTAATCGACAGTTTTTTTTTTATTTTTTTTTTTTTATTTGGTTCGCCAAAATGACGCCGCCCGCCTGGTGGTAAGTCGTGACGACGTCTAGCGATTGTGGGCCACTCTCACAGCACACATTACTATTGAGAGTGGCCCTCAACTTGACGACCTACTGATGTGCCTCTTCACGCTCCGCTTAAAGAACCCAGGATTATATGTGGGAGGAAACACGTGCACAGGCAGGGCGTTCCAGGCCACTATCGTTCGGCAGAGAAACGAACGTTTAAAACGTTCGGTTCTCGCGAACATGCTATCCACTGTGTGGGGGTGGCATCTCTGCCCGGCACGAGTCGTTCGGGATCGGAAGGAAGAGGGTGGGATCAGATTGAAGAGCTCTTCAGAACACTCGTCGTGGTAAATACGGTAGAATGCGGCCAAGGAAGCTATTGTTCGGCGCTGAACTAGCGGCTCAAGGCTTCCCGTTACCTCCGGACAATCTATAATACGGATAGCCCGTCGCTGCATAGCGTCGAGAGCGTCCAGCAGATACTTCGCGGAGCCGTCCCAGAGGTGAGAGCAGTATTCGACGCAGGGTCTAATCTGCGTCTTGTACAGCAGACACCTCTGGTCCGGTGTAAAGAATCTCTTTACCTTATTCAGTATTCCTAGTTTCCGCGAAGCTAGCCCTATACATCTTTCGATGTAGTTTTTATTATTGAGCTCTCGACGAACGTCTATGCCAAGGATATCAAGGTTGTCCTTCATTGGTAATAATGCATTCTGAAGAGAGGGTAGGGGAAGGAAAGGGGATTTCTTCGCAGTAAATGCACACGCCTGTGTTTTGCGGGCATTGAACTCGACCAGGTTCTCGGTACCCCATTGAGAGATACTGTCGAGGTTACGGTCGAGATCAGCCACGAGTCGTCGTCTCTCCTCCTCAATCTCAGATCGCCCCGCCGTCGGACGAACCGAGTAACTCCCGTGCAGTGTGCTGTCATCTGCATAGCAATGAATGTTCCCGAGGGATAGCATATCATTGATATGCAGAAGAAAGAGAGTTGGTGATAGTACGGACCCCTGCGGTACCCCGGCATTCACTTGCAAGAAGCGAGAAGCCTGGCCATCGCAGAGGACCCGCACTCGGCGCTCGTTTAAAAAGCTGGCAATCCAGCTGCACAGTTGAGGAGGTAGACCATATGCCGGAAGCTTGGAAAGGAGCGAAGCATGCCAGACCCTATCGAAGGCTTTGGCGATGTCCAGGCTAATAGCCAAGGACTCGCCGTGCCTTTCCATAGCCCCACCCCAGACATGTGTTACGAATGCCAGAAGATCACCCGTTGATCGCTTTGGCCTGAAGCCGTATTGTCGATCATTGATTAGCGAGTGATCCTCTAGGAATTGCATGAGCTGCTTATTTATAAGGAGCTCAAGCACCTTGCAAATGACTGAGGTGACAGCTATGGGTCGATAGTTGCCTGGATCGGACCGATCCCCTTTCTTGGGGATCGGTTGTACGTTCGCCTCCTTCCAGACCTCCGGCACGAGCCCTGAAGAGTATTACAGGCGGTACAGACGCGTTAATACTGGAGACAACTCAGCTGCACATTTTCGTAGCACCACCGCCGGAATGCCGTCAGGGCCACTGGCTTTCCGCGTGTCGAGTGACCGCAGCACTGCCCGTACATCACATTGCCTGATAACAATATCAGGCATTGTGTGGCCACAGTTGGCGATGGCGGGGGGCTGCAGGCCACGGTCGTCGACCCGCGAATTAGCCGCAAAGAGGTCTGCGAGCATATCCGCTTTCTCTTGGGCTTTGTGAGCCAGTGTTCCATCTGGGTAACGCAGCGGTGGCAGCGAGGGCTGACAAAAGTTAGATTGCACGGCTTTGGCCAGTTGCCAGAATCCACGGCTGCCCGTGGGATGGGAAGTGAGCTCCTGACCAAGCCTCGCGACGCGCTGGGCATCCGCTCTCTTAAAGGCCCTCTTACTCGACTTTGTGGCCCGGTTGTACGCTGCTTTGAGGTGGCCCACGTTTGGGTCGCGCACAGCCCGGGCCCTGATCCAGGCGCGATATGCCGACTGTTTTTGTCGAACAGCTTTGGCACAATCTCGCCCGAACCAGGGACGGGCTCTGCGGATACTGGCGACATCAGTGAAAGGGATGTAATAATCCATCCCTAAACTGATCTCGCCAGCAATAGCAGAAGCACTATCCGAAGGAGCCTTTCCTACAAAGCAGCGCTGGCTCCAGGGGACGGACGCATAATAATCGCGTAGACCGTCCCAATCCGCTGACGAGTAGTGCCATAGTCGTCGTGACGTTTGTATAGGACGTGCAGGAGGTGACACCTTCATGCCAGCGTGAACAACACAGTGGTCGGAACTACCCAGTGGGGCTCCTACCGAAACACTGTACTGGGCTGGGCGACTCGTCAGCAGTAGATCCAGCAGAGCGGGCGCGTGATCTGACCTGTCTGGTATCCGGGTGATCCCGCATACCATCTGGGTCAGACCGTGGGAGAGAGCGAACGCATGGGCGGCTCTACCCGCATGATCAGTCTTGAGGGACCCCAGCCATTCAATGTGATGGCCATTGAAGTCCCCCAGAAATACTAGGTCAGCGTTCGGGAACCGCACCTGCGCTTCATCAGCCGTCTCGCTGAGGTACTGGAAGAGCTTTGTTGTCTCAGAATCCCCTGTGTGGGATCGGTAGACGCACACGTAGATCTGGCTCATAGAGCCATGGTCTACGTGCAGCCAAAGGACGGAATTGGAGGGGTTCTCTAGGCAGCGCAACCGGCGGCAGCAAACATCCGCCCTAACGAACACGCACACCCCGGCTTTGTCTCGAAATTGTTCCTCGATGACATAGCCGGGGTAACACAGGTAAGACGTGTCGTCAGGGCGGCGTATTTGTGTCTCCGTGAGGAACATCACAGCGGGCCGTGCCGTCTCAAGGTGGTGGTGGACGGTATCGAGGTTCGCATGGAGTCCACGGACGTTAGTGAACTCCACTTTGAGTTTGAATTGAAAAAAAAAATGTATTCGTTGAGTAGTGCATTTATCGAGGAAGGCTTTAGGCCATATATAAGATCACGCTACGATGGACAGGAGCGGAGCAGCAGTGAAATATGTCGCTTATTTACCACCGTTCACCTGCTGAGACCACCTGGGTGGACCGTGGGAAGTTTTTTTTTACAACGGACCACCTGTGACCACCTGGGTGGACCTTGGGAAATATAAAATTTCCACCGTCCACCTCAAATGTATCAGGAATAATAACAACATAGACCCATCAAGATTTTCAATTCTTTTAAATTCAGTGAAAACCGATTGAATGTTTGAACTCATTATTCCGAAAAAGTACCAGGCGATCATAACAGAATAGGAGGTACTGGTTTTGAAAATGGAAAAAAATATTTTTTTATTATTATATCGTTTATTCCTTTATATTCTTATTTTATACATTTTTAAATACATTTATAAAAAACACAAATACATTTAAAAATATAAAAAATAGTGACCCACCAGTAGCGGAGTAGGACCCAAACTACCGGCGGTGGAGGCTACAGACTAAGAAACCTCCTAACAATACGGCACGTGTCGAGGATAACAACCTTCTGAATCTGACTGTTGATCCAACAATCTAACGAGAGTCTCTTGAGATGTTAATCGAGACTCTTCGCTATTAATCCGTTTGCCGAAACGACTACCGGGACAATGATCGTCGAGTCTACGTCCCACATGGCGGTTATCTCGAAGGACAGATCGAGGTACTTACTAAGTTTGTCCTTCTCTGCCTTCACGAGATTCTCGTCATGCGGGACGGCGATATCGACGAGCACTGCCCGACGCTGGGTCCGATCAACCAACACGATATCGGGCCTATTGGCAACAATAGTCCTGTCCGTGATGATTCATCGGTCCCAGTAGAGCAATGCACGACCATTCTCAAGAACTGGCACTGGTGTGTACTTATAGTACGGTACTTCAAACTCAATAAGGCCATATTGAAGAGCAAGTTGCTGGTGGATGATCCTGGCTACTTGATTGTGCCTATGCAAGTACTCGGTGTTAGCAAGATACGAACAACCGGAAATAATATGGCGAAGTGATTCACCAGGACGGTGGCATGCTCGACAAATGTCGACCGTACCGTCCTTCATGATGTATTTCCGATAGTTGTTCGTCTTGATAACCTCATCTGCAATTGCACAGGCAAAACCTTCAGTTTCCCCAAAGAGGTCCCCAAAACGTAGCCAGTTCACCGAAGCGAGCAGGTCTACGTCGAGTCCTGTTAAGACCCGGTAGAACCGCCCGTGTAGCTCCTTACTCTTCCATACGTCCCTACGGTCTTCAGTACCTAGCACCTTTGGTTTACGCCAATTCTCGTTAGCCAAGGAAAGAGATGTTAGGCCCTTGTCAACCATCACGACATCGCAATGAATATCACACCCGTTCTGTAGAAAGTAATCTCTCAGACTGCACACTTCACGGTTGTGGAGGTTCTTGGTATTCAAAAAGCCTCGACCCCCCCACTTCCGCGGAATGTACAGTCTCATGACAGAAGATCGTGGGTGTAACATTCGATGCAATGTCAGTTGTTGACGGACTCGCCTATCCAGGGCGTCTAGTTCCGTTTGAGTCCACCTAAGTATGCCAAAGGAGTATAACAATAAAGGTATCACCCAACCGTTGAAAGCCCGCATTTTGTTACCACCGGACAAAGAACTGTTAAGAACTTTTGTCAGGCGGCCAAAAAATTATGTAGTTAAAATTATTATGTAGTTCAAACATTCAATCGGTTTTCACTGAATTTAAAATCCAGGTGGTCTCAGCAGGTGAACGGTGGTAAATAAGCGACATATTTCACTGCTGCTCCGCTCCTGTCCATCGTAGCGTGATCTTATATATAGCCTAAAGCCTTCCTCGATAAATGCACTACTCAACGAAAACTTTTTTTTTTCAAATCAAACCATTACTTTGTGAGATAAATAAGGGCGATCAAAAAAGCAAACAAACTCTTTCTGCTTTATAATACTATTATAGTATATACCTAGTATATATTTTTGTGTCATATATTTGTATAAACTTATCACTAGCGGACGTGAAATAGTTTTATGGTTCCCAATTCTCGGATAAACACACCTTACTACATAAGCTATCTGCCAGTGACAGTCCCGTTAAAATCCCTCCAGCCGTTCCCGAGATTAGCGGGAACAAACAGATAGACAAAATATTTTAAATTGCATTTTTTATGTCAGTATCGTGTATATTATCATGCATTGAGTAAACAGACAATTTTATTTATACCATTGCCCATCGAAAAAGTGAACTTTATTCATCGATAACAGTGAATAAAACGCTCATTTACTCACAAGTGAATAATGACATTTGAATTTGGAACGAGCTTCAATAGACGAATAAGTATACTACAAAAAAAAGAAAGCTGAACGTAACTAATGGCAAACTGAATGAAGTCATTCCATTGACAAAAAAAAACAAAAGGGGCAATGGTATAAAAAACAAACACAACCCGCCAATTTCTAGATCGTAGTGTTTCATTGGAAAATTTAACATACTCGTAACTAATAAAATGAGTTCTTCCAGTGATGAAAACGAGTGGCTTACTCCGGAATCATTTCGTTCGAAAGCAGCAATTATCTATCAGACAATGGTGTCGCTTCGTCCAGCATACTCACCATGGAATCCTGATATTTCATGAATGCCAAAAAATAGTGCTGAAATAGTGCTAATTAGTGCCCAAAGGAAAAAAATAGTGCTCTTATACTTAAGAAATTACAGCCATAGTTCGATGAGTATGCTGGACGAAGGTTTCGCCCAGCATACTCACCTCCGTTTGTGGTATCTGTGTACGCTTCAATCATAATTCATACTTCAAAAAATTGTGCCCAAATAGTGCCAAATGGTACCCAAAAAAAAAACGGTGCTCTAATAACTCCGGAGTTATAGGCTTCGTTCAGTGAGTATGCTGGGCGTAGAACCTACGCCCAGCATACTCACTTCACTACGCGAATACCGAACGAGCTATAGGTACAATTTACGGCTTAAAAAATTGTGCTTGAAATAGTGCCCAATATAAGTCCAATTTTTGCTTGACTTTTGACCTAGAAAACCATTAAATTTAATTGTAAACTTCTACATACTAACGTTAAATGAGGTACAGTCGTTCACACGTCATGTTTTTAATTCTAATTGTGGGCGGTTATGTGATTGGGAATAATTGTGGTATTTTCTCACATATCAAAAACTGTCGATTAAATGCTAATTTAATTTATTTTAATTTTTATTAAATTTCTTTTTATAAATAAATGAAATTGTAAGCGTAAATGAAATCTACTCGTATTACTTCATTGCTTGTAGGGTGAAATATTTCCCAAAAAAAATGTCTGGGCACTACTAGTCTGATGCAGCCAATAAAATAGGTAGGTTATAATGACGACCAGCATGCCAAATTTGGTCAAAATCGGTTGAGCCGTTTCGGAGGAGTACACGCACAAACGATTTACACTTGTCGCCTAAGATTGAGCTCCGCTTCGCTCCGCACAACTAGGTACACAGTAGGTACGCATAATAAAAAAAACAAAAGAGTTAAATATGCATCTGCTTGCCGAAAAAAAAAATATACACCCGCAGTTCTAACCTTAGAATGGCGGGTGTACATACTTAATTATATAACATTTTATCCGAGAAGGTAAATTGAATTTCATCAAGGGTTCACTGAGGTACACTGCAGGTACACATATTAACCAAAAAAAAACATATATAAAATACGCATCTCCTGATGGGAAAAAATGCACACCCGCAGTCCTAACTTTAGGATGGCGGGTGTATATATTGTACTATATATCTTTTTATCAAAAGAAGTACGCAGGATTTCATTAACGGTACACTGCAGGTACCATATTTGTGTACAGGAGCAGTTCAATTTACAGCCGTGGACCTAACGCACATAGATTTATAGCCTCTATTTCGATCGTATTAAGGACATGCAATTAATACGAGATGACTGGCGTTTAGTAGTGTACTACGACATACATCCCTATCAAGACGGCATTAATGCACTACTAAACTAAGTACGTAAACTATCTAGAAAACCAGTGTAAAAGTATTTATTACAACACGTTCGCACTGTGAAGGTGTCATGTGGCAAATACGTCACGAGGTGATCGAACTGCAATACTATAACGACATATTAATGAATCATAATAGCAAAAATCATATGATACGTCGTCGCCGGGGATTAATAAACGGAATAGGATATATCGCTCATAGTTTATTCGGCGTATTAGACGACGAGTTCGCCCAGAAATATGAAAATGATATTCACCTCATCCGAGAAAACCAAAAACATTTGGCTGTTCTTTGGAAAAACCAAACATCAGTATGTAGTTGAAGCTGAGTTTAATTTACTAATGCGGACAGAGATCTTAGTTAACAAACAAAGCAAGTTTATTAACCAAAAACTCGAGTGTCGTTCAGAGGCTCGAGCACGAACAACTTGCGAAAAAGTATTCGTATCGTCATCGACAAACAATTGTATGACATTTGTACAGCGCCCCTATCGTGCGTGAAAGTAACTAATTTTAGCAGCACGAGCGATTTTAAATTACTTTCGTATCGCAAACGTATCGTCACACGTTCGTTACGTGACACTTTATAAAGAAACTTGGGAGCACGAATTTAATTTTGACGTACGCTAATGTAAATTTCGAAGGCTGGCTATCGAGCTATACGAGTCTTTATTCACGTAAGTTTAGCCGGTGAGAAAACATTCGAAATGGTGACATGTGAATAGCTTTAATATTAAATCTAAAAGGAGGTACCTTACCATCTACTGTAGTTAATTATGTTTTGTATGACAAATTGTAACCTATCTAATGATTTAAATGTTACAGGGTCTTAGTGCAATATCGTTTTATGCCACTGGCTCATACCAGCACATAGTGGGAATGGCCAAATATTTAGGCCAAACCACAGTAAGCAAATGCGTCAAGGAAGTGACTGAGGCGAGGCTCTTATCACCCCTGCAATATTATATTCTCGACTAGGACTCGTAATGGGTCGAGGCGTAGATATCCTCTCGCTGGAAACCATGGTCTAAGCCATGGTCTCCAGCGCGAGTAGGTGGAACGCAGCCGAGTCTTTCTGCGAGCAAGTCATGCTCGCGAAGGAGTCGGCCGAGAGGGAGAGGGAGAGTACCCTTCCCGACTTCCGGAGTTAATTTAGGAGATGACTTACTTAGGAGAAGGGCGATTATATACGTATGTTGGTGAACACAATTAACAGACTGCATGTATTATTAAATCATTTATTAAAAAAAAGTAATATAACAAAACTGGTAATAAAAACTATAACTAGAAATATAAAAATATATTAATAACTAGGTACCTAATCTTTTTTAATATAGGTACCTAGAAATAACTTCCATAGCCTCTTTCATAAACTCCAGGCCTCGAGGGCCGCCAGAGGGCTTCGACAAATCACCATTTCTGGAATTTCCATAGCTCTTTACATTAATATTTTAGTACACTGAGTAATGCAAGTAACATTTTATTGACACTCACACTTTCATGAACCATCATTACTTATTGTAAATGGCTGGTTCTCATGATTTTTAAACTCAATAAACTCCTTTTAAACACTTTCCACAAAATGCTATTTCGTTTGTAACAATAACACACTTGACACTTGTCCTTGACAATCAAAGACGTTCTGTCAAGTAAAGTCGCGTTGTTCAAAAACCTAATAAAATTATATTGTAATATGAATAATTAATAAAATAGTATGAATATTTTTCCTAATATAGTGAATTTTACAATCTTCCATACCTACCTTATTTCTAGCATTTTATTTGTTGTAATTTATTTTTGTTTTAATTGTTACTCAACAGGCAGTTTAGCAAAAAATAATAAATAGTTCACTATTTAATGAAGTTTTCGAACGTATTGTTCATTCAATACGATGTGTATTTTGTTCTCTAGGGCTCGTCCCTATTCACGTTATGATTACGTCACTATCGTAATCGTATCGAGCTCTAGATAGTCTTACGATAATGCTTCGTGCTGCTACCTGTCGTAATACTCCGTTATCGTATCGTGGACTCGATACCTAGACGATAATTTAATTTTTCGTGCTCGAGCTACAGAACTCATTGGGTCAGCTTCAGGCTGAAATCGAAACAGAGTTCGATGTCGGTGACTTTTTAAATACAGCCATGCTGACAAATAGTCTATACAGTTTAAAGAACATTCAACAGACATTACTCGATGCTGTTACTATTAAACTACTTGACCGTCACTGGAAGCTTTATAATGAGAGGGCACTTCCGTTTCCGTCGATTTTACGTCATTTATGCCAGTTTTAGTACCAAATTCACTCGTTCTTTGGCGCCACTGGCGGTCGCGCGCCATTTTATTTCTTAAAATTTGTCGCGGGACTTCTTGCTCATTGGCGTTTCGTATTCCGTCGAAGACACTTGTACAAAGAGCTCTTTGCAATTATAAGTACAAATAGTCTAAAATATAGTGATAGTAAAAAGTAACATAGGTACTTATAATGTGCAGTTTGTAAAAAAGTTACTTCAAGTCAATTTGAAGAGAAAACCTGTGAGTACTTTTATTCTTCTAGTATTGTCTTAGTACGTGATCATTATAGTTTTAACGGATTTTCCGTTCGGATCACTGCTTAATATTGAAATACGACCAGTTCATAATTATTTATAATATTATTGTGGGTACCATTTATATGCATGAGAAAATCATGTAATTTAAAGATTGTTTAAGTATGCATTGGACTATTTCTTTATATCAAATAATAGTATGTGCTTTCTACCTTCACTTAAATAATAAAACTTGTTTTTTAGCAAAATCATTCCTCAATCTATATAATGTTATAGTAGGTTTACCGTTTCTTTTATAATATTTAGTTATAATATTTCGTAAGTACATTTACGAAATATTATAACTTAATACTAAATGCTTACAGTACATAATGGGAGGTCATAATAGCAACTCTGATGCAGAGTCTCCGGTTATAACGAGACAGAATAAATCAAACAAACGGAAGCGGGACAGCTCTAGTAGTAGCAGCTCAAGCAGTAGTACCTCTAGCTCTTCGGATTGTTCTATTAAAAAACGCTCTCGTCGTAGTCGCCGAAAGCAAAACAAGCGCAAACGGCGGTCGGAGAAAATTATAGACAAACTTGTTAAGGAAGTAGGTGACCTACGTGAGCGTATTATTACAAATAATATTCATGGTTTTCCTGACGTGACATCAATCTATTCTCAAGTAAGTGGTGATCTCTATGATAGGCTTGACTATAGTAATCAAAATAATGTTTTTAACGAACAGTGTATTAATCAAGAATCTTTAAATACAAAAGATTTTACTTTGAATATTGAAACAAAACTGAAGGAACCATCAGTTCCTAAAGCTTCAGATACCTTCTTAAAAATGTTAGTTGATGTTCAGCGCCTTGGCAGCACATCTTGGTCTGAAGTAAGATATGCTGATACACAAAAGTTATATAACCATACCCCAGGGTTTATAGCCTTGGAAACCAACGAAGAGGTTAAAGTATACGATACCGTACGTCATTTAACACATGCTGACAAATCTTATGCCGCTTTAACCTACTGCATTCTTAAACAACAAGTACCTATCGCTACAAGATAGTATTCGTAATCTGATTTCCTGGGCAAAGAATACAGATATTACTTTCGATAACCTTAATAAGAAGGTAGATGAATTATTTCAAAACGGCGACTACAGTAAAATATCTTCGGATTTGTTACAAATGGTTTGCGGTCACCGAGCCGAGGCCGTCGAAATGAGACGAGAAACAATCACTGGTCAAGTTTGTGAACCAGTGACAAAGGCATTTTTGAATAAAATACCACTATCAACATCGAACATTTTTGATCCCACACAGTTCTCGACAGCCTTAGAAAAAGCTGGTGGTGTGCGCAAAGTATTTTGGCTTACTAAAACCAATAGTCTTACACGAGCAAAACCTTACGCATCTAATAATGGCCCCTCGCGGGGGTCAGGTGCATATAAACAAATAGTTCCGTCGCGCGGAACTCATTGTCACTATACGTTTCAAGAACCAGGTGTGCCTGTGCATGGACAGCATACCTATAATAATCCACCCTCGCGGGGCGGATATCAACATCCCAACCGTACATACAGAAATCAAGGTCAACACTCGAGCAATCGGTACGACCAATACAAAGCCTCAGGCAGAGGGTCATTTCATAACAGAAGTTCACGACATAGCCATGGAAATGACAGAGGACGGTCAAATACCTCCAGAGGTTCTGGAGGTAACCAGAACAACAAACGTCACAAACAATGACTTCAATATTTTCCGAGCGGGCCAGTTAATACTTTTTCAACCCCAGTGGAGAAAAATGGGTGCTCCAGAAATATTACTAAAATTGATTCGGGGGTATCGCATCCCTTTGTTCAAAAGCCACCTCTTGTTTACCCCAATCTTACCAACTGGCCATCTCAAACTCCAATTTCAGAAGAAATGACTGCTATTGTGGCGACAATGAAGGGTCAAGGGATCCTAAAAGTTGCTCAACACTCGCCCAGTTTTATCTCCCCTCTCTTTCTGGTACCGAAACCCGATGGGTCAGCCCGTCCAATATTCAATCTCCAAAAACATTTTCCATGTTAACAAATTGGGTTGCCCAAATAATACGAGAACAATGGAACATGAGAATAATTGTATACCTGGACGACTATTTAATAGTACACCAGCATGCCCTCATATTACGAGATCAGGTCAAAGTTGCAGTAAAAATATTACAATTTCTAGGATGGCAGATAAATTACGACAAATCAATTCTTTCTCCTCAAAAGAGCATAACCTATTTGGGAATAGAGTGGAATACTTGGGACAATCAGAAATCACTACCCCAAGAAAAGGCCACTGCAATAATCATAAAAATAAGTCGAACACTCGAACAAGGCAAAATGACTCTAAAGGACTTACAGAAAGTAATCGGTCTTTTAAGTTTGCAAGTTTTGTTGTCCTTCGAGGCCGACTCAATCATCGACAGTCGCTAATGTTCATGAGTTCAATGTCAAAACTATCAACAAAAACATACCCGTTACCTCAAAACGATCGCATGGAACTACAGTGGTGGATGCAAAATTGTCTAGTATCAACACCGCTACATTACCCACCTCCGAAACATTTCTTGACAACAGACGCATCAAATCAGGCATGGGGAGCACAACTAAACGATCTAGCTCTGTCGGGAACGTGGTCACAAGAGCAACAAAAGCTGCATTGCAATCAAAAAGAAATGCTAGCTATACTATATGCACTACAGAATCAAATTCACTTACTTCGGAAGAGCTCGATTCTTATACAAAGCGACAATATGACAGTGGTCAGTTATTTACATAAAGAAGGAGGTACGAAGTCCTTACCCCTGATAGACACAACTTACAAGATTCTGAATCTATTAGATCAACATCAAATACATTTCAGCATTCACCATCTACCGGTACACACACACAAGTACAACAACCATGCCGATCACCTATCCCGCCATCGCGATCCACCAGAATGGCACCTAAAACCGTCATGTGTGGAAACTGTGTTTGCCAAGTGGGGAACACCCTTCATAGATCTGTTTGCCTCTGCAAAAGCTCACGTAGTTTACAATTACGTTTCCCGAGATTTGAACGACCACCAAGCCCTATTTCACGATGCATTCAGCGTCCCATGGAACTATCCACTTGCGTGGATATTCCCGCCACCATTCCTAGTACCGAAAGTCTTAGCACACCTAAATCAATCAACAGGAATATATCTATTTGTAGCACCTCGGTGGCAGAAGGTATTTTGGCGTGCGGACCTCAAGGCTCGAGCTCTGGCTGCACCATTAACCCTGAGGAACCTAAATATGCATCTGATCGACATCAACGGGACTCCCACCACCACAAGTCGAGAATCTCACTCTGGAAGTTTGGAAATGTGGGGGTGGTCTGAGGCGATAGGTTCATGGAACCCTGAGCAAAAAATCGCTGCTTAAAAATTCTTGGCGAAAATCAACTATAAAAACCTACGAAGCAGCTTGGAAACGTTGGATATCATGGTGTAAGGACAAAAGTGTTGACATCAGTACGCCAACGGGCTCACAGCTAGCGAAATATTTGTGTGATTTATATTTAATTCATAATTTATCTTACAATACAATACTATTACATAAATCTGTAGTAGCTACATTATGTAACGTAGAAATGTCAAGTCAATTAAGTTCCCATGTTCTTAAAATCCATTTCCTTAAAAAATCCAAAGACACACAAAGCACCTATTTGGGATGTTAGTAAATTAATTTTATATTTAAGTAAATATAATATAGATATAAATAATAGTTTTCAAACATCACGTCATACTGCGATTTTATTATTACTTTGTTCAGGCAGGAGAATACATGACCTAACATTACTTAGTATAGATTCTGACCATTGCATTAGGTCAGATGATAATATAATATTCTGGCCGCAATTCGGCTCTAAAACTGATAGCAGTAATCATAGACAGTCCGGTTGGAGGTTGCTTTCTAACTCTAATGACCGAAATTTAAATCCAGTTTTCTGGATAGAAAGAACTATATCAATGTTAAACGAAAGATGTAACACTTCACAGTCACATATGTTATTTATTACACTGAGAGGTGTACCTAAACCCGCATCACGCACGGTCATTGCAAGTTGGATAAAAACTTATTTAAGGAGGCTGGTATCTCAGGTAGCCCTGGTAGTACTCGTTCTGCGGTCGCTTCCAAGAGTTGGTTAGACAACTGTCCTCTTGATGAAATACTGGCTCGTGGTAATTGGCAATCAGCTAATACCTTTAAAAC
The DNA here is from genome assembly GCA_963556515.1 of Nudaria mundana. Classification (NCBI taxonomy): domain Eukaryota; kingdom Metazoa; phylum Arthropoda; class Insecta; order Lepidoptera; family Erebidae; genus Nudaria; species Nudaria mundana. The sequence goes on from OY748286.1 coordinate 7,621,898, forward strand.
ATACTATAGGCGTGAAATAAAGGATAATGTTGATTCATGTTCTGATGTATCTCAACTATTCAAACCGATTAACTAAATACATTAAAGATCGTAATTATGATATATTGTTTTCGTGAATTGTCTTTTTTGTTGTTTATTGTTGATGGCTAGAATTGTGATCATAATAAAATTGTTTTTTGTTAAGAAGTCACATAGATGATACATAATGTCTATTCCACTTGGCGCCACCAGGCGATAACAAACAGGCTCTCATTATAAAGCTTCCAGTGACGGTCAAGTAGTTTAATAGCAGCGTTTTACCTGAAATAAAACGCATATTAAAATACCTCACTGGAAGCTTTATAATGAGAGGGCACTTCCGTTTCCGTCGATTTTACGTCATTTATGCCAGTTTTAGTACCAAATTCACTCGTTCTTTGGCGCAACTGGCGGTCGCGCGCCATTTTATTTCTTAAAATTTGTCGCGGGACTTCTTGCTCATTGGCTAATAGTAATTATATTACATATATCATTGTCACTACCAGAGACTTGGGATGGCGCTCGCTTCGCTCCCTTAATAGACCTACAGAGTGTGGGAAAGAGAAGTCCGGAGAAGTCATCATCATTCGAACATTGCCTATGAGTAATAAAGATAGGCGATGACGTACTTTTATCGATGTGTGTCAGTGTCAGTTCCAACAATTTTCCGTAGTTTTCCAAATAACAAAAAGATCATTTATCTTGTAAACTGGCCAAAATTTGATTTATAAAATACTAGGTCGCCGCAGTCGCGAAACGTACCGTTACGCTGCAGCATATATTTGAGCGAAGCGAGTTTAAATTCAAAATTCTGTCATCGTAATAACCTGGGTAATTCTGTTAGCTATTGATGAGTGCAAGAAAAATATTATAAAGAGGAAAGATTTGTTTGGTTGTATGTTTGTTTGTATTTATGTTGTGTAGTATTGATACTTTCGATTGTCGGCACTTGGTGGAATTTATAATAATACATTATGAAAAAACTCACTTTTACTTATTCCACAATTTTAATTTTTTATAATCGTCACCTTACCGGTTTCGCCTTATAAGGCATTTTCAAAGGTAAGGTAGGTAGGTAATATAAGGGGAAACCGGTAAGGTGATGAGTATAAAAAATTTAAATTGTGGTATAAGTACAAATGAGTTTTTTTCATTATGTGTTGAATAAGCATGCTGAACCGATTTTGAAAGTTCTTTTACTGAAACGTAGCTACATTATCCCCGAGTGACAGAGGCTACTTTTGATCCAACGCACGAGAAAAACTTAGGCAGGCGGGCGGGCGCGGCGGTCCTCTAGTTTGTTATGTCTTTGTCGTAGGGTAGTTAGATAATTAGGCTCTTTGCAAACATCCTAGGAAAAATTGCTGAATTTTTTTTTTTTTAATTTTAATTCAGGTACTTGAATTGCAATAATGCTAGGATTTTTGCAAACAACTTGATTATCAAATAATTTTGGGATGTATAATACTAAAACAAAGTTTTATTTCTTTATTTACAGGTAATTGATACGAAACATGGCCGAATCTAAGAAGAAGTGTCGTCAGTACAGTGTCGAATATTTAAAATTTGGTTTTATTACTTCAAAGGCAGACAAACGATTGCCCACATGCCTTTTATGCAACAAAGTTTTGAGCAATGATTCTATGAAACCATCCAAGCTGGAAGATCATCTAAGAAGGTGTTATCCTGATAAAACAGGTAAAGCACAAATCTTCATTTGACATACTCAAAAGAATTCCTTTGAGTAACAACACTGTACAAAGACGTATTGATGGAATGAGCTCTGATGTTGAAAGTTTCTTGTGTGTATCTGCAAACAACTCATTTTTCTATTCAAATGGACGAGTCAACGTTACCTGGCAATGAAGCATTATTATTAGCATATGTTCGATTTGTTATGGGCGAAGAAATTCACGAAGAACTACTATTCGCGAAAACTTTGAAGACAGACACTAAAGGTGAATCAATATTTATGTTATAATTTAATTTAAGGAAAAATCGATTCCATTCACAAACGTTATTTCGGTGGCAACAGATGGAGCTCCTGCCATGGTCGGGTGATATCGTGGGTTTATAAGCCATCTTAAAAGAATTATACCAGAGGTAACTGCAATTTACTGTGTTATCCATAGGGTTGAAAATGGCGAAAGATACTCATTTGTTTTTTTCGCAACTTTGAATCTTTCCAGTAAATTACATGTAACGTTAGAATAATACAAATTTAAGGCTATTTGAAAAATACAAATTTACATGTATAATACATGTATTAATCAATGTATTTTTCATAAATTACAATAGATGAAAAATAAAACAATGATAATGGCACTGTTTCTTATAATTATTTACGTTATTTTTTATTAAGTATAATAAGAGAATAGTTTTTTATTTACAATTCAATATCACTATTGCAATCGTCAACCTGAACCTCGTCTGGTTCATCAATTGTAACATGATTAATACCGCCTTTAGCATTGACAAATTTCAGATTCCAGTTAACAAAAATTAATTTATTCAATCGATCAGCTGTCAAACGGTTGCGATCTTTGGTGTGTGTCCGCCCAAACAAAGACCAATTTCTCTCACTAGCAGCTGATGATGGTGGATTACTCAAAATTCTTATGGCGATAGCAGACAATGGCTTTGAGTGACACAGTCCTAGCCACCAGTCACGTGGGTGAAGTTTGATACGTGACGAAGATGAATTATTTTCCATATTCATAATAGGACTCCACAACAGGTCGTTACTCCAAAATTGACTTCGTGCCCTATATTCCGCTAAATTCTGAAATACTAAAGTATTGTCAATAGACAATACATCCGCAACTTTTGATATAAAATGTGTAGCAGAGTAATATTCGTCGTCATTAAGGTTTACACATTGATTGTTCACAAAAGGGTGGTAAGTGGGATCAAGTAAATAGGCCGCTAAATGGATTGGCTTCTGACAGAATGATCGACGACTATCGCAATAGTTTAAAATTTCTTCTTTTGTTTCTGTAGTTAAAAAATCAGAGACTTCAAGGCTGCTGATACTGTTTTTTATCGTGATGAAAGCCTCTAAAACGTCAGATAAAACTGAGTCATCAGATTCTATTTTTGCAATAGAATTTGCAATGGGAGCAAGTAACTTCTTAGCATTTCCTATATGGATCCAAGTTTCTTCACTCATCAAGTATCTTTTTAAATTTGGTTTCATATTTGCCTCTCTGGAAATTGATAAAGCTTGTAACACTTCCTGGTTGTCTAACAGAGATTCAAACGCTAAGTAAGCTCCGGCCCATCTAGTGGCGGATGGAATTTTTAAAGTTCTAGCTTGAACGCCGTACTGCTCGTTTTGTTTTTGTTCGAATAAAGCCAAAAGTGTGTGGGTTTTTTTAATTTGTAAAATTATCTTCTTGCAATTTTTAAATAACGTATTTAAGCAATCTAAAGATAAAATATCTTTACACAATAAATCAAGAGCATGGGCCGCACAACCAACACAATCTATGTACGGATATTCAGCTTCTATAAGTCTCCACGCAGCCTTCATCGCACTCGCATTGTCAGTTACAATGCATGAAAACTTTACGGCACCAATATCTTCTATAACTTTGCATACTTCTGTTTTTATGAAATCGGCTGTTTCCCTCTGAGTACCGGGGTAAATGCATTTTATAAAAATAGGTTTTGGCGTTGTAACAAGAAAGTTGACCACTCCTTGGCTACATATATTAGTCCATCCATCTGTTACAAGTCCCAAGTTAGTACGTTTTTGTAATTTTCGATCAGTGTCTTCTTTTACTCGTACATATTCTGCATTTAATAATGTATTGCTCATTGCATATTTATTGGGTGGAATGTAGTCTTCATTTATCGCTTTTATTGCCGATTTCCAGTAAGGTGATTCAAATAATGATAATGGTAAGTTTGTAGCATATACTGCACGAGCTAATGCTGCATTAATTTTGTCTACAACATCTTTATTTTGCAAATCATCCAATCTTGCTGATGTAGTAGATACTACATTGCCACGATCTTGATCCATCGGCCAAGCAATAGAAACAGTACTATTACTAACTGATTGCGAACTTGTCGATCCTGACATCGGAGACACTCTTGAAATTTTGCTGTATTTTTGTCTCAAATCACTTGGACATTTTTCACAGTTCGCCATATGTTCTTCCATACGCGTTGCACTTCTGTAACCATATTGTTTTAAGCAATAATTGCATTTGACACTTTTATTACCGTCCGTCACTTCACAATGCTCCCAAATACTGCTTTTTCTTCGCGGCATATTCTCTTGCTTCTCTCAGTAGCTCAAAAGCAATACAATAAACTATCCGGAATCAATGAATTAATGATTGATAACAACTATCACAATGCGGTCGGTACTAGTAAGTCAGGCGCCGTTACTAACTATTGCAACATGAGATAAAATATTATTCGAATCCATAAGAAATTAAATTACAACTACCCACTAATAAAAAAGTGCAGCAATGCAATTTTCGTTAAAATAACAGAAGTACCACAGTGAAAATATAAAACACGACATTGTTGTTATTATTGACAGTTTAATGATTTTTAATTATATCTAACTAAAGGAGGATGCTGATTTAACCATAAAGTTATTTTATTATTATTAGTCTTGAAAAATACTATGTAAAATACATGTAAAAAACGGAAACTTGCGAAAGATACATCGTAAGAGCTCATTAAAAGCTTCTGTATTTTATTGAAAACTACTAAGTCCGGCAGAAAAATACATGTATTTTACTTGCAATTTTCAACCCTAGTTATCCACCGACAACATCTAGTAGCGAAAAATTTAAGTGGTAGATTGCACCAATCGCTTCAATTTGTTATTAATGCAGTTAACAAAATGAGAAGCAATGCATTGAAAACGCGCTTATTTGCACAATTGTGCGATGAAAATGATGAAGAATTCCAACGATTGCTGTTACATACCGAAGTACGCTGGTTGTCGAAAGGTGCATGTTTATCACGATTTTATTTACTTTTTGACGCAGTTTTAGAGTTTCTGGAAAGTAAAGATCCTGATTTAAAAAAAACCTAATCAGTACTTAACTTACAATTACAAGGGGACAGTCTCAATTTAATAAAAACAAAGAGTATCATTTCAGCTTTCCTTGGTAAATTAAAATTTATGAAGTATCTATCCTTCATAAATTTTAATTTACTATGTGAAAATTCGCGCCGACTAATATTATCATATTAGTCGGCGCGAATTTTCACAGTTTTCAAACTTGTCGAAGCTAGAATGCCTTGATGAAGATATTCAGACATACGTTCAACATTTGATTTCTCTGTGTGTTGCTGTTAAAATCAGATTTGAAGATATTCTTTCAATGCAAATACCACCATGGATCATAAATCTATTTGACGAAACGGAAGTGGAGAATGTGATATTTCAAGAGGAGTTACTCGAGCTTAGCACTAATGAGGAGCTGAAAGTGACATTTAAAAGAGGGTATCAATTTTTTTGGCTGAAGGCTGAAATACCAGAAAATTTATCCTGGAGTGGGTCTACCTGGCCGGCGAATCGACCCACACTAGACTCCGTTTCGCCCCCACTGGTCCCATGCCTGCTGCACCATACATCGCCCCGGGCTCGGCGGTGCAGCTGCTGAACCCCTAACGCAACCCAGCTTGGGCTGGGTTACTTGGGGGTTTTAGCACAGCTGCACGGTGGTACCCCCCGGACCAACACTGTTGTACCACCTGGTACCCACGTAGGGGCCGAAGCCACTCCATAGGTACCATAAAATTAACGAGCCTCGTCCGTTGATCAGCAGGTGCGCCACTAGCAGGTGAGGTCGCTGGGGCCCTAATGATGTTGGTAGAGCCCCTTTGCACCCAAATGATGTTGGTAGAGCCCCTTTGCACCCAGGTCAGCTAGAAGTGCAAAACTTTTAGTGTGCCCCATGTATACTAAAATAATATGGAGTTGTCGCATGGACCAAAATCTTATGTCCTCTTTACAGGTGTAAATAAACAATTTACTGAACAAAAACACCCAAACTCCAACTACTTGTATTTAAAGGTGGGTTTAGACTTTTAGACCAAACGAGCGAATGGAATTTAGGCGTATAATGACAGAAACGCAAAATGACAGATTCGCAGAATGCCAAATGTTGGCACTTACTCGCAAATGGTCAGAAACGCAAAAAGACAGATTCGCAAAATGAAAGAATCGCAATATGACAGATGCGCAAAATGCCAGATCTTAGTTTTGCGAGTGATTTGACCATTATTTTTCTTTCTATGTTTTTTTGGTTTAACTTTTATACACAATAACATCCTACTTAAGGATAACCTTACTGATGGCGCCCCTCTGGTACTGAAGTAGAACTATGTAGTTCAACCAGTTGTACAAACGATACACTGCTGTAGCGTTTGTACCCTCAAAATATACATGCATATACACTCGGTGTCACTTATTATCTTAGTTTAACTGGTTGTACAAAAAATTCACCACAAAAACATTTGTACAACTTAAAAACACGTTTTCTTGACTAGTATCCTTTTTTGCTCGACTGCTGTTAGTTGAGCAAAAAAGGATACGATTGACTATTGCACGAGACTGTTTGGAGTTATTTGAAGCTGATGAATGTGATTTTTTGAATCGTTTTGTTACTATGGACGAAACATGGGTTCATTACTGTACACCGGAAACAAAACAACAATCAAAACAGTGGAAAAGACCTGGTTCACCACCCCCCATAAAGGCTAAGTCGATTTTGTCGGCAAGTAAGGTGATGGCTTCAGTATTCTGGGACTCGAAGGGTGTGATTATGGTTGATTATCTTGAAAGGGGTCAGACTATAAACTCTGATTATTACTGCACCTTACTACGTCGTTTACGAGAGGAAATAAAAGAAAAACGTCTAGGAATGATCAGAAGAAAAGTCCTGTTTCATCAAGATAACGCTCGTGTTCACACGTATGTCCAATCAATTGCAGAAATTCACAACTGTGGCTTTGAACTGTTACCGCATCCACCTTATTCACCTGATCTGGCACCGTCAGACTTTTTTCTGTTCCCTAACCTAAAAAAGCACTTGGGAGGTCAACGATTTTTGACAAATGACGAGGTCAAAGCAGCAGTAGACGCATATTTTGACTCAGGGTTGTTGGTTGTGCTTACCACTGTCACGGCTGCGTCGGTAGGTAGCCACTTGATAATGCGGATGGTAGACATGAAATATGAACCTGAATGAGACCCAGCACGACATAACATTACAAAACAGTAAGCATGAACATACATAGACTGGTACATACATAGACTCTCTCCCCCCAGTCCATAAAAAGCTCACGATAAAAAATAGTTTTAATATTTTTAATTATTTCAATTAAATTTCGTGTAGATCGGAGGAAGAACCATTTTTTTTTCAACGGGCTAAATGCTTGGAAGGGAAGATGGCAAAAGTGCATTGAACTTGATGGTGATTACGTTGAAAAATAAAAATATATTTCATTTATTATGTATTTATTTTCTTGATTAGGCCGATTACTTTTCAATCCAACCTCGTACATTGGGTTTGGGGATACGATCTTTTAAATGTGATTACAAAAATGCAATAATTAATGCTGTTAAAATTGTATTCCCTGAAGTAACTATTAACGGTTGCTAGTTTCACTTCCAAAAAGCCGTGAAAAAAAAAGGCATAGGATTTAAAATTATATGACTCACGTGAAGGTAGAAACATTACCAGAATGACAGCGTGTTTACCTCTTCTACCTGGAAATTATATACGGTCATGTTGGGAGTCAATTATAAGAGATGCTTCACAAATAAGGAAACTTAAAGCTTTTACAAGATATTTCGAAGGTCAGTGGTTAAAGAAATTTTCGCCAGACTTATTGAGCTGTTCCGAAAATATGCATAGAACAACTAATGCATTGGAGGGCTGGCACCATCGACTTGGCGTCAAATTTCCTAAGAAGCCCCAAGTATGTCATTATGTACAAAAATTAATGAATGAGTGTAAGCATTATGACTACATAATAAGAAATAGCTACATTTACTCTGCAAAAAAAAAACGATGTAAATCCGACATTGCCTTTAATAAAAAACTTAGAAAGTACACTGAATTATTAAAAGAAAATAAAATTACACCAAAACAATTTATGAAAAAAAAAATTTACGTAAGGTTAATTTAGACGACATAAATATCTGACGACGTCATTAAGTATCTAAGTACAGTTTGGACGATTATGTATTTTTTAAGGGAAACCCTTACAATCTGTTATTGTTAATTTAAATGTATGTTGATTTATACTAACAAATAAAGAATTTGATTAATAATCACTTGATGATTTTTTTTAATTCGAGATTTATCTGTCATTCTGCATTTTGCGTTTCTGTCAATTCGCTAATCTGTCATTTTGCGTTTCTGTCATTATACGCCTAAACCGAGCGAATGCTCATTCTATCGGTTCTACGTAAAATTAAAAATTTCAGAAATTCCATTAAAAACGATTACACCACGAATTATATCAAAGTTTAAACCCCACATACGATTTTGTTCGAGTGAATTAAAAGATTGTTAAAAAAATATTATATGATTTATCAATTTACTTAGATAGCCATACACTTTTTATTTAGGTTTTTAAAAAAGAAACGGCTACTGGGCATTCTCTCTTTTATCTCCAATTACCAAATATTATACGTTCAAGTCTGTAAATGAATAGTACATGTTGTTAAAGTATAAATAAATAAAATATGTTAGGACAATTGACCACAACGTTATCCAGTATCAAACTTAGCAAAGCTTAACCGGAATAAGGCGATCTAGAAATTATAGATAAACCAGAAATGGTAAATATCGGTACAGTCATCGCAGCTTAGCAGCAGAGCGTCCTCCTTGTTAGGGAAAGGCCGTAGGAGTCCTGCGAAGTCATACATTTTTGCGATTTATAATTTCTATCTGAATATTCAAGCTGAGCTTGTACTATGACACTAAATAGCTGATATAAATATACTTGTAAATACATCTAAACTCCCAAAACAAATATTTCGCAGGTGTTACGAAAACTGGACCTGACCCTGGGATCAACTCCAGTACCTCTGAGGAGGTAGTCTCAAGCAGGTCGCACCTTCACCGATGCCAAGGCTATCAATATCGATTTTTTAAACTTTCGCGTTTTGAATACATTATAAACGTAAAACAAACGAGTATTTTATTTCGTTTAGTTGTTCGCTACTATTTGTCGGGTAATAAAGAGGTCGGTATGTATAGGTACCTCTTTATTTTTTATTACTTTTTGACCCTGTTGCAAGAGCCGTGGTCATCGGTGGTGGGATGCCCATTCGAGTTACAAGACAAATATTCTACTATATAAGCTCAATAATATCAATATAACTAGCTGTCGTACATCCTATATCCCTAACAACTTTCAACAAAATCGGTGTAATAATTTTAGATGATACTAGAATATGCAAATTAACAAACTTTACAATTTTAATACTTAGTAATTATTTTATAAACAAAGTCTCATTACCAACAACTAAATGTATTAAATGCAATATTCGGATGGAACAATATAATTATATATTTAAAAATAAACTAATATTACTTACGGTGTGCATAGTACATTTAATTATTATGTTTGATAAAATTACTGTAGATAAATATGATAGTACATAATAATATATTTTAGACCTATATTTATTTCCTATACATTTTCAAGTTACATCATCAGAAAATCATGATTTCATGCTTTTCAAATTTGTAGGTCCATAATCTGTTCAGTCACTAATAATTTCATGAATATAACTTAAAATATACATAAGAAAGTACCACGGAATCGGCTATCAACTTATACAATGCATTTACGTAAAATGACTATCACATACAAAAGTCGAAAAACTTTACTTAATTGTAATGATACTAATGGTTTACTACAATAAATTAATATGTATAATAGTACATTTGTATAATATAGTACTAGTTGTATAAATGTATTTGTAGCATGTCGTCATAAACGCAAATGGTTATAAATGTATGTCGAGTTGCGTTTCTTTCGAATAGCAAATCTGACGAGATGAGTTTATTTCTGACGAAAAGCATATATATTATTTTATGACAAATTACATTTGTGACGACATGCTACGAACCCGTATAAATTTATATTATAAATGCTTAGGTAATATATATTTGAGTATTTGTATACGTTTTATGTGTTTTTAACATTATATAAAAATATATATTGCCATATTAAAACTACATTTAATTGCATTTAATATTTTAAATACTTATTTTTTTAATATTCATGGGTATATTTTATTTATAAAAAGATATAGAAGTTGAGCTTAAAATTGCTCTAAATATATCTGAGTATTAGGGAAAACATTTATTAAAGAGCAGTTGCACTGTATTGTCAATGTTATCTAAGCTATGATTTTGTTATTATATAATACTTAAATATTTTTAATATTATTCTCGTTATTAAAACTTTATACATACAGGGTTACTTAATACATGACAGGAGCCAAATTGAAAGTGTCCTTAAAAATCTTTTTATTGGACAACGGGCGACGCGTGGTATTTACATTGCATTTAGTCATTTCCCAACATTGTTTAGTAGTATTTTTGTTTCGAGGCGTTTGTTTTTTGGTTTAGTTTTTTTTGGAATAAGTACATATTTTTATGGCAGATTTAAATACTGCGATATTAATGAACAACAAAGGAGAATGCCCAGTAGCCGTTTCTTTTTAAAAAACCTTTTAAAAAACCTAAGTAAATTGATCAATCATATAATTTTTTTTAACAATCTTTTAATTCATTCGAACAAAATCGTATGTGGCGTTTAAACTTTGATATAATTCGTGGTGTAATCGTTTTTAATTATCTTCTTACTCAAATTCACTATTTCGGACCGGATGCCATGATTCGAATTTTACAATCCAGCAGTGCTACTCTGAAATCCCAAATACGATTCAATCGGTTGCGTCGGATGTCTGACCGACCCGAACGTATTAATTTGGTATTTTTTAGAAATTCTCTTAATCTTAGATTATTTATTCTAAATTATTATAAAATCTAAGGGATAAATATATAATGTTTCTCTAAGAAATTCATAGACATTGGTGATTAATATCGTATTTTAGTATTGTAGTTTCAAGCGATGGTTACAAAACACTATTCGACTCGTTGTTTTTGACCATATTATGCAAACTATTCCTAAGAGATAGGAGTATGACTGAAGACCTTGCTATGGACTACTATGGAGTATCAAAAGCGATAACATCGACATAAAGATTCGACACTACATTTTTCAGTGACACCAAGATTTGTATGATTCTACGTAGCACGACCACGGATGATTATCTTAATTTTCATATAGTACAAATTCATGAAAAAAAGTGTACTTTATTGTACTATAGAATAAAATGTATGTACTCTGATATTTTAGCTGATATAACGTATATGCCCTGTAGTACCTTTCTGGCACGACCACTACACATTTTACGTATTTTTATCAACTTTATGTTGAAAAATACTATAAATGTAATTGTACTTAATTGTACTCAGTTTTACAGATAATTTTGAGCGGTGGTTTACCTGTTTCAAAGCGTTTTACTTTTTTAACATCAATGTCACAATGTTACGCCATTACTATTAATACTAAGTAGTCAAAAGTAAATAAAATTACGTTTGGTATTTATATTACGTTTTATATTAAAATAATATTCATTGGACGTAGAGTACATAAGAAAGTAGGTAAAGTCTTTTATATAGAAAAAAATAATACTATTATTTTATACACGTATTACATAATTGTAATGATCATTAAATAGCGGTATACATTAATAAAACCACATTAATATTCCTACAATCGGATGTCATGACTTGTTTTTCTAAGTCATCGTATATGTTCCACTTATACGATTGCTTACAGTGGACCCTAAAATGGACTGGAAGAAGAGCAAAAACTGCATATTTTTTGTGTGTAGAATAATCTCAATGGGAACATTTTTTAGCGCTATCATCATGTCTACGTCGAAAAAGATAATGTCGTTCAAGTCATAAACATTTGTTGTGATCTTATTACAACATTGGGAGTATACTGCTCTTTCGTCATTTATAATTGACGAAACAGATTCTTGTAATGCTGCTATTCCTCTATCCGATAAAATAAGTTCGTCTAAGGAAATATATTGACACCGTCGCTCTATCTCACGGCTGCACATTGAACATGTATTTTTTATTTTGTAGCTCAAAATTTGACCAACCAAAACAGTTCGTAAGATAAAAGCTACTGTGGATGTACAATCAATAACTTTTATGTTGTTTTGTAGAGTCGTATCGCAATGTATCATTAAAATGTTAGTCCTTAACATATAAACGTCTTCGGAATAATCCTTAGAGGCCTTTATTTTTATTAGGTTTGCAAACGTACTTGAAAGATTTCCTACGGTTTTTTTCACAGAAGTAAATTCAATATAACCAACTACCAGACCTTTTTTTTTTTTTTTTTTTTTTTTTAATTCCGCGGCCCAAGGCCGCGGCCGCTCTAACGTCCGTTGCCGGGCGTCCCTGGTTACTAGCAGAGGGTATGTCCAGTGGCGCCCGAACTACCAGACCTTGTAATACAGAATCAAATGCACATGTGTTTTTTAAAATGACGTTACGAACACCAGATTGGCGTAGATTACCATTAATAAGAAAATGTACTACGGTTTTCTTTTTTTTGGTCTAGTTTTTTCCAAAAAAGTACTTTTAGTTTCGTCGTCCTTATTTTTGTTTCGCCAGTTTTCCTGCAAAGTGGGTTTTTGAGAGAATACAGAACTGTCTAAAAATCAACTATTGAACCGTTTAAGTGTTGCTTTACATCTGTTTTATTTTTTAAATTATGTTCTGATGGTTTCATAACTTCATTTTCAAAGTATTTACAAGACGCAGATTTTTATTCCCCTGCTAGGTATTCTACATGCCTCATTATGAAGTCGTCGACTTTGATCACTTTATGTACATTTCCCAGAAGAAGATGTTTAATATTTTTAAAATAACTTTCGACGATCACAATCTAATTTAAAATATTTACACATTAAATTTGACCATAATGGTAACTTTATAAATATTTGTTTAAAAGATTTTATAAAACTTGGCAAATAATAAATATTTTCACATACAGATTCATCACACAAGTCAGCATAAACTGTTTCCCTGGAAACGCAATCATCAAACCATGAGATAAATGTATTTTTTTTCATTTGGTTTTAATTATCATTACAAAAAATAGAAGCAACAGCGTTATAATGTTCACATAATTGTGCATTATCTTCATAAAATGTCGCCGTCCCACAATTCAAAAACTTTTCTTTTGCAAGCTCAAATCTTGTCATCTTGCCATTGCAATCTTTTCGATCATATTTTTGTAAGGCTACTGTCATTAAACTTTTAATAATATATGTAGCTTTGATGTAATCGTCTTTTCAATTTGTATAAATATTTTATGTAATATTACTTTAGGTACTCGGTCATCAATAAACTTAAAACAAGATATACCATACAGACATTTACCAAAGTGCGAAGTAGGTATCCAATCTTTAAAAAAACATTCAGGAGCTACACATGCTGTCCCTTCTAATACTAGAAAGCAGTGATTTATGTAGTCATGTGTAGGCTTATAACTTATAAAAGCCTTTACAATTGCACCGATAAGAGCTGAGGTATCATCAGTTTACTATTGGTACCTTAATTTTTTCCTTTTTCCAGCATTCCAACCATTGCCAAATATTGTGCATAGTATGATTTCCCGAAATCATTTGAAACATTGGAATAGATGGTCCAGGTAGTTTTAGAACCGCCACGTACAAAAATAAATGTTTTGCTTTATACGTTTTAACAGATTCAATGGGTGGGTATATTTTCTTAAAAATAGACCCCGTTGCGTCAATGCTTAGTGTTACATAATGTAAATTAGAACATTTCTTGTAAAATGATATTTGTAAATCAGTCCAGTAATGTACAAAAAATGGGTGAATCCAAACTGTACCTACGAATAGTTTTATCATAGGGAGGTGTAATAGCCATATTTCATAATGCTAAAACAACTATTTGATGATGCAGTTTGGACGATGATATACTACTTCTTATATTTTGTAACGATTTCAGAGACGGTATATACGCAGGCTTTGAGTTTCGTAACTTTTTAATTCTTGGTTTAATATTTTGTTCCTTACAACAACAGGATATTCATACTTTAACTGCGATGCTAATTCCTTTTTCCGGAATGATGTGAGTCTTATATTTTGTGGCTTGTGATTTACACATTATTTCCTGGATGTACGTAACATGTGAACGTTACTGTGTCACTTTTTTCTTCAGTTTGTACTTTAATTGTGGCTTGACATTGTTTGCAAGTTCCATAAATAGTCACAGATCGTTCATGAACGTCATGCTTTTTGAATGTCCAAATACATATATACAAGGCGTATTTTTGCAAATTAACTCGCTAACAACATTGGTCCATTTACGCGGAGTTAAACACTGCCGCAAATGAGTAATTATGTTGTTTCTTTTTGAGTCATTGCGTTGTCCCAGATAGTATTGTGGCTTAATAGAATTCCATACCTCAATTGTTGTCGAAAATTCATAGCATTTATAGTCATCATCACTATTAGTAGATGTACTATCGGTATCTTCATCACTATCACTCGTTTCACTGTGCTGTATAACATTCGATAACTCAACTTTGTCAACATTATCACTATCACAAAAGAAGTAGTTAAAGTTTCTTTGAACTGATAAATACAACGCCTTCGGAGTCATACGCAAAGACAAATTTTTTGCTATAGCTTTATATATATCACTTCCACATGAAGGCAAACATTTAACGTTATTAAAATGATATTTAAACTCTATAAAACTTAACTTTAGCTCCTCTAATGAGACAGATAAACGTTTTCCTCGCTTCATACTTGTCGATAATAACTTTACTAAAACAAGTAATATCAACAAATATCATTAGTTAATAGGTGGGTAGTTAGAAAAAAATAACCAAGTAAACCGGCTAAGTAATGCCACCGTAGGATAACAGATGTCTCTGTCCTTAATAGGCAATATATTGTTTTTGATTTTAAATGATATCTTACTTCGGCATATATATATACTAATAGAAGGTTAAAATTACAAAGCGAAATGCATGCTTTTCTTCTATATAAAAGACTTTACCTACTATCTTATATACTCTACGTCCAATGATTATTATTTTAATATAAAACGTAATATAAACACCAAACGTAATTTTATTTACTTTTAAATACTTAGTATTAATAGTAATGGCGTAACATTGTGACATTGATGTTACTTAAAAAGTAAAACGCTTTGAAACAGGTAAACCACCGCTCAAAATTATCTGTAAAACTGAGTACAATTAAGTACAATTACATTTATAGTATTTTTCAACATAAAGTTGATAATAATACATAAAAGGTGTAGTGGTCGTGCCAGAAAGGTACTACGTTATATCAGCGAAAATATCAGAGTACACTTTTTTCATAAATTTGTACTACATGAAAATCAAGATAATCATCCGTGGTCGTGCTACGTAGAATCACACCCAAGATTTACCTTGATGAATTATTCTTGGATGATTGTAATAAGTAGATCGTAAATGCATTGGTTTATATTTAATATTACACTGAGAACAAAATGAAGCAGTGCGCTGTGGTCATTATACCTACCGAGTTACCTAGTAGGAGGGCAGTGGATGTAAATGTCAATAGGAATGAGGAATATTGTTATAGACAGTTATGAGTTAATTTTTTAAATAGTAAATGACGTCGAACTTAGGGAATTCCTTTTAATTACAATTTTTTTTTATATTGGGTTCGTCAAATTGACGCCGCCCGCCTGGTGGTAAGTCGTGACGACGTCTAGCGATTGTGGACCACTCTCACAGCGCACAATACTATAGAGAGTGGCCCTCAACTTGACGACCTACTGATGTGCCTCTTCACGCACCGCTTAAAGAACCCAGGGTTATATGTGGGAGGAAACACGTGCACAGGCAGGGCATTCCAGGCCAGAATGGTTCGGCAGAGAAACGAACGTTTAAAACAATCGGTGCTCGCGAACATGATATCCACTATGTGGGAATGGCATCTCTGCCCGGCACGCGTTGTTCGGGATCGGAAGGAAGAGGGTGGGATCAGATTGAAGAGCTCTTCAGAACTTTTTGTATATGTGGTTGATTGGTTATAAGTAATAGAAGCTTAGGCTAGATGACGTTGTGTGAAAAGGTCCAAAATAAATATATATATCTAAGAAACGGTATACAGAGGCACAGAGGTACATCCACTTTTCACCAGGGGCGTACATGCCCTTTATTTGCCAGTATCTTGTGCGTTGATCGGCAGGTGGGTGAGTAAACCCACTTACAAGTGGGTTTACTCAATGATGTGGCCGCCCCATTGTCAGGTGTATTTATAAGTGTGTTGGAAATATTACTTCTCTCTTATTTGAATTAAATCCATGTTCATCCATGTAACGATTAGGTCTTTTTGTCAAAATTGATTTGACGGATTGATGGACATTTGCTTCAAAACTAACCTCTAATTTTAACGGCAAAACGAAGAATGAGAGAAAACCCCACAAAATAACAGAATACTTTTTATTTCCTATGAAAGTACGATATCAATCCAATTTAATATCCGATTTTCGCTGTCATACAAAATTATTTGTTACGAAACGGCAGTCTATTGAAAAGTGGGCAATCTCCTTTAGAGGTTTGTTTTTTGAAAAAAAAAATCATGTAGCTCGATTATGTCATCGATTCTAATTTGGTCATAAAAATTTAGCTCCTGTCTTAAAAATAACCCTGTATAATTACTATATTTTTAAATAAACTTATTTACTATACAGGGTTATTTGTAATTAACTAGCATCCTCCCAGGGGTAGATAGCAGACATCATAAGTAACAACGTTTGTTCTACGACTTTTTATAAAACTGAATACATTACGTAATAATGAGTTTTCAAGTTTTTGTTGTTATAACGCGACACTATTAAGTCTATGTTTCATTCATAAACTGAAGGTCGACGCACGCACGTTCGCGCACGCTTGGTCGGTGAGTTCCTGGACAGGATAAAGATAGAATGGATATTTGCCTTTGTTGTGAATGACACTCCACGCGGCGGGATTATCCTCAATGAACTCCAGTATCCTTTCTTGTTCCCGTACTGAGTGCCTCAGTGGACGACCACTATCACTGAACCTGGGCTGGAACTGTCCGTAATCGCGTAATCGCTGTGTGGCAGATAACATCGTTGCCCGGCTCGGTGTAGGTAGATTTGGAAACCTTACTACATATTGGCGGCAGGCTTACGCCACATTATCATCACACCTAGCAAGTATCCTCAGCATTTCCGTGTATTCCACATTGGAATACTGATAAGGCATGGCGATAGTCAGATCGACGCAACACGGTAACGCGAAAAATCGTGGCACAAGTGACGCACACCTGTGACGCGCGCGCATATAGCGACCGACAGGCGGCTCGCAAAAAGGCGCTGGCGCCGCACCGCCCCGCGCCCCGTCCCTATGCGTGCATGAATTGATGATACGAGTTTGTTTACCTAATGCGAACGATGCGCGTTACTGCGACGTAGAGTTAATAACTGTCAGACGCAAAACTAAATTAATATTAATTTTTGTCTGAAAGTAAAATTTAACGAATTATAAAAAGTCGTAGAACAAACGTTGTTACTTATGATGTCAGCTATCTACCCCTGCGAGGATGCTAGTTAATTACAAATTTAATAACCCTGTATATTTGAATAAATTTATGAATATTATTATGATATAACGACGCACCATACACCATATTATTATAAGCACTACGCACTATGTAAAATTACTTCTAAATAAAATTGACTTCTAAACAATTAAAATTTAAATATATTGAATGGAATCAAATGATTAAAGCATAATATTGCAACATTAATCAATGATATGTGTTAAATAAACTACAAGTAATGATTGATTGGTACAATATCAGTAAAGTATTGGTACATCAAGATCACAATTCATCTTTCACCTTTGAATGACTGTCGCAGAATTTCAACAAATCTTCCAAGGATCGATCACCTTCGTACAAACCAACTTCTTTTCCACTAACGTACATTTTAAAGGTAGGTAATGTCTCTATTTTGGCAAGATCCGCTATTTTGGGGTTCTCAGCCGCGTCCGTAGCTACCATTTGTATGGGAGAATTTTTGTCCTTTAGTGCAGTTGCTACTCTGCTATAGATAGGTTTTGCTGCGACACAGTGTGTACACCCTGTAAAAAAAATATAAAAAATATTATAAAAATCCGGCCCGGTGCGAGTCAGACTCGCGCACCAAAGGTTCCGTACAAACTTAATAAAATAAGCGTATCGCTTATTGCTTCGTACCAAATTTCAAGATTCTGAGTTCACGGGAAAGTACCCTATAGCTTTTGATTCCATTGCGAGTGTTGAAACATCAACGGCTCTATATTTTAATTGCATTGGCTTAGAATTTGGATTTTTTTCACATCTCTAAGAGAGTAGACCTGAGTATTTGATTTACAGTGTAAACTCTATATAACGACACTGAAGAGACTGTGCATTTTATGGCGTAATAGAGAGTTGACGTTAAATGGAGAGAGGAAAAAATCGTTTCTATTTCGTGAATCAGTTCGTTCTTCGTCAATACACAGTGATTTTCTTTTACTAGCCATGTTTACTTACAGTTTCAAAGTTTGTGCGCAACTAGAATATAATGATTACTATTGATAATGCATAGATAATCCATGGCTCCAATTAGGCAAGGTCAACAACAGTGTACATGTGCAAGCAATCCCCATTTGTAAACAAAATAACGAATTTCGTTGTAAATTCGGTATGTATGTGACCGAGGGTCGAAATTATTACGGGCTAGGATAATAAAACGACAAAAGAATGTACAGTTTTTACTAGTTTTGACAACTTATAAGGTACTTTTTATTGCTTAATTGTTGTTATTGAGAGTGGGTGTATTGCAATATAGAGTACAAACTGTATAGACGGCAAGCATAACCAACCAAAGGCAATTGCGACGCTATAGAGAGGTTGTCGTTAAATCGAGTGGCGTTACATGGTGTTTACACTGTATATATTAATTTTAACTTGATACTCTGCGCGGTTTATGAGGAAAAGGGTAATAAGTCTATAATTATTTAAAAAAAATGTGATTTAACTAAAAGTTTAAGGGTTTTTGAAATTTTCCCTTTATGTGTGCTACGTTGCTTTATGCCAAATTTCAAGATTCTGGCTGATTGACTGGAAGTATCCTAGTACGGAAACCTATCACATAGATTGTAATACCTAATGTCTGTTATGTTTTTGTACTCAACATCGAATATGTGAGAGAGAAAAATAAAGAAATTTTATTATTTATTATATTATCCTTTAAGTTTTGTCCTTCCTAAATTATATTATCTATTATCTAATACATTAATATAATAATCTAATCGCTCGGACTGCTGAGATTCTATTTAATGGTATGTAACACCCGTCGTGGCTGTTGGAATTTTCGTTTCAATTACAGGTGGTTATGGATTTACTATAGTGTCAGAACAGGGATTAGTACTTACATACAGAACTTGCACTCCGAAATTAATTAAAGCACATTCTTTTGTTTACAGAGAACATAATATTCCAACGTTAGGGTTGTCCAGTAAAGTAAAATATCATCATCATTCACCGAGCCTTTTCCCAACTCAGTTGGGGTCGGCATTCCAGTCTAACTGCGATTCGGCTGAACTTCTATATTTTCCGAGAAGCGACTGCCATCTGACCTTCACAACCCATGGGCGATATCGAAGTTCTGTAGTTAGACCGGTTGGATTTTTTTTTTTATTTAGGTCTCCAACTACCCCTAACGACTGCCATAGATGTTTTTATGACAACCGAGACAGACGGCTTAACGTGCTCTCCGAGGCACGGAGTAAAGTAAAATATATACCAGCATAATTTGACCTATAATTATGACGTTAATGCCTCAATATCAACTCTATGGTCAATGCCGTGTCACAAACAAGAGACAACCCTTACTAACTTACAAACTTCAAGTTGTCGCTGACGTCACGTATTTTTTGCGAATATTACGCGAGTGACATAGGCCTGCTATAGAGCCCGGTAACGGAAAAGACAATGGGACACGATTTTGTTTTTATGCAGTGAAAAAATCCGCTCTCGGTTTTTATTAGGTGTGTATTCATTCACTAACAGACTTTATAATCTCTATATATAAAAATGAATCCCTATTTCCCTTGGTCACGCCATCGCGCGTGAACGGCTGGACCGATTTCGCTTATTCTTTTTTTGTTGTGTTCGTAATTATCAGGAGAAGAATCTTATGGAAGAAAAAAAAAGTTATAGGGAACATTAGAAAAATGAATGCGGTACGAGGTTCGCCGGGACAGCTTGTTAACAAATAAATGGAAGTGGGCGTATAAAAATCTTAATTTACAAGTTTTCTCAGTTTTAATACATAGTAGTATTAAAACTAAGAAAACTGTAGTATGAGAAGTGGCAATCCTCCAAATTATCTCAAATATAATGTAATCACTACTAGCAGATGCCTGCTTATGTTTTGATATGCTACGGACATACATACATCACGTTTATATCCACGAAGGGACAGGCAGAGGTGGATTACAAACCCACATTTTGCAAGTAATTTTATTGGTCTCCCATATTAGGGCGCAATCCTATTGACGTTACCGGGCACTATAAAACTTCCCTAACCACTCTGTAATTCAAACTAGCCTACAGCCAGGACATATGTTACATACTATTAAATAGAATCTCGGCAGTCAGAGTGGTTTCATAACCTACGAGTGTGGATTGAAAAGTAGTCGGCCTAACACTGACCCATTTAGTTCTAAAAATCAAATCTACCCACATTATTTAGTTCAGTTCAGAACTGTTAATTGTGTGAAGTTTGAAACGTGTGCGATAGTTATTTTTAAAATTTATTAACAAAGCAATCTGACATCATTTCGCAAATGGAGCAAATCGAGCACCGTGTCGTCATTAAAACCTCCATAAGAAGGGGCTGTCATCAAAAGCCATCCATGATGATATGGTCAGTACATTAGGGTATTGCGCTTTTTCATATACATCCGTCAAAAAATGGATAGCAGAATTCAAGCGTGGTAGAGAGAGTGTGAAAGACGAACCCCGCTCTGGAAGGCCTTCGACGTCAGCTACTGACGAAAATGTTAAAAAAATACTCGAATTAATTGAGCAAAGCGAGCCGAAGGCGAGCGGAGCTCTCAACGGGTGACTCAAATTATTTTTGTTACGATTTATGTTAAATTGTTTCTCGGCGAATACTCGGCCGATTTCGGACTTTGCACTCATCAAAAGCTTACAGAATTAACCAGGTTCTTACGAAGCCAGAATTTTGAATTTAAACTCGCTTCGCTCAAATATATGCTGCAGCGTAACGGTACGTTTCGCGACTGCGGCGACCTAGTTATGGGAGACCGCAGATTGAAAATTAGAGAGATAGCCGAGATCATAGGCATCTCTTATGAACGTACTCAAAACATAATAGTCAACGTGTTGGGTTTCCACAAGGTGTCTGCGAGGTGGGTTCCGCGACTGCTTTCAGTTGAGCAAAAAAGGATGCGATTGACTATTGCACGCGACTGTTTGGAGTTATTTGAAGCTGATGAATGTGATTTTTTGAATCGTTTTGTTACTATGGACGAAACATGGGTTCATTACTGTACACCGGAAACAAAACAACAATCAAAACAGTGAAAAGACCTGGTTCACCACCCCCCATAAAGGCTAAGTCGATTTTGTCGGCAAGTAAGGTGATGGCTTCAGTATTCTGGGACTCGAAGGGTGTGATTATGGTTGATTATCTTGAAAGGGGTCAGTCTATAAACTCTGATTATTACTGCACCTTACTACGTCGTTTACGAGAGGTAATAAAAGAAAAACGTCCAGGAATGATCAGAAGAAAAGTCCTGTTTCATCAAGATAACGCTCGTGTTCACACGTCTGTCCAATCAATGGCAGAAATTCACAACTGTGGCTTTGAACTGTTACCGCATCCACCTTATTTACCTGATCTGGCACCGTCAGACTTTTTTCTGTTCCCTAACCTAAAAAAGCACTTGGGAGGTCAAAGATTTTTGACAAATGACGAGGTCAAAGCAGCAGTAGACGCATATTTTGACTCTAAGGATGAATCATTTTTTTTTCAACGGGCTAAATGCTTGGAAGGGAAGATGGCAAAAGTGCATTGAACTTGATGGTGATTTCTTTGAAAAATAAAAATATATTTCATTTATTATGTATTTATTTTCTTGATTAGGGCGATTACTTTTCAATCCACCCTCGTATTATCAAACCAATAAAATCCCAATAATACATTTCCAAATATTCTTTAATGAGAAATTATAAATCATAAGTATGCAGGTGTTAGCGTCACAATGAATTTAGTGGATAAATATTATATTATAAATGTGAAGTGAATTAGTAGAGCAAAACCGGTCAGGTCAATACAAAAAGAATTTGTGGAATATTTGTTCAAGTGAGTTATTGCATAATGTATTAATTTATAAATCGCAATAATAAATGTTATCGGATGGACTGGAACCCTAAAAACGGATTACGATTTATAATCTCTATCTAAATATCCCGATAATGTTTTCCCGTGGGAACATGGGAAGATTAATCCCATATTCAAAATGAAAATACTTACAAGTAGCATAAAACATGACGAACGTAGGATTAGGCGCTGCGATGATCTTTTCAAAATCAACATCAGTGGATAATATAACATTGGAGTTGAAGCCAGCCTCTTGCGCCGTCTGAGGCTTAGCGGCCAATTGTAAATTCAAATTACTATGTATGAAAGCCACAAAATCACCTTCCTGGAAAGTAAATAAATAATATAAAAGTTAAAATTGTATATGGAAGTCTGGAAAATTCTGGTTGCCAAATTCTCAATCGCTTCTGCTTCGAAGATCATGCACTCTGCAGATAGGTTTGTGATGTACATTGAATAACAATAAAAAAAACTGGCCTAGTGCAAGTCGGGCTCGCGCACGAAGGGTTCCGTACAATCACTATCACTACATATTATAAAACAATATCGCCCGTTCTGTATGTATGCGAAGATCTTTAAAACTAAGCAACTGATTTTGAGATTAGAGAGGTTCTCGAGGAAGGTTTATTATTATAATATAATTTGTCAAGCGGGCGAAGCCGCGGGCGTCCGCTAGTTATCTATAAAAATTACAGAATAAATTACGTTTGATGTATGGAAGCCCCTCTAAATATTGATTTTAGTATTTTTTGTTACAGCGGGAACAGAAACACATCATCTGCGAATATTTCAACTTACTAACCATCACGGTTCATGAGATACAACCTGGAGACGGACGGACGGCCAGCGCAATTTCAGTAATATGGTTTCCGTTTAAGCTTTGGGTACAGAACCCCTTAAAAAGGTCTTGACATTTTTTTAGCACCTCTATTAAGGTAATTTGAGATACGATTAGAGCGTTATGTCTAAACAGTATTCAAACATTAATTTATTAACTTACTTTTCTCCCTCCAGTATAATCATTAACAGCTTTGTCAAAATAACTAAAGTATTTAAATGTTGGGTATCCCTTGACATAATAGTTAGCGCATAACTCGTTGTCATTGGTACAGTCTACTGCTCCAAATGCCACCATGAGTTCGTCGGCAAATTTTTCGGCGGCTCTAACGAATTCAGGCTTTGTACTTTTGCAATGGCCGCACCCTGAACATACAATTTATGTTTAAAACTACTTAAGCTGGTGTAAAATATAACATACTCTTAATATCTAATAATAACACTGCTTGAGGCACCAGAGATGGAAAATTACTTCTTATAATCTTTTAACGATAAGGCCACCTTTACTTTAAGTGTGTGTAAGAAATTGTGTACAATAAAGTGTATTTGCGATGTTCTTAAGTTTAACTTTTAATAACAACGCCATCTATGCTATTTTAGTAATCAAAGAAGAATCAATTTCATTTATTCAGTTTAGGCACATAAAGAGCACATATGAATATCAAAATTTTACAATTTTGTCAAGTAATATTATAAAAATACTAAATTAAGTAAGTACATAAATAACCATTAGAAAATGATTCTTTCGCTGGTTCGGTAAGTTGGTTCTCCTGAGAAGAGACCAGCAAGAAACTCAGGTAGATTATCCATTTTCTTTTTTAATATTGTTTTGTTTACATTGTTACAATTAGTTTATATTATATTATACGAGTGGCCAACAACAGAAGATTAGGGTGACCATGCATTTTTATCATTAAGATATTCGTCTACATTATAGTAGCCTTTCATCATCAAACAATTTTTAACTACTATTTTAAACTTATTAAGAGGCATGTCAACCAAATCCTGAGGAATTTTATTATAAATTTTTATACATTTGCCAACAAATGAATTACCAACTTTATGAACAAACGAATTACCAACTTTATGAGTGACCACATAGACAGCGATGTTCTAAACTTTAACTTGTAATGCAACAATTTGAGCGGATTTTCTGGTCGAAATACCCATGGTGTAAGCTTTTGTAACAGTAAAAATAATACCCAATTATCCTATTGGTGACAATAATCTAATTGAAAAATAAAAATATAGCAGTAATAATCAATTGAAAACTTTACTCTAATATCACGCAAATCTGTGTTTACGCGTACATTTCCTTTTCCGGGCTTAAACCGTTTGTTTTATTGCAGTTCTATTTTTAAATTTTATCTTTTTTAATGACCATTGGCCAGTTATTAATAATTCATACAAGTTAATCGAAAAACATTGCTGCAAACAAAATATTGTTTTACAATTAATCCTGAACGAATATGCATTTTATGTGCCCACTAGTGTACATTTTGTCCAAGGAACCTAGAAGCAAAATCTATGGGGTCACAAATAAAAATCGATATTATTAGGGGACACGACTACGTTTAAACTTACATGGTGCATAGAACATGACGAGCGCGTGTTTGATTTTGCGCAGTGCGTTTCTGAAGGTCGCGGTGTCGAGGTGGCGCACGGCCGTATCTTCCTCAGACCATGGTTTTTCCGCAGGCGGCGGTGGTGGTGGTTCTTTTGGCTCCTAACGATAATTTCAATTGATTAGAATATTTAGTCAATTACATCGTTATTTCGAGTACAATTTTGTTATTTAAACCAAATCATCCCCACTTTAGATGAAGGGTAGGAAGGCGACAATATTTCATCCTGTTGAGCAGCATAGCGTCATGATATCTCATCACCAGTTCAAACAAGAATTATATTAAAGACAATCTAATATAACATACTTTTTTTTCTAACATTCAAATCCTAGATCAATGTAACTTTGGTTTTGGTAAGTGTCAGTATGTGGGTAATTAGATATATATATATATATCCTTATCTAATTGTTACAGAGAAACGACCCCTGCAGTACCAACCTAAACGACATTCGGAGTTCTATGAAGTAGGACAGCAATGCTTTATGACACAGATAACAAATTCTGTATAACAAAACTAACCTCATTCCTTACAGCAATACCTGAGGAAGATCTGTTATATCATGATCATAACTTTATTGGATTTATAGTGAGTCTAAGATTTACCAGAAAGATATCTGAACGAAAACTAAGGAAACTAAGGACAAGGCTTTCCGAATACCTCAGCGAGATGGTTGACGACGCGCAGGTCCGGTTCCCGAACGCTGACCTGGTTTTCCTGGGGGACTTTAACGGTCATCACGTTGAATGGCTAGGGTCCCTCAAGACCGATCATGCGGGACGAACCCCCCATGCATTCGCTCTCTCCCACGGTCTGACCCAGATGGTACAGGGGATCACCCGGATTGCTGACATGTCAGACCACACGCCCGCTATGTAGGAAAGGCGCCTTCGAATAGCGCTGCTGCCGAGATCAGTTTAGGGATGGAATATTCTATCACCCACAAAAGGGTCATTAGATCCACATGTCCAGCGCGTCGCCCGGCTTGGTCAGGAGCTTACATCCCATCCTACGGGCAGACGTGGATACTGGCAATTGGCCAAAGCCGTGCAGTCTAAGTTTTGCCAACTCTCGGTGCAACCACTGCGTCATCCTGATGGATTACTGGCTCACAAAGCCCAAGAGAAAGCGGATATGCTCGCAGACAATGATTTTAAATACAATGGATTTCGGATCATCGCTCAAAAGTGTCCGAACTAAAAGAGAAACAAAACGCTAAAAGAGAAACAATCGCGCGCCAGTCTTGATTTTGACAACTGAACGACAACACGTTGCACAATGCCGTACTGTATTGTAAAAACGTGTAAAAACTACGAAAAAAAAGCAAATTGAAGACGGTGTATCATATTTTCAGTAAATAAGCTTTTGTTTTATTATTTGCAATTTATTATTTCACTTAAAATACAGTATTTCGTCGATAATAAATTAAAAGACAAAAGTAAATATTGCAATCCAGTCCAATACCGAAGTACCTATCTGTCTCTTTCGAACTCATCCCAAGCTCAGTAAAAAGAAAGAGACCATTTCATTTTCACTGAATAATGTACTAACAAAATGACCATTCAGATTTATTCGGATTACCGATAGCGATAAAACTATTTGGAACAAAGATTATAGTGGAGACGCCTTGGCTCTTTATGATTTTTTTTTCGTTATATGAACCAACATCTATTTCAGTTTTCCTCGGGATCCAGTACACTGTGCACAATGGAAAAATATTATTGCCCTAGCACGGCGAGAAGAATATTTTGATCCAAAAAATAACAATCTTGTTTGTTCGGCTCATTTTAGGGACATAACAAAAAGAGGTCCGATCTTTATGAAACTTGTACAAGAATCCCTTGATTGAATGGAGGAGATAAGCCCAAAAATGTTTTTAATTTTCACAGGGTATCATTGTTTTGTCATAAATATAATTACACATGTCATTTTATTTCGTGTATGTACTGTTATTTTCTTTTTATTTGGATTCTCGGTAATGTATTCCCACGGGAATCGGGGCCGAGATAACTATATCTCGCGGGCGGAGTCACGGTGATCAGGTAGTAGCCAATAATTTCGTATCCCAAAAATTAACCATAAGATAAAAATAAATTAATGATGCGCAGTTTTAGCAACTAATTCAGTCACTTGAAACACGGCTATCTTGTAGTAGACGTAGCGACATAGCGTTATGAAAATAGTAATGAAAGCGGAAGAACTTTGACACCCGCAAGAAGTTTGGCATTTATAATATTATAATTAGTTAAATTCATTAATTCCCTTTTTGTTATTCATACACTACAGTTACTTATTATGAAACTGACTCGAAAAAAAAAATCTTTGTCAGTCGTTAATTAGTTTTTCAGCTTATTTCGTCTAACATAAACAAGTAATTACAATTTATAAGATTATGGAATTTATTGTAGTCTTACATTAATTATTACGCCTACGTAGGTACATATCATGGAATCCTTAAAAGACTTTAACAAAATAAACCTACTCCATTGTTTCTATGTTCACGTAGTTCAAGTATACGCTGCATAAGGTGAATTAGTCAGGCGGACAGATAGAAGCTACGTAATGCGATAAATTAGTGCAAACAAAAGTGAACACTATTCCGTTGAATCAAGGTTTAAATTTTAATATGAAATTTGTTTATATCTATGTATGCCTATGTATAATGTATAGGTCGACTCGGGACATTATTTTCTTGCGATTTGTTCTAGATCCTATGTCCGTTGTATTATAAGGTCTTTGCTCGCAGACCTCTTTGTGGCTAATTCCCGGGTCGACGACCGTGGCCTGCAGCCCCCCGCCATCGCCAACTCTGGCTACACTATGCCTGACATTGTACTCAGGCAATGCGATGTACGGGCAGTGCTGCGATCACTCGACACGCGGAAAGCCAGTGGCCCTGACGGCATTCCGGCGGTGGTACTACGGAAATGCGCAGCTGAGTTGTCTCCTGTAATAACTCGTCTGTACCGCACGATTCCTGTGGAGTAAGACAGGCGGTACAGACGAGTTATTACAGGAGACAACTCAGCTGCGCATTTCCGTAGTACCACCGCCGGAATGCCGTCAGGGCCACTGGCTTTCCGCGTGTCGAGTGATCGCAGCACTGCCCGTACATCGCATTGCCTGAGTACAATGTCAGGCATAGTGTAGCCACAGTTGGCGATGGCGGGGGGCTGCAGGCCACGGTCGTCGACCCGGGAATTAGCCGCAAAGAGGTCTGCGAGCATA
The DNA here is from genome assembly GCA_963556515.1 of Nudaria mundana. NCBI lineage: Eukaryota > Metazoa > Arthropoda > Insecta > Lepidoptera > Erebidae > Nudaria > Nudaria mundana. The sequence continues at coordinate 7,650,193 of OY748286.1, forward strand.
TCCGCTTTCTCTTGGGCTTTGTGAGCCAGTGTTCCATCTGGGTAACGCAGCGGTGGCAGCGAGGGCTGACAGAAGTTAGATTGCACGGCCTTGGCCAGTTGCCAGTATCCACGGCTGCCCGTGGGATGGGAAGTGAGCTCCTGACCAAACCGCGCGATGCGCTGGGCATCCGCTCTCTTAAAGGCCCTATTGCTGGATTTTGTGGCCCGGTTGTACGCTGCTTTGAGGTGGCCCACGTTTGGGTCGCGCACAGTCCCGGCCCTGATCCAGGCGCGATATGCCGACTGTTTTTGTCGAACAGCTTTGGCACAATCTCGCCCGAACCAGGGACGGGCTCTGCGGATACTGGCGACATCAGTGAAAGGGATGTAATATTCCATCCCTAAACTGATCTCGCAAGCAATCGCAGAAGCGCTATCCGAGGGAGCCTTTCCTACAAAGCAGCGCTGGCTCCAGGGGACGGACGCATAGTAATCGCGTAGACCGTCCCAATCCGCTGACGAGTAGTGCCATAGGTGTCGTGATATTTGTACAGCACGTGAAGGAGGTGATACCTTCATGCCAGCGTGAACAACACAGTGGTCGGAACTACCCAATGGGGCTCCTACCGAAACACTGTACTGGGCTGGGCGACTCGTCAGCAGTAAATCCAGCAGAACGGGCGCGTGATCTTACCTGTCTGGTATCCGGGTGATCCCGCATACCATCTGGGTCAGACCGTGGGAGAGAGCGAACGCATGGGCGGCCCTACCCGCATGATCAGTCTTGAGGGACCCCAGCCATTCAATGTGATGGCCATTGAAGTCCCCCAGAAATACTAGGTCAGCGTTCGGGAACCGCACCTGCGCTTCATCAGCCGTCTCGCTGAGGTACTGGAAGAGCTTTGTTGTCTCAGAATCCCCTGTGTGGGAACGGTAGACGCACACATAGATCTGGCTCATAGAGCCATGGTCTACATGCAGCCAAAGGACAGAATTGGAGGGGTTCTCTAGGCAGCGCAATCGGCGGCAGCAAACATCCGCCCTAACGAACACGCACACCCCGGCTTTGTCTCGAAATTTTTCCTCGATGACATAGCCGGGGTAACACAGGAAAGACGTGTCGTCAGGGCGGCGTATTTGTGTCTCCGTGAGGAACATCACAGCGGGCCGTGCTGTCTCAAGGTGATGGTGGACGGCATCGAGGTTCGCATGGAGTCCACCGACGTTAGTGAACTCCACCTCGAAAAGTGAAGTCGTGGGGTTTCCTAGGGCCGCTATGTAACGTTTACTTTTTTTTGTTGCACTGCCATTGTAGATTTTGAAGACGAAGAAGCATGAAGACAGGGCGACATCTGGTGCAGCAGTAAGTGACAAAGCGCAGAGGCTAGCTTTGTCTAGAACCGTGTGGTTAGGTCGGAGCCGACTCGCCGGACGGAAGGGCTCCCAAACCCCCCTGATGCAAGGCCGCCGCTACCCCACACCGGTTACCACCCGGAGCGGCGATCCCACATCAGGATTATGCGCAACATGTGGGGCAGCCTCCTGGGGTGGTTGGTCCCAAGCGGGCCCCATGACTGTGTTGCGGGCGGCCGCGGCAACGCCGTTGCTAAGGGTCTCCCTGGCCGGCGAATCGACCCACACTAGACTCCGTTTCGCCCCCACTGGTCCCATGCCTGCTGCACCATACATCGCCCCGGGCCCGGCGGTGCAGCTGCTGAACCCCTAACGCAACTCAGCCTGGGGTGGGTTACTTGGGGGGCTTTAGCACAGCTGCACGGTGGTACCTCCCCGGATCAACACTGTTGTACCACCTGGTACCCTGTAGGGGCCGAAGCCACTCCATAGGTACCACAAATTAACGAGCCTCGTCCGTTGATCAGCAGGTGCGCCACTAGCAGGTGAGGTCGCTGGGGCTCTAAAGATGTTGGTAGAGCCCCTTTGCACCCAAAATCTCTACCTCCTTAACTGTGCAGCTGGATTGCCAGCGTTTTAAACGAGCGCCAAGTGCGGATCCTCTGCGATGATCAGACTTCTCGCTACTTGCAAGTAAATGCCAGGGTACCGCAGGGGCCCGTACTGTCACCAACTCTCTTTCTTCTGCATATCAATGATATGCTATCCCTCGGGAACATTCATTGCTATGCAGATAACAGCACATTGCACGGGAGTTACTCGGTTCGTCCAGGGGCAGGGCGATCTGAGATCGAGGAGGAGACAACTCGTGGCTGATCTCGACCGGAACCTCGACTGTATCTCCCATTGGAGTGACGAGAACTTGGCCGAGTTCAATGCTCGCAAAACACAGGCGTGTGCATTTACAGCGAAGAAATCCCCTTTTCTTCCCCTACCATCTCTTCAAAATGCAATATTACCAATGAAGGACAATTTAGACATCCTTGGCATAGACGTTCGTCGAGAGCTCAATAATAAAAACTACATTGAGAGATTTATTAGGCTAGGTTCGTGGAAACTAGGAATACTGAAGCGATTCTTTACACTGCACCAGAGGTATCTGTACAAAACGCAGATTAGACCCTGCGTCAAATACTGCTCTCACCTCTGGGATGTCTCCGCGAAGTATTTGCTGGACGCACTCGACGCTATGCAGCGACGCGCTATTCGCATTATAGATTGTCCGGAGGTAACGGGAAGCCTAATTAAGCCGCTAGCCCAGCGCCGAATAATTGCTTCTACCAGTTTATTTACGATGGTGAGTGTTCTGAAGAGCTCTTCAACCTGATCCCACCCTCTCCCTTCCGATCCCGAACAACGCGTGCCGGGAAGAGATGTCACTCTCACACTGTGGAAACCATCTTCGCAAGAACCGAGCATTTTAAACATTCGTTTCTTTGCCGAACGGTGGAGGCCTGGAACGCCCTGCCTGCGCACGTGTTTCCTCCCACATGTAACCCTGGGCTCTTTAAGCGAAGCGTGAAGAGCCACATTACTAGGTCGTCAAGTTGAGGATCACTCTCTATAGTATTTCTGTGTACTATGAGAGTCGTCCACAATCGCCAGACGTCGCCACAGCTTACCATCAGGCGGGCGGCGTCAATTTATCAACCTAAATATTAAAAAAAAACCTTCCATGGGACCTGGAAGCGAGAGCCCTTGCGTCATTGTTTCAATGGCACATGGAGGCGCTGGAACAGGACCACGCCCGACCTGCGTCTCGAGAAATCGAGGCTCAGCGCTCAACGGTGGAGTTCACCAGGATCTCATGGAGACATGGAATGTGCGAACTTAGCAACCACAGTGGAGAACCGCCACCATCGCGGCGGTTAGACCGATCATGGAGGAGTGGCTGCAGAGGCAGCTCTGTGGTTTCACCTATCGTGCGAGACAGATCATCACTGGACATGGGTGCTTTGGTTAGTATCTGTTTCGCATGCATCGTGAGGTCACACCCGCGTGTGAAATCTGCGAGGCTTCCGGCGTAGACACGGCGCTCCACAGGTTGGTGGAATGCCCAGCCTGGGCGAGTCAGCGGCGGACTTCTTTGTGCGTCTGGGCGTAGATACCCTCTCGCTGGAGACCATGCTACGAGCCATGGTCTCTAGCGGGAGCCAGTGGAACGTGGCCGTTTCCTTCTGCGAGTAGGTTATGCTCGTGAAGGAGGAGGCGGGCAGGGTGAGGGACCGGACCCTCTCCGCTGAGTTACGAAGTGTGCGGCGAGCGTGCCGCAGACTTGAATACGCACAGGATCATCGATATCCATGATCAGGGCCTGAGGTCCTTACAGAAACAGGCTAGCAGGGACGCATGCTGTTGGACTTCACCCCACGCACGCCTTAACTCAACGACGCGAAAAAAAAGTGCGAGAAAAAAAATCATCCCCACGTTACGTGTACCTCAAAAACTTTTTTTCTAGCATTTTGTCGGCGTAGTAAATACACAATGATGATCATGCAAAAGATTCATGTTTTTAGCAGTAGCCGTGGGGGAACAAAGCTGAGGACGGATGGATAGACAGACGCACGGACAAGACAAAAGTATACGGGTTCCGAGACTTGAACTACTTTTAGAAGGGAGTAAATAATAAATACATTTTACGAGTATGTAGTATAAACTTTGTCGTATATTTCTATACGAAAAAGTGAATAAATCTCTACAATGTTAGACCTTTTACCGTCCGAACACAGACCTGATTTTGTTGGCTGTTTATTAGTAGTGCCAAAATCCCTGTATTTGAGAGCAATGAAATTACTATAATACTTTCCAATTTTTGCTTTTATAAATATGGGCTTTCGTTTACGATTCTAATGGTACAATATACTAGTAGTTACCTTAATAAAGCTGACAATTTGATCGTCCTGCCTGGCATGGCCGGCATCAAACTTGTATTCGCCCTTGCTGAAGTACTTTAGCGTGGGGTATCCCTTTACGCCGAACCGAGACGCCAACTCTGACTGTGTGGTCGCATCTACGGCCGCCAGTATACCATTTATCTATAAACGTTAATATGTAAAGTATAGTTAGCTGATGACCACGGGACATCAGATTCGCCTTTCTCAATCCCCACAGGAAAACATTACCAGATAAAAAGTGCGAGTATAATAGCACTCGTATACCGAGAGCCTGTGGCTGCCAGACTTACCTCACGTTATAAAGGTTCGAAATTAGACAAAACAGGTCAGAACAGTCATTGAGTATGAAGTGTCGGTTGTGGTTACTTCCGGAGATATCAGGTAGCAAAGGTAGATAAAATGGTACTTTACTAACCTCATTTTATCAAGCTTCAGTTTTAGATATTTTCTTCGGAATAACAATAGAAATCACATCACCAACTCCCAAAACCCTGGCACGGATTGCAACCCCCTGCCAGACCTCCTTGACCCTGGGACTGCCAGACATGAGTAGTGATTTAAAAGCTGAAAATTTCTCAGAGCATGTGCCCATTACAGGCAAGAACGATCAGTAAGTATGGCGTGTTGGTTGTGGTTACTTCCGTAGATATCAGGTAGCAAAGGTAGCAAGATCAGTGGCGTCTGGCAAGGGTTTGCAACCGTGCCAGAGTCTGACATTTAGTGACGTGGTTTCAACTGTTATTCGGAAGAAAAAGAAAATATCAAAATTAAGCTTTAGAAAATCACGCAAGCATGGTGCTATTTACACACCTTTGCTAACTGGTATCTCCGGAAGTAACCACAACCGACACTTCATACTCACTGACTTTTCTTTGTCTGGCATATGCTCTCTATTCATATCTAGTAGTCCAGGGTCAAGGGGGTTTGGCAGAGGGTTGCAGTCGTAGGGGCTTGGGATTTGGTGACGAGATTTCTATTGATATTCCGAAAAAAATATCCAAAATAGAGGCTTTATAAAAAGAGGTCACTAAGGTACTATTTTATCCACCTTTACTACCTTATATCTCCGGAAGAAACCACAACCGACACTTCATACTCACTGATTGTTCTTACCTGTGTTGGGGATAAGCTCTGAGAAATTTTCAGCTTTTATAAAGTGACGTAATTCTGGCAGCCACAGGCTCCAAGTCTATCAAGGAATTGCGTTAGTAGTTTCAAAGATTAACTTCTAGTCTTTATAATTTTAGTAGGTATATGTTATACATACACACACATAATTAGCGCTTGTTTACGACTATACTTTTGGTCTCATGTGTTAGGGAGGGAGCCTATTGACGCTAACCGGAAAGTTTTGTTTGAGCTGTTAGCTAGGTGCGCCACTTGCAGTTAGAATTGTCTAAGGCCTCGTAAGATCTTGGTGGGACACACCTTATGCCCCCAGTTTATCAAAGATAATGTTAAATGTTTTTATAATTGATGGTAATTATAATTCATCATCGGCTAATTGACGCCCTGTTGGTCATAGCCTCCTCATGACGAATGCCACAACGTTTAAGGGACGGTCAAACCACCACCACGCATTATGACATCTGAACAGGATCTGGCCTATTTATACAATTTATATGGTAACGAACACACTGGTCATTCACCACGCTGTCTTACGCGTCACCGCGCCAGTTTCGCGCGTTCCCACGCGTACGACGTTGTCACACGTTTAAAGTGTCATAGCGCGCAGATAACGTAAACGTCAGACGTCGTAAGACGTAGGCTTTACGCTGGATGTGTCTGATACTCAGTTTACCTAGCTCGCGTTATGCCTAACCAAAAGTAGAAGTAGGCATAACGCTAGTTAGACTTACTTCGATACAGGCCAACAGCTATTAAGACCAAATAATAACCAGACCAACTGAGATTTAGTCTTTTAGCACTTTCTTTATTTCTCAACTCTTAACCCTAAATTATATTATATTCAGGATGTTACAAAATACCATTAATAAATATATTACGAACACAAACCTTGTGGAACGAAGTTCCTTATCGCGCGTTGTGAAAGAGGGCTAGACGGAAAAAATTAAGAGAAAAAGTGGGTTCGACACTTTTTGCTATTGTTGTAAGCCGGGCGGGGCGTGCGCGTGTTTCTGTCTGTCTATAGGTATATATACATGTTTATATTTTATTATTAATCGAAAGGAAAGAAACAGAAACTTCGTTCCATCCGGGTGTCCCTTGACACCTCTCAAGTTTTATATGTATCCTTATAACATATTATCTATCTATATCTATAGGCATAACGCAATATAGACCATGTAAAATTTAGGAATAAAGAGAAGTAATCCTTATGCGAAGTAGGCAAATGGCGACTTAGGCAAACAGATACTTAGGCTAAAAGCTAATCGAAAATGAAGTTTAGGCATAACGCGAGCTAGGTAAACTGAGTATCAGACACATCCTGCGTAAAGCAGACGTAGGACCAGTTGCTGTTTCCCACGTCGCGTGGCGTACGTCGCGTCGTATGTGAAGAACCAGTGTGTTTTAAGCTTTAGTCTTGTGATGCCCGTATCCAATGGCTTTCTGTCACCTTTACAATATCGTCAGTCCACTGATGTCCAATTCGTGGTGGTTTATATAACGTGAAATTAACCTACCTTTTCTTCTTTAACCCTAGTAGCTGCTTTTTCCAACTCGGGCTTGATTCTTTTACAATGACCGCACCAAGGAGCGTAAAACACAACCAACGCGTTTTCGGCTTTTGATAGGATGCTGTCAAAATTGTCGACTGAAAAGTAATAATTTAGCTGTTGTACATAATTCAGCTCTTAAACTCTTGGGAATTGACTAACACAAGTAGTAAGGTATACCTAAATCATTCGAAAGTCGGGAGCGGCTTATCCACTAACCCGAAATAAAGAAAATGATAAATAAATTATAGGTACCACATTTTTTTAATTTTTAATTAAATGTATAACTGAATGACTTGAAATCAAATCAGCTTCTTTTTATTAAATGTAAAAACGATCGACCTCAGGGGAATTTGTATGTGAAAAAACTGAACTATAATGTCACTATTCTGTACAGTCAAATCACTAACTATTAGTGATTCAATTGATGAGTGAAAAATAAATACAAGAACAGCAATAATAGTCCATTGAAATGTTACAATTTAAGGACCGAATATTGCATTTTTTAAAGGACACAATTTTATTTTTGGGACATGTGTGGTGGGTCAATAGAAGCTTAACATCAAGTTTGTGGGGTTGCCACCTTTGTCCCCCGGCCGCAAGGGGTGAAAACACTTTTTTCGCGATATCTCGGAAACTGTGCGTCTTACAAAAAATGTGTAAAGTCATAATTTGTAGCGAATGTATTATTATGTCCACCAAGTGTCGACAATCGAAAGCATAAATAATACAGTATGAATGTTACTAGGTGTGAGTACTTAAACATTTTCTCACTTTTTTGCTTATATCTTCTTTAATTTTTAATTTAGGGCAAAAAGTTATATAAAACAATTTTCTACAAATTATGTCTTTCCAAATTTTTTGTAAGACGCATAGTTTCCAAGATATCGCGGAAAAAAATGTTTTCACCCCATGCAGCCAAGGGTGGCGACCCCACAAATTTGAGGTTAAGCTTCTATTGACCCCCCACACATGTCCCAAAAATAAAATTGCGTCCTCTAAAAAATGCAAAGCTCATATAACATTTCAATGGACTATAAGATCGAATGCATTATACGTACATAGTTTGCGATTCTTTATTTAAAATACTACTGCTTCGGTAGCGTGGTGTCTATCGGCTTTCGACTCCGGAGTCTCGGGTTCGATTCTCAGGTTCGATTCTCAGGTCGAATCAAATATTTGTGTAACCAACAAATGTTTGTTTCGGAGTTTGGGTGTTTTCTACGTATATCATGTATGTATTTAGAAATATATAAGTAGATACTTATGTTTATCAGTTGTTTAGATACCATAGCACAAGCTTATAGCGTAGTTTGGGATAGATGACGTTGTGTAAGCATGACCAAAATATTTATTCATTTATGATAACTTGATAACTTCACATACCGCTTACATACTTTAATAACCCACGTATGCCTAGTAACATACTGTAATTTCGTGTACTGTACTTCAAATAAACATCAGCATATTTAGTGACATCAGAGTCCTGAATCTTCTCACTTCAATTGTATATGAATATAGAATTTGTGGACATTAACACAAATAAAACAACAATACAAGTAAAAAAACAACTAAATAAATACAAAACACATAATTTAGCACATAGACACTGTCATTTTGACATTATTCTTTAATTAAAATTCTATTTCGTCAAACTGGTGGCAATTTTGTGCTAAATACTCCTTCCTGACTTGAACACGCTAGGTTTAATGAGATGTTGTGATGTTACCAATGATATTACATTATATATTACACGCACGTGTGTGAACATAATGTACTATATATGTAGGTATTACTTAGGTGTGAATAATGCAATATATTGTATATTAACTGTATATATTTCTAAATAGCTGGTGCCCTACGCTCGCGTCATTATCATACACTAGATATGCAATGCATTCTGCTGTAGCAATAATTGAGCTGAGTTTGTCGATCCGGGTCGAACTCCTAAACGACTGGACCGATCTTTATGAATTCAGATATATGCACTCACGGTGATGGTCACTATGACCGTCCCAAATTTCAAAAAGATCGGTCCAGTCGTTTAGGAGTTCGATCACGAACGAAATACACGAGTCGTCTAAGAAAGAGCTTCGTAAACTCCGCTCAACAAGGCATCTGACAATAACCTTAAGGATATAAAACGCTTTTGGTGTTGCTGTTGCGCTGCTTGCTTCGGAATTTGGGTGTTTTCTATATATATTATGTATATATTTAGAAATATGTAAGTATGTTTCTCAGATGTGTAGATCCCATAGCACAAGCTTATAGCTTAGTTTGGGCTAGAATGATGACGTTGTGTGAGAAAGTAAAAAAAACTCACTAAACCACCACAATGTCTCTCCTTCGCCTTACGTACGTAACACTAGATATCAAATCCCACTCTTGATACCATCCCCAAAGTGATGGGGGCAGCAGCCGCACTTTCGCGACTGATGTCCAACTTAAAGGGACCCAACGCTCCTTACAGGAGACTATACCTAGGGATCATGCGGAGCTGTATACGGGGCTCTCGTATGGGCGGCGAGACTAACAGCCAAAACCGCGTCTATCTTGAATACCTTGGCCGTCAGGATAATAAGAAGGTACCACACGATCTCCCTAAAGCTGCAGCGTGCTGCGGTGTGACCACTGGGACCTAGAAGCATGAGCCCTTGCGTCATTGTTTCAATGGCACAAGGAGGCACTAGAGCGGGGCCACGGGCCTGCGTCTCGAGAAATTGAGGCTCAGCGGTCCCAACTGCGCCAGGATCTTACTGAGACATGGAAGGTACTACTTGAGCAACCAAAGTGGGGAACCACTACCATCGCGGCGGTGAGACCGATCATGGAGGAGTGGCTGCAAAGGCAGCACGGTGGCCTCACCTATCGAGTGACACAGATCATCACTGGACACGGGTGCTTCGGTGAGTATCTATTCGCATGTGTCAGATTCATATACAAGTTATTTAAAATATGTAGATGATGCTTCATCATAATTCTTTGAAATATACCTATAAGTATTATTTATTAGATTACATGTGGGTAAAATGTGGTTTACCAAACACATTTTCTGTATTTGTGAATAATGGGTGGGTAGTTAAATATTAATACCTACTGTCAATGTCGGCTGACACCCACCAATGACATTTATACATAAATAAATAAATAAAAATAAAATAAATATATAAAAGGGAGTGTACGATTCTGTTCAGTTTAGACTACGATTTTACAAGTGTATTACTTTATGCTATTCACAAATTATAGAGTATGTACCTCGTTCCTATGTAGATACTGCAGCGATGGTTCCAAGATCAGCATGAACTGTGTAAAGCTGTTTAAAAGGAGGGACTGCGCTTTTAAAAGTTCCATCACAGTAAAAGTGTTTTTCAATATCACGGCTAAAGAAAATAAAATTTCATGTAGGCCAATGAGTACATATTGCCTAGACCGATTTAATGAAAGCGTTTCTACAAAAGTTGCTAGTATTGCGCTCTTATAATATCTCTATGGCAGCGTAGTTTAGATAATGTGTATCTAAGACAGTTTTGCTTCTTAGTGAATAAATTATACTTGATGTTATGTATCGACTGTTGTCAATCCATGAGGATTGCTTCTGTACTAAGATAAGTATATTGTTACTATGTTTATAAATACTTGTAAGGTATTATAATATGACCCTGCCGAGTTTCTTGCCCTTCTTCTTGGAACTGTGGTAATCGAATGGGTGGATTTGGAATAAATATATCAGTATGACCCTGACTTTAGTGTTTCATTGCTTAGGGATACACCTAATGGTGTTCTTCTGCCAGGTAGTATTGGACCAATACACATCATGGATCGACATGCGATTATACGATCACAAAGCTATCTTTAAAAGATTACTGAAAGATTTCAGTATAATCGTCCTCTTTTATTTACTTTATGAATCATGCATCGCAACACCCGCGTGTCAACACTGCGAGGCTTCCGTGGGCGAGTCAGCGCCGGGAACTCGTTGTGGGTCTGGGCGTAGATACTCGCTGGAGCCCATGTTTCGAGCCATAGTCTCTAGTGGAAGTGGAACGTGGCTGTATCCTTCTGCGAGCAGGATATACTCGCGAAGGAGGCAGCCGGGAGGGAGAGGGAGCGAGCCCTCTCCGCTGAGTTCTAAAGTGTGCAGCGAGGGCGGGCGCCGCAGACTAGAATAAGCGCAGGACTACCGAACGCTATGATCGGGGCCTGAGGACGACGGACTAGCACCTCACCGGCCTTACAGGCTGCATGCTGTGGGACACCGACGCGGGATAAAACCCGACCCCAAAGATGCGGGGTAAAACCCGACCAATACGCAGCGGCCACAGGGGTACTCACACAAATTGCTGCAAAATGTGTATAGGTTTATAAAGTAATAAACAGTAAAATACTAACCGGTCAAGTGTATAACATCGGTATCCTCAGACCAACTTTCATCAACTACTTCCTTTTTCTTTTGTTGCATAGTCGCTGTTGGGTCTTTCATAAATTCTACCATCGCTGCATGCTTGTTATCGCCATTGTAGGGGAATTTGTACTGACCTTTTCTGAAACGAAATACATTAAATGGGTAATTCACTGATATGACAAGAATAAGGATAAGTCTGAACAACGTGTGATGCTCTCACATAAATACCTACTATTTGGCACGAAACTAATAAAACTATATCTACCATGCATTCATGCAGTTAAAGAGCCCCTTCGGCCGCCATCGCAACTGCAGGTTCGTTACCAGTTGAGAAGTGGTTTCGTGTAAGGAAAAAACTTTCTTCTATCGAAACTGCTTTCGAACACGCATCACTTTTTCCTTGTTCTCAACTGGTTACGAACCTGCAGTTGCGATGGCGGCTGAAGGGAAAGAACATTCGGATATAAAAAGTATTAGTGTGTTTGTTGTTACTCATTTACTTCAAATGAATAGACTGATTTAGATGAATTGGGATGGTATTGGAAATACGTCGAAATAGGGAATCAAAAACCTATTGCATCAACTAGTTCAACCCGTAGTTATAGCCCTTTTAGAGTAAGGTTAGAGTAAAACAAGTTCTACCGCAATATTGTGTGTTGATAACAAGATTAAGTATGTAAAAACATTATTTCTTTAGTATGAACTTACTCATAATATAATAACGTAGGAAAACCAGTGATGTTATATAGCTGCCTAATTTTAGAGTTGCCTGGTTTGGCGACGTCGATGGCAGCTAAGAATGATTCACCCTAAAATAAATTAAATACAAAATATAAATATTTTTGAACATTCTTACACAACTTCAACTAGCCCAAATAAAACTGATATTAGAGACTAATAAACATCCTTACGAGTATATATTTCTAAATACATACATATATACTGATTATCACCCATCCAGCCTTTTCCAAACGCAGTTGGGGTCGGTGTTCCATTCTAACTGTGATTCGGCTGAACTTCGATATTTTCCGAGAAGCGACTGCCATCTGACCTTCACAACCCATGGGCAATATCGAAGTTCTGTAGTTACACAGGTCGGGTTTTTGTATGTACATAGACGCTGTGTCGGACGAACGGTAATCTATTGTGATTCTAAATATATAGGGAATATTACGAAAATAGCAGGGATATGCCCGTAATATGAGATGCTTAATAAAAAAGAAAGACAATGAGAAACTAAAAATAATCCCAAATATATTGATATAAAAAGTCGTTGACACTGAAAACAATCAATATAAAATAAGCGACCCCGTAGGGACAGTTTGTTAAAGGATTGTTCCTCGGTGCCAATGACCATTAATATCAATCTATTTAGGATATGTCCCCTGTGCAACCCACCCCACAGTAGCCGCCAAAAACTTCGTCTTAAACATATGGGCTCTTGCATACATAACATTGCCCCGTATTCAGCAAAAGACTCAACCTATAACGTAATTATTATAACAAAGCATTGAGTTGACTTAAGACTAAACAACCAACTTAAAATGTTTCTATTTGTAGTTATTTCATCTGTCACGATCACTATTATTATCAGCTTAAAATGGATAAACGGGATATTTACATATCAGAAAATGACGAACAATGAGCCTGAGAAAAAATAATTTTACTCTCGAGTCTTAAATATTACTTTTCATCGCTTTCTATGAAAAAAAAAGAAATGTAAAAGCATTGACAAAAGTTCGCGCGTTTTTTTTTTGCTTGGATGACTATGAAAGATTCATGTTCCAAATTCAAATCTTATTATTGCCCGTTAAAAGTCTCTGAACAAAAAAGAGCTACTTTAGGCGCACTTAAGTAGGTACAAAACGCCACTTTTAAATAGAAGTGATGAAAAATACATGTTAAATAACTAGTATATTATTGGGAACTCTACCCCACTTATGTGTTGGGCATTCTACCCCACTTACGTGAGGTTTTAAACTTCAGAAACATCGCTCGCATGTCATTTATTGCGAGTTTGCTTTTGCGAAAACAACATGATTACACGTAAGTGGGGTAGAATGCCCAATGACACTTTTAAACTTCAGAAACATCGTTCGGTTTTACCATCGTTTTTGTCACCGCGTAGGTTACGGTATTGATTTGTTGATTTTTTATTTTAGGAAATCCTGTTTAAATGATAATGTTATGAATGCTTTCTCTCATTCTACGTTCAACTCTAACGCATATTGGTTATGAAATTTGTAAGACAACAGCAATCTTTGCACGTTAACACAATCTGCGATGATTTGCCTAAGTCTCGTGCTCGTCAAAATCGAACGCTATTGCATTCACCCATTGCAAATGTTGCAAAACAACAAAATGTTTCAAATAAAACAATTTTTATAGTAAAAGTCGTTTTATTATTATTCTCGTTACAGAAAACATCCCATAAAATATATTTTATATACTATTTATAACACCTACGACATACGATTATTAATTCAATTCAATTGATTTATACTCGTAGAGCAAGAGTCGTTTATATTCGCTCTCTTTAAAAAAAATTATAAGCAACATAATGTTGGTGGTGAGTAAATAATTATTACCTACAACATCATATGTTTTTCTTTTTAGATATGTCCTAAATTCAAATTTCAGGAATGATTTCAAAAACGTATCATTTTAATTAAAACGAAATTACAAATATATGCTACTTTAATATTTACGAACGTCACACTATAACACTGTCAATTAATGTTTTTGAAATTTTTTTTATCAAATTTTCGGTTTCGTCCATAATGGTCCATTCCATTTGACTATACAGGTGTATTTTTTTATGATGAACTTTTTTTTTCTTGTTTCGCGGTCGACACATATCGAAACGGGTTCGTCAACCAGCTTGATGGTTGTGTCTTCGGGTTGATATAACCCTTACGTAACATCCTGTATATTGGGCACTAATAATTAAATTGTTTGAATCACTATCACTATCACTGTTTTGGTAATTGTCACAAAGGTCTATCACTGAAATTTTAATTAATTTAATCCCACGTCCAAAGACCTTATAATACAACGGACATAGGATCTAGAACAAATCGCAAGAAAATAATGTCCCGAGTCGACCTATACATTATACATAGGCATACATAGATATAAACAAATTTCATATTAAAATTTAAACCTTGATTCAACGGAATAGTGTTCACTTTTGTTTGCACTAATTTATCGCATTACGTAGCTTCTATCTGTCCGCCTGACTAATTCACCTTATGCAGCTTATACTTGAACTACGTGAACATAGAAACAATGGAGTAGGTTTATTTTGTTAAAGTCTTTTAAGGATTCCATGATATGTACCTACGTAGGCGTAATAATTAATGTAAGACTACAATAAATTCCATAATCTTATAAATTGTAATTACTTGTTTATGTTAGACGAAATAAGCTGAAAAACTAATTAACGACTGACAAAGATTTTTTTTTTTCGAGTCAGTTTCATAATAAGTAACTGTAGTGTATGAATAACAAAAAGGGAATTAATGAATTTAACTAATTATAATATTATAAATGCCAAACTTCTTGCGGGTGTCAAAGTTCTTCCGCTTTCATTACTATTTTCATAACGCTATGTAGCTACGTCTACTACAAGATAGCCGTGTTTCAAGTGACTGAATTAGTTGCTAAAACTGCGCATCATTAATTTATTTTTATCTTATGGTTAATTTTTGGGATACGAAATTATTGGCTACTAGCTGATCACCGTGACTCCGCCCGCGAGATATAGTTATCTCGGCCCCGATTCCCGTGGGAATACATTACCGAGAATCCAAATAAAAAGAAAATAACAGTACATACACGAAATAAAATGACATGTGTAATTATATTTATGACAAAACAATGATACCCTGTGAAAATTAAAAACATTTTTGGGCTTATCTCCTCCATTCAATCAAGGGATTCTTGTACAAGTTTCATAAAGATCGGACCTCTTTTTGTTATGTCCATAAAATGAGCCGAACAAACAAGATTGTTATTTTTTGGATCAAAATATTCTTCTCGACGTGCTAGGGCAATAATATTTTTCCATTGTGCACAGTGTACTGGATCCCGAGGAAAACTGAAATAGATGTTGGTTCATATAACGAAAAAAAAATCATAAAGAGCCAAGGCGTCTCCACTATAATCTTTGTTCCAAATAGTTTTATCGCTATCGGTAATCCGAATAAATCTGAATGGTCATTTTGTTAGTACATTATTCAGTGAAAATGAAATGGTCTCTTTCTTTTTACTGAGCTTGGGATGAGTTCGAAAGAGACAGATAGGTACTTCAGTACAGATAGGTATTGGACTGGATTGCAATATTTACTTTTGTCTTTTAATTTATTATCGACGAAATACTGTATTTTAAGTGAAATAATAAATTGCAAATAATAAAACAAAAGCTTATTTACTGAAAATATGATACACCGTCTTCAATTTGCTTTTTTTTCGTAGTTTTTACACGTTTTTACAATACAGTACGGCATTGTGCAACGTGTTGTCGTTCAGTTGTCAAAATCAAGACTGGCGCGCGATTGTTTCTCTTTTAGCGTTTTGTTTCTCTTTTAGTTCGGACACTTTTGAGCGATGATCCGAAATCCATTGTATTTAAAATCATTGCCCACGTCTGTGATTTTTACTAATTACGACGGATTTATTCAACGTTTTCTTCGTCTTTCCTTCCTTCCGACGCTTGACGACGCTCCTTTTAGCACTGCTGAGGGGCGTGCTCTCTGGTGCTGCTTGCTGAATCATCTCATTGTAGTCCTCGTAAGGATCTTGAGCGTATTGGCTGAAGGCTATGTCTGCCGACTCCCGACTGAGTTGCTGTCTTTTTTGGGTTGTGGCAACACTACGGCTAACATCTGTTCGCATTTCGTCTTGTATTTATTTTAATTTATTATTAATATTTTCGATAATTAGGGCTAAAATTCATCACAAAACACAATCTTACCATTATCAAAGTGTATCTAGGTAAAAATCAGTGTAAAATAAATAAGAAATTAGTGATATTTGCGTACTGCTGATTTTGTTTTACCGGCTAAAAGTCAATGACTGTTTGAAAATTTTAAAAGTGAAACTTTATCAACTCGGATTTAATGTGATTTGAGTGATTTTTATACAAGTAATCGTACTAATAAATAACTACTTATTATCGTACCTGTTAGTTTTTGAAGTTGTAGTGTATTCAATCAGATTCTTTTTGACATTACTTACGTATTTATTTGTGTACTTAGTGTATTCATCAGGTAGCTTTTTAGTATCTAAGTCAGTATAAATTTATAATATAGTAATGCGAGTCACACGTAGCATGTATTCTGCTCACCGTGATGAGGCTAAACAAGAAGATATCTTGAGAAAACTTGACCTGACATTGAAGGAATTAGAGGTATCCAAAACGTTGATTAAACAGTTGCATAGGGAAAGAGATGAAAATGAAAAGGAACTATTAGATAGCCTAAATAAATACGACTTCATAAAAAAGCAGATGGCTGAGATGCACACAGAGAATAGGTTAGTGTTAGATGAGCGGGACAGATTACAAAATATTGTGACTGGGTTCAGAGTGTAGTGACGAGTATGAACAGGGTCTCAAGCGCATGTCGATCAAATGCACGAAGCCCACCACCTCATTTCCCACCTTGAGGCTGAGAAACGTGACACCATAGTATCCCATACCCATAACTTGTTTGAGGAGTTAGTTGATAGTGTGCCCAGCCTTGTTGCTACTGAACCCAGTTTAGAACCCCCAATTACTATAGATTTAACAAAGGATGATACCTTAACAGCTCTTTGTTCCAATCACAAGATGGGCATAGTTGAGTGCAGTAGAAACAAAATTAAGAAATATGTGAAAATTAATAAATACATAAGAAAAACACAAAAACTTATTAAAAGACAAAAAAGTATGTACAAAAAAGTCAAGTATATTAATGAGAGAAGGCAACTAGGCGATGAACTTGACATGTATTCATTATTAATTGAAAATAGTATCTCTGATCATAATAACAATATTTTAAAGTTAGAATCAGAAATTAATAATTTAAAAAAATCACTAGACGTAATGACTGACAGGTATTGTAATGTTAAAAGTGAGTATCAGGAATACATTCTGGCCATGAAGGATCTTATGAGTCCAAATTCCACATTGACATCAAACAACCATTTAATTAGTCCTGAGCCGGTGTGTAAGTCCTCGCTGACTTCAAAAGTAAGCCCTTCACTTGAGTCAAACAAGAAACCCAGTGGTTCCTTCACCAAACAAAATATGGTTGAATTTGAAATAGTGATGTTTTGTGATAAATAATTAGGGACATCAATGGGCCAGTAACTAAGTTCATATTTAGAACAAAATGTTACTAACTATTGTATGCCGGGATTAACGTACTATAATATCATAGCAACTTAACACTTTTAATCTTGGTGGGAGATAGGGGAAATGCAGACAGAAATTTAATTGTAAATTGTTTAGAATTACTGAGCTTATTAGATGTTAAAAACGTTATTTTATTCACACTTCCTTATAGCCGTAGCTTGTCACAGGCCGAAAACAATCTTAGATATAAGCTAAATCAAACAATACATACATTGACATTTCATAATCCAAATAAATTCCATCTGATTGACATTAACATGTATTTAGAAAATAAATTGTTATTGACGGAAGATAAATTCTATTTGAATAGATATTTTAAGAGACAGATAGCATCTTCACTATCATATTTTATTAGTTATTCAGCCAAAAACTTGGCTAAACAATCTGCTTTTATTGAGCAGAAAAGTGACAATGTTTGTCTTGTGACCTTGGAATCTGTTCCAAAAAAGGGTGACAATAATTTAAACTTAGTTGTAGGACAATAGAGGAAGTCCCTAGCAAATTAAATTTAAGGACAAAGGAAAAGTCTATGTTCATGAATATTATTCATCAAAATATTGAAGGCTTTTCTGGCAAAGAGTTAGAACTAGAATTATTTTTAAATGAAAAACGTATCCATGTACTTTGTTTAACTGAACACTGGTTAAAAAAACATGAACTCTTAGTTAATATTGATAATTATAAAATCATTAGTGCGTTTACTAGAGATTCCGCTATAAGAGGTGGGTCTCTCATTTTAATTAATGACAAATTAAAATCAAAAGACCGAAAAGACGTAGTAGCACTCACAAGTGAGCGAAATATTGAACTATCATGTGCAGAGCTAGAACAATATATTATTATTAGCGTCTATAGACCTCCTTCTGGAGATTACCCTGTTTGAGTCCATAATGGAGGAAGCCTTAAAAAAGGCATGTAAATGTAAGAAGACTATAGTTGTATGTGGCGATTTTAATATTAATATTTTAGAAAAGTCTCAGAACTCGCTAAGGTTCCTCAACCTTTTTAAATATATATATAATACAAAAAAGATTTTGTAAGTTAAAAAACTTACAAAATCTTTTTTGTGAACCAACTCGCACCACAGCCACATCAGCTACCTGCTTAGATAATATTTTTTCTAACAGCGATGTAAATGAGAAATCTATAATACATTTTATAAATTCAGATCATGCAGGTCAGTTAGCTAGATTTAAGTACCAACATGTTCCATTATCAAAAAATATTGTTTGTAGACCAATCATAACTTATAGATTAGAAAAATTTAAAGAAAACATTAAGAATAAAGTACCTCTTTTGGAGTTGAATAATGATAAAAACCCGAATGATCATTACGGAGATTTGTTCGGAGTAATCAAATACGAATGTGATGTGTGATTCACTAAAAAAACAATAAATGTAAATCAATTCAAAATTAAATTTAGTGATTGGGCTACGCCTGGAATCTATAAAAGTAGAAGGAAATTATATGAATTATACGAGACAAAGGCATCTACTAATGAGCCACAAGTAATTGAACAGATTAAAAAGTACTCCAAACTATTCAAAAAAGTATGTTCAACAGCTAAATCTAATTATATACGGGCTAAAATTGAAAAATCTGATAATAAAACGAAGGCAATATGGAATGTTATTAACAAAAAAACTTGTAAAGCAAAGTCACGTGATCGATCCTTCGAGTTAAAAATAGATGATAAACATATTAAAACTGATTCTGAAGTGGCCAATGCATTTGAATCTTTTTTCACAAATGTTCCAATCACCACTACAAATAAGTTAAATTCGTCAAAAAACGTAGCCAATTCTCTTCTTAAATCTAGTGTTGATAAATGTAGAATTAACTTTGATTTTCAGTATATTGACTCTGTCACTATACTTAAAACTTTTAAACAACTAAATATAAAAAATACCGAGGATCTTTGGGGCATTTCAACTAATATAATAAAATCAATAGTGCCCGCTATAGCGCCTCACCTTGCATTCATATTCAATAAATGTATAGATGAAAATCAGTTTCCTAATCTTATGAAGTACAGTAAAATCATTCCTTTATTTAAAGCAGGAGACAAAAGTGATCCTTCAAATTTTCGACCTATTTCCATACCTACTCCCAACACTCAGTAAAATTTTTGAAAAAATAATATTTAATCAATTGCTTTCACATTTTACAGACAATAAGTTACTTCATAACAAACAGTTTGGTTTCACTAAAGGCAGGAACACAACGGATGCAGGAGTTGCACTTGTGAAACATATATTTGATGCTTGGGAGGAAAAGCAGGATGCCATTGGTATATTTTGTGATCTATCAAAAGCTTTTGATTGTGTTGATCATGAGACTTTGCTACTAAAATTAGGTTATTATGGTGTTTCGAACCGCTCGCTTGGCTTACTCGAGTCTTACCTCACTGGTAGAGTACAAAAAGTAAACATTAATGGCACCGACTCTTCTGGCGCCTCATTAGTCATGGGAGTACCCCAGGGCTCGATATTAGGACCCCTTTTATTCTTAGTATACGTAAACGATCTTCCTTATTTCACTAAAAATCTTTGTGAGCTAGTGTTATTTGCTGATGATACATCATTAATTTTTAAAAGTGATAGACAAAAAGTAGCACTTGACGATGTAAATAATACCCTTTCGAAAATATTGCATTGGTTCACAAGTAACAACTTGCTGCTCAATGCGAAGAAAACAAAATGTGTAAAATTTACTATGCCCAATGTTAGACAGGTGGATACTCATATTACTATGAATAATGAATTAGTTCAAATAGTCAATACCACAGTTTTTCTTGGGATAACTCTAGATAGTAAACTACAATGGGGTCCTCATATCACAGCCTTGGCAGGAAGACTTAGCTCAGCTGCGGTTAGAAAGATAAGGTCACTGACTGACGAAAAAACGGCACGATTAGTTTATTTTAGCTACTTTCATAGCGTTATGTCATATGGTCTGCTGCTGTGGGGCTCAGCTGCCGATATTGAGACAATATTCATATTACAGAAACGAGCTATACGAGCAATCTATAGACTCGGACCCCGTGACTCGCTGAAAGAACTATTTAAAGAAATTAATATTTTAACAGTTGCTTCTCAATATGTTTACGACAACATCTTATATGTACGGAAGAACATAGATCTCTTCAAAAAAAATTCCGATAACCATAGTTTTAATACAAGAAATAAAAATAAACTGGCAATGACAAAAATTAGACTTCATAAAGTTGGTAATTCGTTTGTAGGCAAATGTATAAAAATTTATAATAAAATTCCTCAGGATTTGGTTGACATGCCTCTTAGTAAGTTTAAAATAGTAGTTATAAAATGTTTGATGATGAAAGGCTACTATAATGTAGACGAATATCTTAATGATAAAAATGCATGGTCACCCTAATCTTCTGTTGTTGGCCACTCGTATAATATAATATAAACTAATTGTAACAATGTAAACAAAACAATATTAAAAAAGAAAATGGATAATCTACCTGAGTTTCTTGCTGGTCTCTTCTCAGGAGAACCAACTTACCGAACCAGCGAAAGAATCATTTTCTAATGGTTATTTATGTACTTACTTAATTTAGTATTTTTATAATATTACTTGACAAAATTGTAAAATTTTGACATTCATATGTGCTCTTTATGTGCCTAAACTGACTAAATGAAATTGATTCTTTAATTCTTTGATTCCGAAAACTGACACAATTTTTAAAAACAGATATTATCAACACTACTTTATGTTAACATACCTTATTTATATTCACGCATGTAATTTCATTTTTATTAAAATAATAAACTTAGAAAATTAATCTTGAAATTGAATCAAGACATTTCTAATTAAACATTATAGCGTATGTAATATTATTTACTTACCAATGACATTTACTACGCAAGCCGTAGAACATTGAAACTTATTGATTAACAGCAGGCTCATTTTTCGTAAGTAGCTTTATTTTGCGGAGTCTCCCACATATATCGATACGAGAAGTTTCAATTCGGGTAGCTAATGGAGATAATAGGGGTTAAGTATGTTGACTTGACGATCCCAAAAAAAATTATTACCAACAGTGAGATTTTTATTATATGGGAAGAGAATCATTAACATTATTGAAATGTTTATTTGTCCGACCAAATATGTGGTATGGTACAAGAGTCCCCCGCTCCGAACATGTATGGATTACGAGGTCATAAAATATGATTACCAGCAAGCTGATTTTTTTACTGTTGGTTATTTAATATTTATATAATATAACAGTCACTTTGTCTTCCAATTTGTCTGGTAGGTTATCAGAGTCCGACGATCAAAACTTGTAGTACTAATTGGTGATATAAAATGAACTCCCATCAAGCTCATTTTTCGAAGGCCTTCATTTTCAAAATAAAGCTACTTGCTTTATTTTGCCGAGTCTCCCACATATATCGATACGAGAAATTTCAATTCGGGTAGCTAAGGGAGATAATAGGGGTTAAGTATGTTGACTTGACGATCCCAAAAAAAATATTACCAACAGTGAGATTTTTATTATATGTGAAGAGAATCATTAACATTATTGAAATATTTATTTGTCCTACCAAATATGTGGTATGGTACAAGATTCCCCCGCTCCGCTATCGAAAACAGTTGTGGATTGGAACTTAAGATATACAGAAAAAAGTAAAGTGTCAGTATAAGATGTAGTCTGATGGAACATGACATTTCAAATCTATTAGTCAAAAAAACTTCATTTCGTGTGACTTGAGGGTTGGAACGTATACGTTTAACTGCGTCCAATTATAAGTACTTCTAACTTGTAATAAAAATACGTTAATTAATGTTTTTAGAAATACCTACCTCGTGTGTTTTATTTTATGTCTGTGTTTAAGACTGAGACGGAAGACTACTCATTATTATGGTTCGATCACATAAAAGCGATGAACGATGATTGAGTATGTTTTCATAACCCCTTACCTTATTTTACTTTGTGTATGAGTCTGTTTCGCTAATTATTGTGGTTCGATCCCATAAAAAGCGTAAGTAATGATTAAGTAAGTATATGAGTAAGTATATGATTATGAGATATATGTTGTTTTACTTTATTTGTGTATGAGCTAATGAGACCGTTTCTCATTAGACCGTTTCGCGTTGATCGGAAAACGCAGATCGTTAAACGGAAAACTCATAAACGTGTTATACGGAGTGAATGCGTTAGCGTTCGATTCATGTGTCGTGAAAATAGTATAATATTGGGGACGACGTCTCACAGAGTGAGGTCTCATGTTGTTTTGCAACATTTGCAATGTGTCAATGCAATAGCGTTCGATTTTGACGACCACGAGACTGAGGCAATTCATCGCAGATTGTGTTAACGTGCAAAGATTGCTGTTGTCTTACAAATTTCATAACCAATATGCGTTAGAGTTGAACGTAGAATGAGAGAAAGCATTCATAACATTATCATTTAAACAGGATTTCCTAAAATAAAAAATCAACAAATCAATATCGTAACCTACGCGATGACAAAAACGATGGTCGACCGAACGATGTTTCTGAAGTTTAAAAGCGTCATTGGGCATTCTACCCCACTCACGTGTAATCATGTTGTTTTCGCAAAAACAAACTCGCAATAAATGTCATGCGGGCGATGTTTCTGAAGTTTAAATAATATACTACTTAAATATCCTGTTTAACCATTTATATCTGATAATGTTGCTATTCATTTACCTTTAAATCAGCAGCTGCCTTTACATAATCTGGTTTTATAGTTTTGCAATATCCACACCATGGCGCATAGAACAATATTAAAGAATTTTGATAAGTGGCTGCACTTTTCTTCAGGAATTTATTGAGGGCCTATAACAAACAATAAAATATCCATATGTGCATTGAAAATCTTTTTCCTATAATTACAATCTCCAGAGAGGGAAATTCAGTGTGTACATATATTACCCTGCCTAGACGGGTTGGTGTGACTAATGTGACCAGACCTTTTACCCACTAGTAATTTTTATTGTTTCTAATTATGCAAAAAAAAAATAAGCAGTAGAGCAAACATAAATTCCCAGACAAAAATCCAGCTCTAAACTGTATTCAACACATAGCTTGACGGAGGATTTTGCCCAGCACAAAGAACAAAAATAATAAATAACTTGTATTAAATATTATTATAATAGCAGTACAATCGCAAAAAAAAATAAGCAAATAATCCAAAACCAGTAAACTCTCGCCATTGCAATCAGCTTTATTTCTGGCAGAAGCATAGTTTTAATAACTAACACCACGCCTGTGGTCAATACTTGGCGAAATGTGTCGCCCATTCCACCTCGACTGGAATGAGACAGTCGAAAATCTTCATCAAGGGAATGGACAAGGAAAGGACGAGTCATTTCATGAAACTTCCAAGAGGAAACATGAGGCTCGCCATAGAAGTGATAACAGGACACTGTCGACTGAACAGACACCTGACAGTGATAGGAGTTGAACCGACCCCAAATGCCCAGAGTGCATGGACAGCGAAGAAACAAGCTTCCACCTGCTGGCTGAATGCCCCATGTACTCACTGATCAGATGGGAAATCCTGGGGTCGGATAGACTGAACGAAGAAGATATAAGCAATCTGAAGGTGGAACAGATGATAAGATTCATAAAGGGCACAGGAAGGTTCGACGTGGCGCCGTAAGCTGGATCAACCACACTCTCCCCAAGGGGAGAACTGGGGAAATGGACGAAATGGCCCGCAAACATCGCGGGTGGATTGTCCGCCCGGTCACCGGCGTCCCCGTTGGAAATAATAATAATCACAGAAAGTTTTGTTTGGGCGGAACGTCTGAGTGATTCTAAACACCTGGACCAAACAGATTTTATTTCATTGTGACTGTGGTGTGAAATGTTTTGCTTACTTTTCTATTTTATACGGCACTTTTAAACCTTCCCTGAACATTTAGGAAGATTTCAAGACCCTAATTTGCAAAATCGGTTCAGACGTTCTCGAGTTTTAGCGAAGCAAACGAACGGCAATTATTTTTTATAAGATAAAGATAAGATAGAAACTCAATGTTCAACCATGAAATTTCTTTTAAATACATAGCAATTTTATTAAAGGCATTATATGAGTAAGATGCAATTAATAACAGTAGCTAAGTGGAACTAATTGACTAATCAGCTAATCATAAAATTCACTGTTTATTTTAAATTTGATGTGCTATGGTTCGTTAAAGCACCAATTAATTGATAAGAACTGTTTAAGCTTCGAATAATAGTATAATGCCACAGTAATGCGTGACTATATAACATACCACAAACTATGCCTATAATCCTACCCTTGTGGTAGTTGTTTTGTTTCCAATTCTTATGGGAACACATGTAACCGCGATAAAGTTGCCTATAGCAGTTAGGGGAACGCAAGTTACTGTATTGATATTGGTAAAATAAGTAATATTTTCTGAATCAGGTATTTCAGTAGTTTTAAAGACTCATATTACTTACAAACTTATTGTACTTCTTTAAAGCTGACACCTATTTGGTTTGGATAACAAAATACATTTAAACATTGCAATGCTAAAAAAAATATAACGATAATTATGCAAATGAATAATAAATAAATATTGAATGGAATCAGGCGTTACCTGGCGAAAGTCCATTAAGATCAGCTAGCACAGCTGTTCAGGCTAAAGGCTGTTCTCTTTGGAGACAGTCTTGAGAATGCCTCGTGAGTAGGTGAAACATATGTCGACGTTTATAATGTCTTCTATTTAGCGAAATTAGTGCAATTATATAAAAAATCTTACCCCATTGTTTTAATAAATAAATATTTTTGAACACTCTCACACAGAGTCATCAAGCCCAAACTAAGCTATAAGTAAGCTGGTGAATATCACCAGCACCAGCAGTATCTAGATAACCGATAAACATGCTTATATAATTCTAAATACATACATGAACAATTGCACAACATATAAAAATTATTAAAAAAAAGATGTAAGTTCACCTCGCCATCTTGAAGATGCAATATGTCTGTAGCAGTAGGATCTTCATCCCAGGGCAGATCCCCTGTTGGATCTCGAAGAAAGTTTGACATTGAATTAATATTTAAACTTCTATCGTAGTCCTTATGATAATCACCATCCTTATAATGTTTTATACTATAGGCATTATCTGGTCCAATTTTCAACTTTCTACATAGTTTCTTGCCTTCCCTATAATATTGTAGATAAATTAACTATATTTAGAACAAAATAGTTGTTTTAATTTGAATTAGGCTTACACCCGAAAGGGGTCCATTTCCATAAAAAGAAGATTAACTACCATCTGTAAATCCTACTAATATTATAAACGCGAAAGTTTGTAAGTATGTAAGTATGTAAGTATGTATGTATGGATGGATGTTTGTTACTCTTTCACGTAAAAACTACTGAATGGATTTTAATGAAACTTTACAATAATATAGCTTATACATCAGAATAACACATAGGCTACAATTTATAAAGATATTGTGTGAATTGTTCAAAATATGACGTGGCGCGACGGGAACGGGAAAAAATCCAAATTACCACGCGGACGAAGTCGCGGGCGACCACTAGTATTAGAATAAAGGAATGGAAATAAAAAGCTATTTTATTATTTATTATTATTATTAGGTTATTTACTGAATCGATTGAAGATTTTAAAACTCCAGTAATAGAATACTAGTTAAAGGGGCAATAAGTCAAGGCAAGTGATCTTTCAATTTACAGTCACATGCTGAAATAGTCCCATTGATTTCAATTAGGTGTGTTCTTCCATTACTTCTATCAACTTGTTGGACTTTCACAAATGTTTTCATGCCTGCTTCACAGTTGCAGGTATGTACTCTTAATCTCGGTTTACTTATTCCCCAATCATAACACACTATAGAACAAAGTCTCTTCCATTCCCTGTGTATGCTTACATCTTTAAAACTAGGCAACAGATTTTGATGCAGATTTCACCAATGGATAGAGTGGCTCTCAAGGAAGGTTTTGTGTATAAAATCTGTCAAGCGGGCAAAGTCACAGGTGTCCGCTAGTAATAAATAAATACTTACATGTTATTACAATCTATTATTGCAAGTGTTGCTTGGCCTTTCATAGCGTCAGCAGTACTCTTAAACACATCAGTTATAGCATTAGAACTCTTAGGATTATTAACAAATAATGTCAATATATTAGTCTTAGTTCTCAATAACTTTTTAAATTCTTTAATATCATTTATATCTGTTAGTACTGCTGTTTTTTGTTGTCTCTTTGCTTGCACTGTAGTTTGCATTAATATTATGCATAGTAAAAATACCACCTGAAATACAAACAAATTTAGGTTTACTTATAATTTGCTCCCCACCCTTGAACACCCACACCCTTGCCTAAATTCTAATTATGCCAAACTATGTCCTAAATAGGGAAAACAATCCATTTAACCAAGTTTTGAGATAGTAAATTTAATACTGATGCTTATGAAGGGATCAAGTTTGTAAATTTACCAGTAAAGTAGTTCAAGTGTGTAATTTGTAGTAAGTTGTAATGTAATGAGTAAATTCCCCATTTCTCTCTTTTCGAATTTTTACGAAATTGAGTTTCTTTGATAATTTTTGGCATGGCTTCAAAGACCTTTTTGCCATATCGGTATTTGTTTCAATGTTCTTATTCAATTACGAAATTGATCTATTGCAGAAGGTTGCCACAGATAAATTTCACAAAAATTCTATATATAAACAAATACCAATGTGTGCAAAAGAACCTACTCATTGGGAACAGTTATACTTATATACATCCTGCTACAATGTAAGTTTAGAATCAGAACTCATTCTGCCATGTGGGTAGGTATAATCATTGTGTAAATATTACCACAATACATGTGGGATGTGGGTGACAATTTGTGGGTCACAAATTATTCCAAGCCTCTGTTACTTAAATACCTACCTATGAGTAGATTTGTAAAAAACCGGACGTAGTTATAGATAGATGTAGCATATGCACGTCATATCAATTTTTACCTGCCATAAATCGCCGGTAGCCGAAGTTGTAAATAACCGAGTCATTTGTAAAAGTTTTTATAATTAAGTAATTCTTTTCTTATGCTGTAAACACAAATATGTAACCTATTCATATAGCGAAATACTTACCAAAATGCGGTATCAAACTGTTCATATACGTATGGGGTTCTTGAACTTTAGTGTGAATGTGGTGAACCAAGTTTTACTTTTAATAAATAACAATGTAAAAACACCTACCTCCCATAATACATTGCGGTCCATTATACACCTACTTTACGTGGCCCTAATTAGTAAATCTATCTTCGTTAAATATTTTATACGATACGATTACGAAGTACGAACTACTTTGCATTCCACCGGGAACTTTCTTTTTTGCACAACTAGCTAGGCAACTTGCAACTTGTGTGACATGACATGACATGACACTGACAGAAACACAAGTTTTGAAAAGTATTTTAAATAGTGCGGCCACACAATGTCCGCTCGTTAAACTCGTCGCGTTGTCGCGAATATTCCCCTAGCTAGTGTCCACACGCTCCCCTACTCGCGATACAAGTATAACTCAACAAGTTGAGACCTGAGTGCTGTGATCTCAACGGCGTCAGGTCGTTGTCCACTCACCAATGTGTGAGATTCTTAGTATGTGAGTAGCCCCCTAAGCCTTTATTTGTACAGGTTGTGACTAAATATATCCTTATAAGCTTCCGCATTTTTAGTTGTAGCTTTTATTATCCACGGGAACAGCAAAACTTTATATGAATGATGACTAAAAGTGATTCAAGCGCAAGTCTCAGCTTATCACGTACGAGTACTTATCAGTTCACTCGCCGGACGGGACGCGCTGCGAGGTGACTAGCGAGGCGAGTAACGTGTCCACACAATGTTCATCGCCATTTCTCTAGATATTTCCCTCGCCATTCGTCGAGTAATGTGGACGCTGAGAAACATAGAAATATATACCTATACACACTAGATGGGCTACCTCCACAAAACGACTAATAAACTGCCGTCAGTGAGTGTGTTGTGAACTAATTTGACATTTATATCAAGCAATTTTGTTGCAATCAGCAAAAATGCAAAATCGCTCATAAAAACATCGACCTAAGAAAATCGATGTTAAAAACATTAAAATTATTGATACTCCGTTTCAACTTGCAGACTGGGGAGAATTTCTTTCGTCAGTACCTCTACATCTATAACGGGTTATGTCAGATCATGTTTGCGGCCGTATTTTTCAACCGATTTGCATGAAACTTTACACACACACTCCTTGCTTACAATGAATAACATGTGAATGATATTTTTTTGGATTAGATGAAAAATGAAAGAGTAATAAAGAAAATTGAAAAATAAGTTTTCTAAACCAAGCTCCCGAAGTCTACGGTTTACAGAACCACTAGTTTTATATATCGTGTGATCCGGACAATAATCACGTATTAAGAGAAATGAAATTGTACAGAAAAAAAACCATTGTGATTTGCACAAGAAGGATGGTGGCATTCGTCCCATTGCTGTATGCAGCACTTTGCGGCGTTTGGCAGCCCAAATTTGTTGTCGTTTTTATAGTCGGAGGTTACTACGAAATTTCAGCCTTTTCAATTAGGTTTTGGTTCAAAAGGAGGTTGTGAGGCTGCAATCCATGCGCTTGCAACATACCTTGACAGCAGCGAAGATGGAGAGGTCATCTTGAAAGTTGACCTGAAAAACACCTTCAAATCTGTAAACAGGGACAACTGACAGAGACAGGGACTGCTGACACAGGCCAAATTAGAAACCCCCAAAAATTTTAACTTCCTTTGGCAATGCTATAGTCAGCTAACAAAAATAATTTATAAAGACCACCTTTTGAATTCAGCCGTTGGATGTCAGCAAGGTGATCCGTTGGGACCAGTCATCTTCAGTTTGGCCATTCACCCAATCATTGAAAAAATAAAATCAAAATTCAACATTTGGTACCTAGATGACGGGACTTTAGGGGGAAAAGTAGAGACAGTTTTACAAGATTTAGATAAAGAGCGAGTTTCAGTCAATTGGCTTAGAACTGAACCCGAATAAATGTGAGATTTTTATATCCGAAAACATAGATAAATTAACAACAATATCTAAATTTAACTGTTTGGCCCCCAACATAAAAGTTTTAGACAAAACTTCTCTACGCCTCCTGGGGTCCCCGATTTTAGAAGATGCCGATCCCCACCCGTGATCTTCCCGGGTGGTATTTGGGAGGGGTCACCAAAGCCCCATAGGCCAGGGGGTGTGCCTTAAAACCACCCCCAAACCGACGCGGAGGTCGCGTCGACCATTGCTGGGACTGACGTCGTTCCCAGCACCACGGAGGCGGCGGCGGCAGGAAAGAGGACCCTCGAGAAGAGGGCGCAGAAGGCGGGGTCGTCACGCGACAGGATCACCAGCTGCTCTGGGCAGGCCAGCGAGACGAGCTCTGCAGTATTACGTCCACCTGGGCAGCTCAGTGGACCAGGACGGCTCGGCCTGTTGCATTTTCGGGGGTTCCGCCGCGGACACCTCGCGTCTTGCATTGATTGCAAGCGGTCGGGGGTGTGTTGCGGCGAAATAATAAGGGTTTGCGGTCTCAGTCTCAGTTTGAACTATGGCTCACTGAGCTCGACGTCGTCTTCGCTGCGTGCCGTCCTCGCCCTGTCCTGCTCCTGGGAGACTTCAACGCCTGGAGTGTGGCGTGGGGCTCCCGGGAAACCACGTACAAGGGGAGGCTTTTTGAGGACTGGACCAGAACGCGTGGTCTGGTAGTCCTCAACCGGGGGAATGTCGCCACCTTTTGGCGGCAGGGGAGGGAGTCGATAGTGGACGTATCTTTCGCGACCCCTGCTCTCACCAACCGTATTTCAGACTCACGCGTGGAGGAGGGTGTGGAGACTCACTTGGACCACCGGTTCATCTGGTTAGATGTCGCGTCCCCACCTGGCCTCCCCCAGTCGAAAATCACCTGGATCCGCGTTGAGCGCTTTAATGTTTAGACCGGGAGGCTCTCCAGGAGGCGGCAATCGTGTAGGCCTGGATTCCGTCGCCGGACAGGCCTGCCGATGCAAATGCCGAGGCGGAGTGGTTCAGGAGAGCCATGTCGCAAATCTGCGATGCGTCGATGCCTAGTGTTACTCCCGGACCGGCAAGGAAGCAAGTGTACTGGTGGTCGCCGGAGATTGCACAGCTGCGCGCAGCATGCGTCTCCGCCCGCCGCCAGTTCACCAGGTTTCGCCGGAGGCATCGCCGCCCAGACGACACGGCAGCCCGAGAGGCGGAGCTGTACCAGTCATACAGAGAGGCGAAGGGTTTTCTCCAGGAGGCTATAAAGCGGGCTAAGATTGCTGCCCGCGAGAAGCTCCTGGAGATTTTGAACGCAAACCCGTGGGGGTGCCCATACCTACAGGTCAGAGATAAACTCCGACCGAGGGCGCCTCCACTGACACAGTGTCTCCAGCCAGAGCAGCTGGAGGCGGTCATGGCCTCTCTGTTTTCGACGAGCGCGGAGGAGCACGTCCCAGACGCCCGACGCGGATAGCACTAGCGAAGATGACGTACCGGAAGTCAGAGTGGGTGAGCTAGGCGCGGCAGTACTCCAGCTTAAACGACGGAAAAACACTGCCCCCGGACCCGACGGCATTCCTGGCCGTTCATGGGTCCTGGCCCTCGAAGAACTAGGGCCTCGACTGAGGAGGCTCTTTAGCGCATGCCTCGAAAGGGGCCAGTTTCCCAATATATGGAAGATGGGGAAGCTGGTCCTGATTAGGAAACCGGTGCGGCCGGTGGACTGACCGTCTGCATACCAGCCGATCGTGTTGCTCGACGAGGTGTGTAAGCTCTTTGAGTGAATTATCGCGGAACGCCTCGTCGCTCACAAGTGTTGGGCCAGACCTGGCGGATAACCAGTTCAGTTTCCGTCGGGGACGCTCCACCGTGAGCGCGATCATGCGTGGGAAGAGCCTGACGGAGGAAGCCGTCTCGCAGGGCAAGGTGGTGGTGGCGGTCTCTCTTGACATCGCCAACGCTTTCAAAAACTTGCCATGGAGCTGCGTTAGGGAGGCGCTCGTGTATCACGAAACGCCTCTCTACCTGCGTCGTATTGTCGGGGCTTACCTTTCGAAGAGGGCCATAGCTTACCCTAGCTGGCTCGGGCCAGCTCAGCAAGATGTGTCGTGCTGTGTTCCGCAGGGGTCGGTACTGGGACCGCTTCTGTGGAACATCGGCTACGACTGGGTGCTGCGGGGTGCGTTGCCTGAGGGCGTCGGCGTAGCACGTCACGCTCGTTACGGCACGGGGTGCAACGCATCAGGAGGCAGCACTCTAGGTCACGACGGGTGTTGCTCAAGTCGTGGGTCAGATACGGCGGCTCGGACTGGAGGTAGCCCGGCACAAGTCCGAGGTTCTTTGTTTCCACGGAACTGTAGCAGGCGTTAGCATCGGCATCAAGCCCTCGATGAAGTACCTAGGGATCGTACTTGATAGCCGATGGAATTTCAGACCACATTTCCGAAGTTTGCTCCCTAAAGTGACGTGGGCATCGGTCGCGCTTTCGCGACTCATGCCCAACATAAAGGGACCCAACGCCTCCTGCAGGAGACTGTACCTGGGGATCGTGCGGAGAATGGCCCTAAACGGGGCTCCCATATGGGCGGATAGATTGGCGGTCAAGAGGAACGTGACTCTTCTAAATCGCCCACTGAGGACCTTGGCCGTCAAAATCATACGGGGGTACCGCACGATCTCCGGACACTAAGACAGAGTACACGGCCGATCCCATTGAACGATCCTTTCGATATAGGTTGCAACATGCTCATTTCGATGGTCGTGCGTTATTTAGGTTTTTAATTATTCAGAAATAGTTAATTGATACATAAATGTAAATGCTCATTTTATGATTTTCGGAGATCCATTTTGGGTCTAAAAGTTGGTCGTAGACGTTTGTTGTAGTAATTAAAAATGTTTAAAAGATCATTTGCCGTAAGATGACACAGGTTTTTTTTACTGGCCGGCACTTTAATTTTTGGGTACATTTTGAATGATGTCCCTTAATTTGCTAGGGATTTCCTCTATTGTCCTAGAATTAAATTTAAATTATTGTCACCCTTTTTTGGAACAGATTCCAAGGTCACAAGACAAACATTGTCATTTTTCTGCTCAATAAAAGCAGATTGTTTAGCCAAATTTTTGGCTGAATATCTAATAAAATATGATAGCGACGATGCTGTTCTGTCTCCTAAAATATGTATTCAAATAGAATTTATCTTCCGTCAATAACAATTTATGTTCTAAATACATGTCATGTCTAAATACATGTCAATCAGATGCAATTTATTCGGATTATGAAATGTAAATGGCCTGTATCAAGCCACAGCTAAAAGGAAGTGTGAACAAAATAATATTTTTAACATCTAATAAGCTCAGCAATTCTAAACAATTTACAAATGCATTTCTGTCTGCATTTCCCCTATCTCCCACCAAGATTAAAAGTGTTAAGTTGCTATAATATTATAGTACGTTAATCCCGGCATACAATAGTTAGTAACATTTTGTTCTAAATATGAACTTAGTTACTGGCCCATTGATGTCCCTAATTATTTATCACAAAACATCACTATTTCAAATTCAACCATATTTTGTTTGGTGAAGGAACCACTGGGTTTCTTGTTTGACTCAAGTGAAGGGCTAATGTTTGAAGTCAGCTTTTGACATTACAATACCTGTCAGTCATTATGTCTAGTGATTTTTTTTAATTAATAATTTCTGTTTCTAACTATATATATATATATATATATATATATATATATATATTGTATTGTGATTATAATCAGATATATTATTTTCAATTAATAATGAATACATGTCAAGTTCATCGCCTAGTTGCCTTCTTTCATTAATATACTTGACTTTTTTGTACATACTTTTTTGTCTTTTAATAAGTTTACGGTGTTTTATTCCATTCATGATTTCCTGAATGGTTAATATTCAATTATTAATTATTATTAACATTACATACAATTTGCATGCTATCAGACTATGGCTAAGTGGGCTTGCTCTGTTAACATAACTAAAGCCCGGTTTACATTGGTCAAGCTTTTAACAAAGTGGCGAGTGCAGGTACAGTGGCGAGTATTTCGAGTCTGGACAGTGACTGTTTACACTACGGCCAGTCAAGTGTCTTTTCTCTGGCAAAATAGACTAGTCTCGTCAAAAAATACGTGCGCTGTTGCGCAGAATTCTTTTATTAGGTTATGAGCTATCTCCCTGGCATTTTTATTTTATATAACGGGCTTTTAAAGTTCCACATACATTCATGGCTGACGTATTCGTATACGAACTGCATTGTGGTGACCTCAGACCATTTTCCCGCCGTTGCACTGTACTAAATTTTACTGTTTACACTACGCCAGTAGCGAGTCAAGAGTCGGGCGAAGGGGGATCACTGTCCAAAAAATAGAAAGCCCTTCTAGTCGGATCCACTTGCAAGCCAAGTTGACTCACTACTGTCCGATTGGTTTACACCACTGTCCTTGTTCACTGTACTTGGCTACTTTGCTAAACACTTGACCAATGTAAACCGGCCTTAAGTACTTACCTAAAACTTATGTAATACCTATGTAATATACTTATGTAATAATAAATATTATGAATTATTAATTTCATTTCACTCGCTATTTCCCTCGCTGTTCGTCAAGCGTGTGGCCACCCGCCACTGCCTCTGCCAAGTGCCAACCAACTAACTTTCCTCAATGTCACAAAGGTCATTCTAGTTAGTCTGTTTATACTGCACAAAACCTGTGACATTTTGTTACGCATCTGCAATTGGTTCTTTTTTCCTATTTACATGCAGCCGTGGATCTTCATTGGCTGATAAAGTTTTGGATTATTTGATTAGAATTTGCCTGTGTAGAGATCTAAGTATTGTAAGGTTTGTTGTAAATTTTGATTTTATTCACTTCGGTCGGTCAGCACCCGCCCAGCTCTACTGTTCCTTCTGTTTTACTGGAATACGCCGCAAAAGGTGGGTATTTATTAAAGTAGTTTTATATTCTTAAGTGATGACAGCCTTATTTATGATAGCGTCGAATGACTGGTCTAAAGTGAATTACTCTAGTATTGCTGCATAATCAAGGCTAAGTACCTATATTAAAATTATTAATATAATATCAAGATAATATCATAGTAAGTATGTACCTTCTTGCCCACATTATATAAAATCTTTTATGAAGATATACATTTTATTTCATAAGTATTGGAGGGTCGTCCAATAATGACCATTAATTACTTATAATTTTGATTATAGTGGGTACAGTGAGGCTTGGAGATTAGGAGCCCAACCAATATCCCACCTAAATAAAGACTAATATTATATAATATTAGTATATTATTATATATTTACGTGGGATATTTTTATTATATTATAATAAAATCTTGTGTAAGTATATAACACAAGATTTGGTCGGGGTGTCGCAAAGAGGGTCCCATACAAAAATGAAGTCAAATTTTTCTAAGTCCCGGATTGCTTAAAAAGTGTATATTTGGATTTTTTTTTTAATTTTTTGTTTTTTAATTATTTTTTTTTTAGTTTTTTTTTTTTAAAGATTTAAAACTTATTTGGTCTAATATGAACGATTAACAGATAGGCCGACGGAGCCCCGCTTCGCGGGTCTCCTATTTCTGGGTGGTTCAAACAAAATAAAAAAAACCTAACCTAGAAGGCTAAGGCCTTATCCTTCTAAACCTAACCTATCCGAGTCGGGGTACTCTGGAGTCGGGGTGTTAACCATAATGATAACCAAAATTTTACAAGTCCGTGCCCTATACAAAAATCAGTCGGAAATTCGGCTATGTCCGGGACCCTCTTTGCGACACTAGGTGAAGTCGTGAAAATTTTACAAGTCACTGCTTCATACAAAAATCATTCGAAATTTTTCTAAGTCCCGAACCCTTCTTCCGACACTAGGTGAAATCGTGAAAATTTTACAAGTCCCCGCTCCATACAAAAAACAGTCGAAATTTTTTTAAGTCTGGGACCCTCTTTGCGACACCCTAACCCAAGATTTTAAAAAATTGCATCGCTGTTGGTTGTAAAAAAAGAATGTTTTCGGTTTTCAATGATTTATAATGTATTGTTACTTTTTTTTATTTAACACCTAATATTAGCATTTATCTTCAATAGTGTCAGTCACTTAAAAACTTCATGATAAGGCTATCTTAAAAATACCTAGGTATTTGCTTGAAGCAGTTATCTACACATACAAGTACATACCTACCTAGTTTTAACATTAATTCTTTAACAATTTTATATCAAGTTTTTGAAAATACACTATTGAAATAGGTACCTAATTGAATTGATGGTTCAATCAACACTATAGTAACCGTCCCGAACCAAACATACATACATTTCTCCTAATTAGTTTACTAAATTAGTAATTGTATTACAGACACACACAATACAGGCACATATATTTATATCCTAGTAGGGAACCAGTTTCTCACCAAATTATATAAAAATAAATCCTTGTTTCTCTTGGACTCGGCATCATCACTCTGTACCATAATTTCTATGGAACCCAACCATACCTGTATCTCTAAAGGGCCACCCTTCACCAGTATTTTTTTAACTAGGTATAAGCCTATTAGTGCCAACTGAATCTTCTGTTTGTCGCAGCTTGTCCATTGGTATGAAGTTGAGGTAAAGCATCTATGCAACTTTGTATGAGTTTAATGGGTCAACGTCTTGCTTATAGTTAAAACTATCACCATGGGTCGCAAGTTCGTAGTCGGAGGCAACTGGAAGATGAACGGCGATAAGAAACAAGTTGCCGAAATTGTGGATACTTTGAAGAAAGCTTCTTTGGATTCTAATGTTGAGGTAAACCTTACATATAAAATGAAGTTGCATCAACTGCCTGTTCACTAAGATCTCTTGATTTTTTCATCTATACTGACTGCTTCGGTGGCGTGGTCGGTAGTGCATCGGCTTATTTTATTTATTTATTTATTTAGAACAGCTTACAAGATATACACCAAGACATTACATAATCATCTTAAATTAAAATGTTATGCATTAGGTGCTACCTCAATTACAGGCTGCCACGGCATGCAATGAGAAGCAGATTATAGATATAGATATGTAAAACAGAAAATTTAAGTAGGTACAATAATTTGTGAGACAAACTAGTAAATTGTGGGATGGGTTTAGGATGAGGAATTTAAATTTAATATTATAATTTAATGGTGTTGAAGTCGGTTCATAGACGAGTGGAGTCCCAGATTACTTCTTGCTTTCTCGGGGATAAATAAACGGAATCTTGAATTACGCGGAAGTTTTTTCGGGGTACTAAATTTTATCTTTTGGAGGAAACATGGGCAATCATGAACTCCATTCGCCGCCTCATATAGGAATATTTGGTCTAATAATTGCCTCCGAACCTTAAGACTGCGCAGCCTAAATTATTTAATCGTTTTTTGTACGAGGTCAAAGTCCTTGCGTTATGGTGGTAGAAGGTTAGATGGTACAAAAATCGTTTCTGAACCCGCTCAAGTGCATTTATGTGGATTTCGTAATGAGAAGACCAGACACTACAGTATTCAAGCCTCGATCTCACTAAAGTATTAAATAGGCTAATCTTAGTTGATTCTTTCTTAAAGTTTTTGCAGTTTCTAAGCACAAATCCCTAAAGTATTCTAAAGTAACACGCTATATTCTAATATAATTTAAAGCATTATAAGAGGAATTTTCTGTCATTGTAATTTGAAATTGTATGAATAACAACCATGGCAATTATTTATTTACTAGAAGTACCTACAGCTGTAAACTTTACAGATGCAGAAGTAAACTAGTTGTTGCCCGCATCCGCATGTGTGAAATACTTTTAAAGTACCCTATTTTATTCTCCAAATCCGTCCAGTTGCTTGTTTGTGAAGAAGGTACAAACAAATATACACAGTTTCGGATGTATAATATTAGTTAAGATGTCAAGTTATATAGTTTATCGTTATGTATTACAGGTTGTGGTGGGTGTCCCGGCTATATACCTTGAATATGTTAAAAGCATTGTTCCTAACATCATTGAAGTTGCAGCTCAAAATTGTTGGAAGGTTCCAAAAGGCGCATTTACTGGTAAGACAATATTATTAGTTTTCCGATACTGTGAGCATTTTGAGTTTTACAATTAGGTCAACCAAATACAAGACGATTCTACCAAAGCTAGGTACAAAGATACATTACACACTTACAAATTGCCAGTAGTTTCGATAATCCCCAGTAATTAATTAAGAGATGCGAAAATACGAGTAGGTAGGTCTGGTCTTTGTACGGTACATGGTACAGTAAAGACTGAACTCATTGCAAGCAAAATAATTCCAAGGTGGCAAGAGTTCAATCAGGTATGTTTTGAATAAATGTGATAGTTTAATTTACCGTTATGTTATAATCTTAATAAATAATTAAGAATCAATTCAAAAATTAAACAAAAAACAGGCCCCGGGCTATTGCCTTGTCCCCCCCGAAGGCCGCCACTGATTAAAGATCAAAATAGTCATACTGTATTTTAACCTTAATCCCAACAACGAGAACCAATGTTACAGACATACATGCTACATATTTGCAGTTCGAGTAAAGGTTAATAGAAAAGCAAGTCAGATATCACTTTTATAAGATCCATTATTAGAAATCTATGTTACATTCTGCTGGTATTTAGTGTAATTTTGTTGCAGGCGAGATTTCACCTGCCATGATCAAAGACATAGGCTGTAACTGGGTAATTCTTGGACATTCCGAAAGGCGAACTATATTCAAGGAGCAAGATGATCTCGTTGCCGATAAAGTAAGTGGAATTTTAAAAGAATATGTACATACTGCATGCTTAGATCAAAAATAACTACGAGTAGATTACCGAAACGGCACCACTTAATAAAGTCTTAATATATATATATATATAATATTTTTTGTATGGGAGATTACCACACAAGCAAGTCTTTGTTGTTCCCAAGTAATAGGGGGCGACCCTATTGCAGTTACTGGCACATAGGGTAATTTGCCAGAGCCTCTTTGATTTGTCAGCAGTTGCATTGCTTGATTGGATGACTTGAGTCTTAATGATGTTTAATAGGACCCGTTAGCACTCGGGAAATTACACAATTGCCTTTTTCGTTTATTGCCTGGCGTCCCAAGCTTTAAAAGGGACGAGGACGGTTTGGTCGGTTTGGGCCCTTTCATGTTACGGACCGCATGCTCAACTAGGCCCTTCGCGATTCGCGGTTTACAAACTCAATGTTGCAATGTTTGAAACTAGTTATTGCTATGTTAATTATATGAGAGTTCGAATAATGTTATACAAGGAATTAAAAAAAAATGCCCATAATTGGATTAAGGATAATCCCAAAGCACCGGCGGTATTCGGCCACTAATGCGGCCTCTGTCAAGGTGGTAATCTCTCATCTTTGGGGGTACGGATTCCATCCAATGATGGCCTGTGTGGGCGGAAATTATACATATTATAAAACAAAGTACTCTGTTCGCGATAAACTCAAAAACTAACTGCACCGATTCTCATGCTACTTCCATTAGGTTTTAGTATAATCATTTGTCACGAACAAAGTCGTGGGTGTTTGCTAGTTTATATGTCCTTATTAATAAGTATGTTGCAGGTGGCCCATGCCCTGGAATCTGGTTTAAAAGTAATTGCGTGCATTGGCGAAACTCTTGAAGAAAGAGAAGGAGGGAAAACTGAGGAAGTCGTATTTAGACAGACAAAGGCCCTGATACCGGCCATTGGCGATAAATGGGACAATGTTGTTCTGGCTTATGAACCGGTATGGGCTATCGGCACCGGGAAGACTGCTACTCCTCAACAGGTATAGTACTTATATCATACTTAATTATGAATAAATTAAAAACCTTTGACTTTATTACGTTTGTATGGTTTAAAAAGTGTGATTCTTTACCTACGCATTCTCTAATAATGATATCTAAATGGTAGTAAATCGTGATAATAATATTAAAGGTACGATACCTGATTGTCCTGCTTGTGACATTGAATCAAAACGAAAAAGTGAAAGATCTGGCTCGAAAGACCACTAGATGTAGGTACATAAGAATTATACACATAAGTAATTAGGCCGCCGAAATGTTTGATGCAATAGTTGTAGAGGAATCCCACCAAGATCTAAGGGACTTTTAACTTCACCTGCAAGTGGTAGGTACACCTGTCTCTGACGAACATATAACTTACCGAAAAGCGGCAATATGCTCGTATGGGACTCAAAAAGTTGCGATTTTATAATATACTAGCTAAGCAATGGTAAGTAAAATGTTTTAACAAAAAACCCTTCAAATTTGTAATAGCATTGTTTTCCGCCAATGAACAAATAGATTTTCACACAACTCCCTTACTTAATCTGTTAGTGAACAGACAGACACATTAGTTGGTTGTTGGTTTGTATGTGTCATTTGGCATTTCTACACAACTTATTAAAAATTAAGAAGATAAGGTCTTGTATTGGTGAATACCTATTTTTGAAGTTAGTTAGCATGATCTGCGGTTTCTACCCACGTTAGTTATTGTGAAAAATCCTACATCGCGCTAATGATATTTGCACACGTTAACTTATAAGCAAATATGTTTAAAAAAAAAAAATGCTATTACAAATTTGAAAGGTTTTTTTGTTAAAACATTTTACTTACCATTGCTTTGTCATGGATTTTCGCCAAGTAACGCCTGTTTCTATCCAATATTTAATATACTAGCTGTCCCGGCGAACTTCATACCGCATTAATTTTTGTAATGTTCCGCACAATTTTTTTCTCTTCTTTTTCTTCCAAAAGATCCTTCCTCCTGAAGAATAATTAGCGAAATCGGTCCAGCCATTCTCGAGCCATTAATCTCTTAATCAACTCGACTTTGATTTATATGAATAGCTTATGATTTTATTAATTTACTACACACCTGTACAATATATTGACAGGCGCAAGACGTCCACGCTTCTCTCCGTAGCTGGTTATCGGCCAACGTCTCACCGGCTATAGCCTCATCAGTACGTATACAATATGGTGGTTCAGTCACTGCGGCTAATGCTAAGGAGTTAGCCTCCTGTGAGGATATCGATGGGTTCCTTGTTGGTGGTGCTAGTCTCAAGCCAGAGTTTGTTGATATTGTCAACGCTACACAGTAAAGTTCTTACATATCTAGTTATTTCATTAGTTTTCAATAACTCTAGAATTATATATTAATATTGTTAACCTGACTCAATAGTTAAAGATTAACTAACTTGCAATTGCAATGTAGGTATTTAAATATTGAAATAAGGTTAAATATCATGAATATGTATCCCAAATATTTGTGTCAGAAAAATGAGGGCAACGTCCAGAACACTTTATTGTATTGTTAAAGTAAAATAAACCCCGCCGGACCACCAGTACCATTAGACTGTACCATTGATGGTACAAATGGTACTGATTTATCCCATTAGTACTAGGGAAATAAACACAAGTGTGGCACTCGACGTTACTTCTATAAAAAATAAAACCTTTTGGTACAATTGGCACTACTTTATTTTATTGGTAGGTACTTAAATCTTACTGTCTTAATTTTTCTAAGAAAAGCGGGACGTTTATATCACCCACAGTGAGTTGCATTTGCACATGGTGTATGTATATTTTAGGTACTATGGTTCTAAATTCGGAATCGTTTTTAATCACTGTAAGGAAAGCAAAAAGAGTAGTAGGCCGTTTATTAAAACTGCCGTTGTACTGGGCATTCCAGCCTTCACAAGCATTTGTAGTACGATGTCTCTTTCCAAAGCAAGACCATGTTTTGCTTTTTGGCATCCAAAAAGTTTTAAAACAATTCATGAATTTAACATTATAAATCATTTGCGGCCAGGAAACAACATAAAATAACACTAAGGAGGATGATGACATAAAATTGTTTTACAGTTGTACTAGTGGGATAAATCAGTGCCACTTGTACCATCAAAGATACTGGGTAATGGTACAGGTGGTCCAGCGAGATATTTTGGTATCATTTGTACAATCAATTGCACTAGTGGGATAGTTCAGTACCATTTGTACCATCAATGGTACAGTCTAATGGTACTGGTGGTCCGGCGGGAAATAAACTGATTGAACGTTGTAATAGCATAATATTATATATCACATGCTTAGCATATTTTTGTTGTGTATGTATAAGAAATATATGAAGCAATAACATTTATTAAGTGAAGTTTTAAGACTTTATTCACTAGCCTTAGCAATGCAACGAATGGGTTTCGATAGCTTTCATTGGCCGTGCATTTCTGGAAATGGCTCGTTCCCTTCGAAGGGTCCCAGTCTGCCAGAAGATTTGCCGTCGAACAACAGTTCAATGCTTAATGGACAGACTTGTTAGTCTATAGGGCCCATTATGTTTTAGTTCACTTCCCCACATGAATTTCAATGTAGAATAGGTGTAAACCAGACTATTCGCCTTTTAGAAATATGATGCTGAGAGCATAATTCATAATTTTAATAACCTCTGATAGGTAACTCCATTTTCGCTGGCGCCCTGGGGTCATACTTACGGGAATACCCGGGATATAGAATATAGAATAGACTCCGTGACCAAGTGCTTATAATAACAATAATAACTTTATTGACACCAAAAAAATACATGTTCTCATTATTACAAGATATGTAAATGACAATTTTGGAATGACTGGAAGACTTATCTATTCATAACCTTTATGTTTTTGAACTCTGCCCCTTAAACTAGGCTACGCCTATATAAACTAGGTATGCAATGCACAGTGGCGGATTTACAAGCAAGCTGAGTAGGCTTGAGCCTAGGGCGGCAGATCTTTGGGGCGGCAAATTTGGGGACCGATTTTTTTTTTGCTACCTCAGAAATCAAAAAGATTTCTGCATGACGGTTTTACAGATAGAAGTCTGCAACAAATTTTGCCGATGACTTTCTCCTCTCACTTGTCATGTGTCGTGCTATAGTACGTTCCGTGAATCCGTTTAGCAATATTCCATATTCTAGAGTAAAACAGCAAGTTCGTCGCCCCCAACCAGTAATCGGCCTCTGCGCCCTCTGCCCGCACTTTGAATGAGCGGAAAGAGGGAAATTATAGGAAATGTATTTCCCTCTTCCCACTATCAACCTACTCATGCCAATCCTACTATTAGTTGGAGGCTGCGAACTGCATGGTTTGTATATAATTTCGCGATTTTAATTTGAATAAGTATAGTAACTAATTTAGTCAAAGACCTTATATACGAGTACAATAGACGAAGGATCTAGAACAAATCATAAATCGTACGTAAACAAATTATAAATCGTACATGATTGAGCTTCGATAAGCCGAAAAATGTACCTAAAAATTAATTGCAATTTAAAAAATAATTGAAAAATTAAGTGCAATTTTATCGAAATTTTGTTGTAAAAATAATCTAGGACTTGACAATTGTGGAGGCAAGGGCGGCAAAAACTTTACAGCCTGTACCTTGAAAATTTGTAAATCCGCCACTGGCAATGCATGCTGCTAATTGCAAATGTTGAGCGGAGCAAATGTTTTTATTACATATCAGAATCAGATTCGAATACTTAAATTAATTACTTAATCGAATAAAAATAAATCTATTTTCATTGTTGACGCACGTGTTTCCATGGCAACCCTTTAATCATCCGGTTTTTCGGTGATTATTCCTCCGTGGTCAGCTCTATTTTCATGATTTCAGAAATATGCACTCCCGGGTATGATTTCGACCAGCATGCTAAATTTGGTCAAAAACGGTCGAGCTGTTTCGGAGGAATAGGCACACGAACAATTTACACTTGTCGCCTAAGATTGAGCTCCACTTCGATCCGTTACGCTCTGCTCAATAAATAGTTTTGGGTTTGAGTTTAAGCAAGTAGTATTCAGCTAGAGACTTTTCATCAAATACTTCGACGTAAGACTCAAGCAAGCCGGTATGCTAACTTAGGCAGATTTTCGAATTAGCGGTACATAGTTCTAGTCTCGCCCAATATTCGTTCTTAATACAAGAGAAAAAACATAGGTAACCCTTTCTTGACAGTCGGGCAAAACAGCGAAATGCCTTTCGTACCCGTGTATTATTGAAGTTTATATGTTATGCGGCGGACATTATCAGCGTCGGCAAGTATAAGGACTTGATGTGTCAAGCAATGTGATTATCTTAAGGCAATCTAAAAAGCAATATATAAATGTTTTTCTACACCTATAAGGTCATAGTCTAAATAGGTATGTTCTATGTTATGTACTAGATCTATAGATTGTTCTTTGTGGAATGTAAGCCAGCTTTTATTATAAGGTAATTTTAAAATACCTTAAATGTTGTGCAAGTAGTATTTACCGCAGGGCGCCATTTTGGGTTTATACTTACGGGAGTATCCGGGACGCCGGGGAAAGGACGTATTAAGGTAGACTTTCGAACTAAGCGTCACAGACGCAGCGTCTATAGCGACTGACGCGGGCGTCTGACAACACAGCGCACAGCGGCACTGTGACGTCACTGACGCCGCGTTAGTGTCGCTGAGCTTGAAAGTCGTTGCTTGAAATTTCATACATTTGTACGGAACATCTATCTGTTGCTCTGT
Source organism: Nudaria mundana (assembly GCA_963556515.1). Classification (NCBI taxonomy): domain Eukaryota; kingdom Metazoa; phylum Arthropoda; class Insecta; order Lepidoptera; family Erebidae; genus Nudaria; species Nudaria mundana. The sequence goes on from OY748286.1 coordinate 7,694,539, forward strand.
CGCGGCGTCACAGTCGCGGCGCCATTGACGCTATACGCTTGGTTCAAAAGTCTACCTTTAAGGTGGAACATTTTAAAAAAACTGGTTACTCCGTCGTTTAATTCAATGTGCCTATAGCAAGTAATATTCAGCCAGACTTTTCATTACACTACTACAGACTCGAGGAAGCTGCAACTACTCAGTATGCTAACTTTAGCAGATTTTCTCCTAGAATGGAGAAAATCTGCTCTGAAAATCTCCTCATTCGTTTTAATAGAATATACCCGCGAAAAACATAGGTAACCCTTTCTTGGCAGTCGGGTAAAACCGCGAAATGCCTTTCGTAGCCGTGTGGGTACCATTGAAGTATAATATTATTATGTTATGCGGCGCACATTATCAGCGTTGGCGAGTATAAGGATTTGATGTGAAAAGCAATATGATTATCTTAATGGCAATCTAAATAGCAATATATAAATGTTGTTCTACACCTATAAGGTCATAGTCTAACTAGGTATGTTCTATATTACTAGATCTATAGCTTGTTCTTTGTTGAATGTAACCCAACTTTTACTATTAGGTTATAAAGCAATGGTAAGTAAAATGTTTTAAGAAAAAACTTTTTAAAATTTATAATAGCATTAATTTCTCTGTCTGTTGTTTACTGTCTCAGAGAGAACAGCCTAGAGCTAGGCTGTTCTCTCTGAGACAGTCTTGATAATGCCTCGTTTAGAGGCGAAACAATTGTCGACGATTTCTTGTCTTTTTAATTCTGCGAAAAATTAATGCTATTATAAATTTTAAAAAGATTTTTCTTAAAACATTTTACTTACCATTGCTTTGTGATGGATTTTCGCCAAGTAACGCCTGTTTCTATCCAATATTAGGTTATTTTAAAATATCTTAGATGTTGTGAAAATAGTTTTTGATCAAATCAAGACGTAAGTAATCAATATTGTATTTACAATTACTTGTTGGATATAAGAGAATATTTACAGGATTTATATACCATCGTTTTATTATGGATCATTAACACATGTCTACTTCTATACAATATACCATAGTACTTATACAATATACCATAATACAATAAACCATACCATAATATAATAAAAGCATCGAAGGGTCTGTAGTCTGCCTGTTTCCAAATATTGCCGAGGTCAAAGGGACAGACAAAAAATCCTAAAAAAATTGTTTTACTTTGATATCAATAGGTCAACACATATATGAACTACCTCTTGTACAGACAGCTCTTCAAATCTTTTATTATTAGTATAGTATATTGATAAAATTATGTTTATAATATATATGTACTATACCTACATTAAATTTATTAAAAAGTTACACCACTTGTGTTTTATTTAAGTATATACCTACTAATGTACTATATGAAAGTATATAATGAAGTAGTTACCTACTATCAGAAGCTGTTTGTATCGGCTAATCTCTGAAACGGCTGGAACAACTTCAACTGGACTCTCACTTGCAGATAGCTGATGTAACAAAGTATGATATGGGCAATTTTTTATCCCGGGAATTTGTTCCCGCGGATATTGGGAACTAGGTATTTCACCCGGACGAAGCCGCGGGTATCCGCTAGTATCAAATACAAATGGTAAATGGCTTCGCTTCCTCGTGCGTCACCCTGTTGTCACCCTAGGATAACAAATAAGTAAGTAGGTACAAAAATAGGATAAAAATGTAATAAAAAAGTATTATTCACGCATCATACTTTAATAGTTAAGGTAATAAGTAGGTAGGTATCGATAATAATTCACCACTTTACCACAAGCAAGACTTACCCCTTGCTTGTGGTAAAGTAATCTTAGAAAAATAAAATAGGTAGCTAGGTACCTATATTAAAAAAAAGTAAGTAAAACTATTAATTAAATGTCTTCTGGTTTCTCCATATAGGTAGGTCATCCAGCAAGCAGCTTAAAGCTAAATCTGTGTTGTAATAGGTAGGTACCTAATACATTACTGCCCTTATAGTGATTATGACTACTCATCCTTGAAAACCACAGAGCCTAGAACTGGTAGATGTTTGACCACTGGCTCATATGAAAAGATCTTTCTGACAGGCTCGCACCAAGATGCAAGAAACGAAAAAAACAGCAACCAGAACACAATCGTAAAAATCCAGTCCAATATGTAAAGGCTGCAAGAAATAAAGAAGTAATTGGTTGTATGTGGTTGTATGTGGTTGTATGGGTTGTATGTAAGATTGTTGTGTTGAACAATGTATAGACGTAGTAGTCAACACCAGCTATCTAGCGTAACGCAAAATACAATTAGTTTTATCTGTGGTGTCATTTCCTTTTCTATGACGGCCATCTGGGAATTTTGAGAGAATTTTGAAAGTTATCTGGGAATGTTCATTTAAAGAGTTATAAAAAACTCAAAACCTATTTGTTGTAGGAACTAGTATTGTTAAACAATTGGTTTATTTGTAGGGAAAAAAAATTGTTAAAAAAACGTTTATCTGATGCTTTTAAATTGAGGGACGATAAGTATTTTGCTGTGCATTTAAATTTATCCCTTTATTTTGTTAAGTTCCCAATAGACTTAGTCCTATACCTACGTACGGACACGTTGGATTAGGTATCTAATACCCACAAATTTACTGTTCTATTTTTTAATTGAAGAGAGGTAGACTTAAATCACTTCTATATTTCCGAAGGAAGACAGGGAACTTATTGTGCCCAAGTTTCGTTAGTCACTTAGTCCCCACGTACTGCCTACCCAATAGGTGACTTATTGTCGTTTCCAGGGCACCGTTTGTTAGCAGGTGCACCGAGTGCTGGTGAGGATGAATTGGGTCCTGAAAATGTTGATAGGGCTCCTTAACACCGTTAATTTTTGAGGCGAAATTATATAAAAAGAATTGTACGTACAGTGTGTAGTATGCTTTGTTGACAAAATTATTATCTGGATCTTCGTTCAAGCAATATACACGACCGCCCTCCACGCAGTTGGCTAGATAAGCATCGCGGTCAAAATCAATTATATTAGTTCTGAATATCTCTTGTTCTTCTTCATCCAACTCCTCATGTAAGCTATCATAATTTGGGCAAGGGAAACTCCATGGCCTCATTGTGAAATATTGTAGCACTTGTAAACCTTGGGATATTCTTTGTTGGATTCGTACCAGTCTGTGGAATACAGTGTATCCAGAAATGAAATTTAACGTACAAAAATATGATTTGCATATCATAATATACCGATTGCACAGCAAAACCTACTAAGTGTTGGGTAATCCGACTTGGATGGATTAGGTTACAAGACTAAAGGTCTTATAGTCTTCGTGGTTCTTTATTTTAATACCTAGAAATGGTCTTAGATCAATCTATGAATAAAATCGAATGAATGTTGATGAAAGCTACAAGTATTTTATTTAAGTTCAGTTTTCTGGTCCCTTTGTAGATGTGGGACTACCTATCGTTCGCTCGATGTTCAGTCACAATATCCGTATGGTTCAGTTTACACCAAGCTCGCAGGCGAGGTAGTACTAAATCCCCTAGGAGAGTAGGTATAGCTCTACACATAGCACTCGTAGGTACTACCTACTTACTACTGACCTGACTCCAGCCTTGAGTCTTACGGTGCCCTTACCTACACGGGCAAAAAAAATTAGGCGACGGTACCTATGTAGGTAGCAATATGAGCAATCATGGTCTATTGCGACCGCAAGCAATGTACTTCCGTGAGATACGACTTGATACAAGATATTACGCATAAGAGGTAGAAAGAGAAATTTCTATGTCCACTAGATATTCGGCGATTCGTAGCGGCAGCATTGGCGCAATATGGAATATAAGAAGCTGATACAATATGTCCGAATCTCAGGGCAACTATCTCTATACTACGTATATATACAGCGCTGATAACCGATCTGAACCACTAACAACTTCTCTGCACATCAGAGCAGTCAAACAGTCGAGGATGACGTAATGTCAAACAGCTTTCCAATTTTAGTTGCCGTGTGGCCTAAAATGGAACTAATTATTGTTTGTAGTTACTGTTCTGAGATCTTGTTTTTGACGTTCAATGTAATGTGGCGCCACTAGTGGAAAGCAAACATATACTGGGCAACCTGTATCAGAGCCTCTTAGTAGTCGCCACGAAGAAAAGGAGTGACACTTGTCATCTATCTAATGGTTGACTTGAGGTCCGAATCAATTGACGCTAAGTGCTCCATTTAATACTTACTCTTAGATTGATCCATTGTATTGCCGAGGAACTAATTAGCTCCCGTGTATTAGATAAGCGTCCTTTACTGCCTGAACATTCTTATTAAGAATGTTCAGGCAGTAAAGGACGGAAGAATTTCTTAATAGGCAAGCGGCAAACCCCCGAAAGTGCTTAGAAATGAAAATGACTGACCAATCAGTAAAAATGTGAATGCCCCTTTGCAAATTTGTACTTTTTGTAAACCTTGGACCAAAAGGCGTCGATTGGTAAGAAAACAAAATTTGTGCGGTTGGGCTATTAATTGTTAGGTATAAACAAATTAATTTGTTAACTGATAAAAAGTTGGTTTTTATATTAGAAAATGATTTCTAAGGGTAAAACGGGCAAAATAGAACATAAAAAAGCAAAAAAAAACGCCATGTGTGTAAATAAATTTTACGACGTGAAAAATGTATATTTTCTCATTTTGAAAAATAGTCAGTTGAAGTTTAAGATCTGATAAGTATTTTTATAAGATAAGGATTTTAAAATTTCTTTCGGTAATATCAAGCTACATTTTTAGCAAGTAACATAAGCTATATAACATCACGACAGAGTTAATAGGAGCGGACCAGCATTGCGTGTAGACTATAGCTTGTTGGACGTTAATAACCGCAATTTCTCAGAAATGGTAATTCCTAGGAAAAAAGTAGGAAGGACTTATTTGTAGGTTATTTTATTATCTACAATTTTGTACAAAATTAATTTTTGATATAATTCACTGTTTACGAGAAAAATCCAAAAAACCGAAAATTTTCATCTTTCTAACTTTTCAACCTTGAATAACATTTTTAGCACAAGTCGGATCGATGGGAACTTTTGATATTTGATTTATAATGATGTACTTAATATCTGCACCACTTTGCAGCTCTATACGAATTAATGCAACCTTACAATTTTGTTCCGAATAATTTAACTGGATAACTCTGTTAGCTACCTGATTTGAGATTTCTTTTTGAGATATTGGGGTAGGACTCGGTAAAATAAAGCTAGTTACGAAACGTGAGCTAGCTTGCTGTTACTCAATATTTTTCAATGTTCTACGGCCCACGTACTATGTGGTTTAGTAACAAAAAATAAGTGACAGTTATACTAACATTCTCCTCTGCCCTAATATCATCAGCAAAAAGTCAACCAAATACGCCGGCACCAAGTGGTAGCAGACTCTTCGGAATTCATGCAGCCAGGCGTTAGTAGTGATATCACCATTAGGGTACCAAAGCGGCCACGCTAAAGGTCGGTAAGAGTTGTACTGTTTCCCGAAATTAAGGACTTCTGCCCAGGTAGTGGGATGCTGGTGTCCAACATTCAAATTGTATACAGGAAGTGACTGAGGTCTGAAAATTGAACATTAGTCGTACCTACCCAAGTTGCTGAAGATGTAGACATACCTAGGTACCTTGTTTACCAGATCGTTTCAGTTTTCACTGTTAATAAAATACCAGCTAAAAATTAAATGTATACCACCAAACAAATAATTTTAAATCGATCCAGTCGTTTATCAGACATTTGAGTATTACCGACACTTATACGCGATCCTGGTGATTCTGCATGATTTAGATTTTCTATTCCTGTTCCAACTCAGTCAAAAGTATTATGATAACTACGAAGAAAAAAGGTAGAGTCGGTTTTTAAAATTTTCGTTTCCTAACGATTCAGATACGAGTAGGTAACTACTATAACTGTATAATTTCCTGCAATAACATCACACGGCGGCCGGCTCATGTCCTCAGGCTGCTTTCATATTCTTAAAATATGTATACTTACCTAGTACAGCCGCATGAAGAAATGAATAACGTAAAAAAACCTTACATATCGTTTCTGGACCCTTCAGCAAAACCGATGGCAATGACACCGTTAATAGCAATGTCTACAGGGATCACCTGCGCTTTTAATGATCCGTCACATAGCATGGTGCGGACGACGCCTTTTCCAGCTGCTATCATCAAGCCTACCGGTCCGTTTAAGCTGTCCACCCAACCCGGCACGGGGTTTTTCAATGCTGGACATACTAAAATAGAAATAAAATATCCCGTGAAGTACCTACATAGGTAGGTACGTAGTCGTACCTACATAATTACGTCTGTTTCTCAAAAGAGCAGACATTCCTTGGGTTGCGTGCTGCAGGGCTGAGGGCCACGCAGATGCACTCTCCGACGACGCGACGCGGGATAAAACCCGACCGAACCGTGTGACAGATGCCACATAAGCCAAAGTCCGCCGGCGAGGCGCCACAGGGAATATTATACTTCCGGGCCCCTGGCAATGGACCTAGGGCATTGTATTTTTTAGGCCGCGGCCCGGGGCCACGGACTAAAAAATACATTTGACCAAGACACTCAGGGCGTTTACTTCGTTTATTTCGTTTATTAAATAGTTATATGTACTTACATTATGTTACGGTTAAAGTGACTACTAGAATATTATTAAGTAGGTATATTATTATATTCTCATGGGTATGTAGTACATATTATATTCATATCATACATAAATAATATAATGTCACCAATCATACTAGAAAACTTACCAATACTTGGACGAGCGATAACAACTGGCAGTTCATTATAAAAAGCGTCCGCAACAACGGATTCTGCGAGGCGTTTAGAAAATGTATAGCAGTTGGGATGTCGGCCCAGCAACGAAGGAGTCAACGCATCCAGCTGGTTGTCATTCAACCATTCGACCAGCTTCAACATATGGCTCGGGTTTATTGGAGGCGCGTGTAGCTACAAACGTGATTGAAATTGTCAGTATCATCGTCATACCCGTAAATACGTAATGGGTGACCAGAAAAGGACAAAACCTGGAAATAATTTTCTTTTGGTATTCGTTGGGGCAGGTACTTCTCTTCTGCATAATGAAACTAGCTATTTGTATTTTTTTTCCGGGTTAAAACCTATTAGGCTATTGATTGCTTATTAATTTACTGCGAATCAGCGGCGGCCTTACCCATTGCAAGGCTCCGGGCGTCAGGTCGTTGCGAGGCCCCTTTTTTTATACCGCGGCCCAATGCCTCGGCCGCCCCTACGTTCATTGCTGGGCGCCCTAGGTAGGTACGCACTCAGAAGTATTTCCTGTGGCACCGGCGGACTTTGATCATTGGGGTCGAGTTTTATCCAGCGTTCGGTGAGAAAATGTGCGTTCTGCGGGGCTTCAGCAGTGCAGTTGATCGTAGATGAGTCTGCGGCGCCCTGGCCACCGACTTCGGAACTCAGCAGGGAGGCTACGCCTCTCGGCCGCCACCTTCGCGAGCATGACGTGCTCGAAGGACACGACCACGTTCCACCTAGTCCCGCTGGAGACCCATGGCTCAAAGCATGGTTTCCACTGAGAGGGTATTCACGCCTAGATCCACGATGAGGTCCCAGCGCTGACTTACCCACGCTGAGCGCTCCACAAGCGTGTGGAGTGCGGTGCCTTCGCTGGACCCCTCGTAGTCTTGACACTGGAGCGTGACCTCATGATTGATCCGGTCACCGTGCCGCCAGTGCAGCCATGATCGGCCCTACCGCTGCGAGGTTATTTTTTTATTTTTTATTAAATATTTACCGCTGCGATTGTGGTGTTTGCCCATCGTGTTTGATAAAGTCGCACCTTCCATGTGTCCATGAGATCCTGGCTGGTTTAGGAGCGCTGTACCTCGATTTCTCCAGACGCAGGCCTGTGGTCCCGCTTTAGAACCCCCTTGAGCCAATGAAACAGTGACGCAAAGGCTCTTGCTTCCGGGTCCCATGGAGGGGTTCCAGTTAAGAGAAATGCAGCCTCAAAGAAGATCGTGCGTTACCCTCTTCATATCTTGCCAGACCGCTGAAGACCGTTCGACGGTCTGTTTAAAACAGCCACGTTGTTGGCCGTCAATCTGGCCGCCCATACCGGGGCGTATTAGGCCATAATCCGACTCCGTACCTCGTACCCCGGGAAGTACTGCGAGGCCTTTTCTCTTTCTTGAAAATTATATAGCATCATCATCACGCCTTTTTCCCCGAAGGGGTAGGCAGAGGTGTGCAAACACACCCACATCTCGCCAGCTATGTTAGGTCCCATGTAATAGGGGGCGAGCCTATTGCCATCTACCGGGCACAACTTCCAGACTCTGGGATAATTATCTGGATAAAATTCTAAAGAGAATTATACGTTATCCACTAGACCCGGGAATCGAACCCGAGACCTCGAGTGTGGCAGTCCGTACATAGTACCATTGTGCCACCGAGGTAGACCAGTTTTAGTTTAGTTTACCGTTATGTTATAATCTTAATAAATAATTAAGGATAAAATTAAAAATTAAAAAAAAACTTTAATATATTTAAAAACTAGCTGTTGCCCGCAGCTCCGCCTGCGTGTTACTTTAGATCTACATAACTTTTTTATTTATGAACCGATTGAAAACCAAACGTTAAATGTTAAGTTGAATAAACCACAACGCATTACTGAAAACCGCAAATTCAAATCAAAAATCTTAAGATACGAAAATATGAAATATTATTTATTATTTTCGTCGTGTGTGATAGTCTATTGAATTGTATGGCGAGCGATATTGTATCTCAAGATAAAATATTATAGTATCTTAGCCGTGTGCAGCGCCCCTTAGTGAACTCCACTGCGGGTGACGTAACCTACGACAAACTTATTATTTGCGGTTGGTACAGTAATCGGGTCTAGGGATCGAACCGCAAAATTAAGTTTGTTTTTTATTGTATATACTTTTCCGTGATAAAAAGTAACCCAGTAGGTGCCCAGGATATTAAAGAATAATTATACCAAGTTTTATCGTAATCGAACCGGTAGTTATTGCGTGATGCCTGAACAAACAGACAAAAAATTTTTAATCACATTTTTGGTTTCGGTGTCGGTCTAGTAACACCCCCTGCCATTAATTATTTTGATATTTTCCACTCTACAGATAAAGATACAGATATAAGATACAGATACAGATAGAAAGATACAGATCTAAGGCCGCCACTGCTGTGAATCATTGCCCGTTGTTTTATGTCTGGCAAATGTTTCTTATTTATTTATTTATTATTTATTTATTTTATTTTTTAGGAAAGCTTACAGCTATTGAGTTTACAATCATTAATCAAGAGTGGTCAGTGACACTTGCCAAAAACAACACATATAGTGATGACACTATAGTCGCCGGTTTGAAAATAAACATAATGAAAACAACGAAAAAAAAAAGAAACAAAACACAAAAAAAAAAATCCAAACATTGTACACATCAACATACCGTCACCAAAATAACAAAATAAAACAGTTCATAAAAAACTAGATTGGGTCCAGATGCCTGTTCAAGGTCATCTGTCCTCTGCCGTCGCCGTCGTCGTCCCAAAGTACTCCCTATTAATTAGTTTTCTTACACTGTGTGCACTAGTACAAAAGAGGTCGATTTCAAATTGCGCAGATAAGTCGTTAAATGCCCTCACACTACGTATACTGAAGCTATTGCGTCTATAATTTGTTGATGCAAACGGTGCATGCAGGAGCGGTCGCCTACGGAGGCCATTCTGGTTGGTCTGCAGACACAGGTTATAGAGCAGATCCGGACAATCCACAGATCCGTTAGCAATGTTTATTAGAAAGCAGATGTCACTAGTGTTGCGTCTCATTTCCAACGGCAGGAAGTGATACCGCTTACAACGGTGATCGTAGTCAGTTGATGACTGTTTCCCCTTGTAGTCCAGGTAACGAAGGAATTTTTTCTGTATTGATTCGATACGGTTCCTGTAAATGTCGTATTGCGGGTTCCAAACTTGTGAGTTGAACTCGAGGTGGCTGCGCACGTAGGAGCAATACAGGATTTTAATACATTTTAGGGACTGGAATTCCGAGCAGGTTCTGATGATGAACCCCAAGGCCTTACATGCTTTGCTGACGATAGCCTCAATATGGCCATCAAAGATCAGTTTGTCGTCATGCAGCACACCCAGGTCTCTAATATTGTTCACCCTACTTATGTTTTTGCCATCTAGGGTGTATCCTGGGCCGATTACAGACAACTTACGTGTAAACGTCATGAAATAACATTTAGAGATGTTAAGTTCTAATTTATTTATGTTGCAGTAAGCTGTAAATCGCTCAAGGTCCGACTGAAGTTCTTGAGTGTCAGATATGTTGCGAATTGGCTTTAGGATTTTCATATCATCTGCGTACAGTTATATTCGGGAATGAATGAAACAATTCTTTATATCTATAATAAATAGGGTAAACAACAGAGGTCCTAGAATTGAGCCCTGGGGTACACCAGAAGGAACAGAAATCCAGCCGGAAGTATACCCTCGAAGTACAACTGCCTGCGTGCGATTACCTATGTAAGAGGAGAACCATCTAAATAAGTCGCCGTGGATTCCTGCAGCTAGTAATTTCCTGAGTAGCACACCATGATCAATCCGGTCAAAACATTTAGCGTAATCTGTGTAAACGACATCCAGTTGGCCTCCCCCCTCCATTGCTGATGTTATTATATCGTTAGAGAGAATTAAGTTCGAGGCCGTGGACCGGTTTCTAAGGAAACCATGTTGTTCCTCCCCAAACTGATGCCTCATCGAATCGTAAACATCAGAGTGGACTACGCGCTCCAGAACCTTTGATAATAAACACAGCTTGGAAATAGGGCGATAGTTTTCTACCTGCGATTTATTACCTTTTTTGAAGATAGGGGTAACAAAAGCTGACTTCCACAACCGCGGTACAATACCCTCCTTTAATGACCGTTCAAACAAAAGACAGACGGGTGTAACGAGACTTTTAGCACAATTAATTATAAAAATTGGGGGTATCATGTCTGGTCCTCCCGACTTACAAGGGTCAAGATCAGTCAGCAACTTGAAGATACGATCCGGGGATATCTCTACGAAGTCCAAGTTTACAGAATTATCCGAGTGCGCGTGATCATCGACATCGCTGTCGACAGACACAAGATCAGTTGCTTGGTATGTGGAACGGAAGTAAGCAGAAAACAGCTCCGTAATACCCTCACCTGTATCCGCAGTTCTATCCAAATATTGCATAACGTTGGGCAAGGCACCACTACTTTTTCTGTTCTTAACAAAAAAAACTTATCTATATGAATACCTATATAAAGCAAAGTCGTGTTGGTTAAGACATTAATAGAATCATTTCAAAAAAACCAATGCGGTACGAAGTTCGCCGGGACAGCTAGTTGGTAAATATAATAGGTAATACGTACCCTTTCTCCTAACACTTTATAGTCGGGGTAACAGAAAGCAGTTGACAGATGAACAAACACAGCCAAGTGCTTCATCACCCGCGCGATGCCTAAGACTCTTCGAGTACCACCTGTGTTCATGTTGACATTATCTCTTAAAGGAGCTTCGAGCCGCAACGTAGCAGCGAAATGAAATACCACTGATACTTCATTAGCTAAGATCTCTATTTCTTCATCGAAGAGGCCCAATTGCTCCAAAAGTACGTCACCATGTATAGGTTTAATTTTGTTCAAGGCTTCTGGGTTTTCAAGTCTTATACGTTCAAAGAGCTGAAAGTAAGGTAGGTTTAGTGTACATGATTAAGAAACATAACTTTTTAAATTGTATTACTACGCGTATTGTAGTATTACTTTTTAAAACCTCATTGAGCGGAGTTTACGAAGCTCTTTCTTAGACGACTCGTGTATTTCGTTCGTGATCGAACTCCTCATAAACGACTGGACCGATCTTTTTGAAATTTGGCACGGTCATAGTGACCATCACCGTGAGTGCATATATCTGAATTCATAAAGATCGGTCCAGTCGTTTAGGAGTTCGACCCGGATCGACAAACTGAGCTCCATTATTGCAACCTAGTATAACTACAATTAAATGAGCCAAGTACACACTACAGATCTTTTTTTGTTGGATAAGTCAGTAAGCTTACGTTACGTGGGTTATGAGGTTAGATCCTGTCTAACATAATAATATTTGGTTTCACAACATACCCTGTAACTATGTAGGTACCTATACTACCTATACTTAACAGGAAACACTCGGTTGGATTTGGTTCGCGGTCGTAAGTTCCTATTTTTCATATTATTATCACGACCTACCGTAGATTTTCAAACGGCCAACTCTGTTATGAATATTAATTGCTGAGTGGTAAGAATATTAAGGGTAACTTTTTGTGACCTGAAGTGAACCCAAAAGTGGGTTTAAGTAACATTTGACTCCCTAACGGTAATTAGGGGAAACCAAGGAGAGTTGTGACAATATTTGATTTAAAGGACATATCTCATTATTGAAACATTCCACGGTTGGAGTGGGTATAACGAAAATGCTCAGGATGGTTTGAAAAGGTTTTATATGTGGTCACCCTGTACCATCGTAATTGCATTACACTCCCAAATGCCGAGGTTGTGAGGCCGCAATCCATGCGCTTGCAACATACCTTGACAGTAGCGAAGATGGAGAGGTCATCTTGAAAGTTGACCTGAAAAACGCCTTCAACTCTGTAAACAGGGACACCTTGCTGACACAGGCCAAATTAGAAACCCCCAAAATATTTAATTTTCTTTGGCAATGCTATAGTCAGCCAACAAAATTAATTTATAAAGACCACCTTTTGAATTCAGCCGTTGGATGTCAGCAAGGTGATCCGTTGGGACCAGTCATCTTCAGTTTGGCCATTAACCCAATAATTCAAAAAATAAAATCGGTACTTAGACGACGGGACTTTAGGGGGAAAAGTAGAGACAGTTTTACAAGATTTAGCCCTAATAAAGAACGAGTTTCAGTCAATTGGCTTAGAACTGAACCCGAATAAATATGAGATTTTTATATCTGAAAACACAGATAAATTAACAACAATCTCCAAATTCAACTGTTTGGCTCCCAACATATAAGTTTTGGCCAAACTTCTTTACGCCTCCTAGGGTCCCCGATTTTAGAAGATGGCTTTTCCACTTTTATCGAGGAAAAAATTCAAAATGTTGATCAGGTTATTGATAGTCTATGTAATATCAGTATTCATTCAGCTTTCACTATTCTTCGTTTTTGTCTTTTCGTACCCAAATTTACACATGCCCTCCGTTCAGGACAATTTTGGAAAAATTTAGAAATTTTGGGCAGACTAGACAACTTAATACATAATTCTTTGTGTAAAATTTTAAATGTAAATATTAATGACCGGGCCTGGGTCCAAGCGTCTCTTCCAGTTCGCTTGGGCGGGCTAGGTATTCGTAGAGTCACAGATGTCAGTCTGTCAGCATTTCTGTCGTCGGTCCATAGCACCGAAGAATTAGTCAGGAGAATTTTGTCAAATACACTGATTGATTCCGAGGTGCGATGCAAGACCGATGCCATAAATGCTTGGAGGGTGTCTTGCCCCGACACTGACCTGCCCTCACGCCTAGGCCCACAGCGACTGTGGGATTCACCGCTCTGTAAATTGAGAATTAATACACTAATTGACACTTCTGTCAATATTTCAGAGCGTGCACGCCTACTAGCTGTTGGAGAATGGGAGTCAGGGTTATGGATCCAGGCGCTCCCATCGCCCAACATCGGTACAATGTTGGACGACACAACCTTCCGCATTGCCACTTGCCTTCGGCTGGGTACACCTTGTGTATCCCCGCATCATTGCACCTGTGGAGTAGCCGTCGATAATCTGGGACACCATGGCCTTTCTTGTAGCAGAAGCGCAGGTCGTATACCTCGGCACGCTATCCTAAACGACATAATTCGTAGGGCTCTTTCCACCGCAGGTCTTCCGGCCGTACGTGAACCAAATGGTTTAGCACGAAGCGATGGAAAGAGACCGGACGGTATGTCTATGCTACCGTGGAAGATGGGAAGGCATTTGGTGTGGGACGCTACATGCGTTGACACCTTAGCACCTTCACACCTTCCAAGCACATCCGGATGTGCCGGCGCTGCTGCTGCATCGGCTGAAGGCCTTAAACGGCCTAAATATGCTAACCTAGCAGGTGATTACATATTTGAGCCGTTTGGGGTTGAGACACTGGGGTCATGGGGTCCGAGTGCTCGCCGCCTTTATAGAGACATTGCTAAACGCCTAATCGATGCTTCTCAGGACCAGAAGGCTGGCTATTTTCTAGCCCAAAGAATAAGCATCGCCATCCAACGTGGCAACACAGCCAGCATTCTGGAAACCTTCCCAGTCGGCAATGACGCGGAGGATTTTTTAAACGATATTTTGTAATGTAAATATTTTTAGTCTATAATTATGTATATTTTGTATATAATATTATTTGATTAAATATTACTCCCAAAATGTAAACTTGTACATTTGTAATGATATTATGATGTCATTAGTGTCAGTGGATATATAGATGTCAACTCGAAAAACGTCAAGTCTTGGATTGCGCAGATTCACCATACGGAATTCAAATCATTACAAATATTACAATATGTGTTTAAATATTTTAAGAAGTAGGCTACTAGCTACCTACCTATTTTTTTTGTGTAAACTTAATCATTATATTCAATACATATTGTTTAAATGTTTTAAGGTTGTAACATATCATTGGTTATAACAATATACTTTCTGTAAAGCCTCTCTTGTTGTTGCCTTATTGAAGTCTCCTATCATCACACACGCCGTTCATTTATGAACTGGTGCCCGGGGATAGGTATAAATGTCTCATAAGCCTCCTCGTTGAACCAGCTGGTGGGTGAGATTGACTTTTCAGTGTTACAACCTGACCAATATTTGTACGAAGCTCTTTCTTAGGCGGCTCGTATTTCGTTTGGGATCGAACTCCTCCTAAACGATTGGACCGATCTTTTTGAAATTTGGCACGGTCATAGTGACCATCACCGTGAGTGCATGTATCTGAATTCATAAAGATCGGTCCAGTCGTTTAGGAGTTCGACCCGGATCGACAAACTCAGCTCATTTATTGCAACAGCAGAATGCATTGCATACCTAGTTAATCTTCTATCTCCTTCTTATGTTAAAGTAATAATAAAAATGAATTGCCGTTCGTTGTTTCGCTAAAACTCGAGAACGAAAAACTACCGGTTCGATTACGATGAAACTTGGTATAATTATTGTTTAATATCCTGGGCACCACGCTGGGTACTTTTTATCCCTGAAAAGTAAATACAATAAAAAACAAACTTAATTTTGCGGTTCGATCCCTAGACCCGATTACTGTACCAACCGCAAATAATAAGTTTGTCGTAGGTTACGTCACCCGCAGTGGAGTTCACTAAGGGGCACTGCACACTGCTAAGATACTATAATATTTTATCTTAAGATAAAATATCGCTCAACAGCTATACATAATAAATCATTAACTGGTGATCAAGAAAGCTATAACACGCAGACGGTGCTGCGGGCAACAGCTAGTACATAATAAATCAGTAACTGGTGATCAAGAAAGCTATAACACGCAGGCGGAACTGTGGGCAACTGCTAGTTATAATAATATAGCAGTCACACTGGAGCGATAAAAGAGCTAAAAGAGGCCTTTTTAGGGTTAACTCAAGAAATATTCACTATAAAATTCCCTATTATTACCGAATCATTTCCACGTTTGTGGGTTGTAGTGTCGTATATGGCGACAGCGTATTTTATTTTTATTATTTTATTAAATCCCAGGAAAGTATTTTTTGTTTTTGTTCACAAATTCTTTATTTTCTCAACTGACTTCTAAAATGGAGGAGGTTCTCAATTTGACTGTTTTTTTTGGCCAGTTTTTTCTTGTTATTTTTTTTATTCAAGACAAGTATGTAAGTATTTAATTATTGTTTTTAAATTAAGTTGCTTCAAAATAAATATAAATAGGTATCAATAGGTGAAAATGCGTATCTATATTATTATAATATCCTATTGTGCAAAAATTACGTAATAATCTATGCTTTAGCAAGAGTTACTGATGAAAAACAAACGCCATCCAAATTTAAAGTAGTACTTATTCTAGCCGACACGTGTACCGTGGCGCCGTGCTGATATTTTATTAAAAAAATTTAAATTAGAGTTTTAAAGACCCGAAAACTACTTATCTAATCGTAGAAAAACTTTTTAAATATAGAAATATTTTCCTAGACTGGAATTCCGAGTGTTTCCAGTTTCATACCAATAAAGTTCGGATCATTGGTATGAATAGCGGTGGACGTTTTTTGAAGTGGATGTTTCACCCCATGGGGTGAAAGACCCAGTCTTTTTTTAGACTTCCGCATTCGAACCACTGGTATGAATGAGGAATTACTGTTTTTAGGTTCCGGATTCGAACCAGTGTTATTTTACCACTACTGAACAGTCATACACGAAAGTGTTATTACATCAATTCATTTTTATTTACTTAGATGTGAGCAAGAGCTTAATAGTAGATCACCGTGCTATGTTATCGCTATCGCTATGGGGATTCAAAGTATGTTTTTTGCTTCGATGCTATATTAAAATAATAATTGTGTGGGTATAATACATAGTTATATAAATAATGTAATAAACTCAACTCCATCAATTCTGACACTAAGCAGGGCTTATATATGATTGGTTACTATATTATATTGAGTAAGATATAAATAAATAAATATGTTAGAACACTCGAACTCAACGCCATCTAATGTCTATGTTTAATTTATATGAAAAACTACAAAACTCCGGAGTTAAAACGTAGTTCTGCTATAACATGTAGTATATTTATTATAATCAATATTTAAACCACGTTACCCTTAAACCGGTCCAAAACGCTCAGGTAAACGCTAGTTTGTTTCTTAAAATAAGCCAATAGGCGAATAGCTTGTCTTTTTATGTGCTTGCTAGTGTGATTGGTAGACGATTACAATGATGTCGTCGTTTCTATGCAGTTGGTTTTAGTTCCAAGACGAGAATTGTGCGCGTGAATTGTGCTTTTTTTGGTAAGTAGATATTTTATTTTGATTTTAATTTTTATTAGTTTCTTTAAGATATTATGTCCATTACATACTTTTGTTTTATTAAATTTGAAATATATATAAATATGTACATATTATACATATAAAATAACCAAAGTCCGATAGAAAAAGAAACTGAACGGCTCTTAGTTATTCGACAACAATGTAATTCAATCATTAAATATATTAAACTACACTATTTTCGAATTTAACTAAGATCTCTTCAGTGGTTTTCGCGTGAAAGAGTAAGAAAGATCCATCAAATTTCATACCAATAAAGTTCGGACCATACGAATCGCGGTGGACGTTTTTCAGAAGTGGGTGTTTCACCCCACGGGATGAAAGACCCAGTCTTTTTTAGACTTCCGAATTCGAACCACTGGTATGAATGAGGAATTATTGGTTTTGGGTTCCGGATTCGAACCAGTGTTATTTATATATAATTTAACTAAAGATCCATCAAATTTCAATCCGTACAAACTTTAAACTTTATAACATTAGTAGAATAATAGATTAATAATTATTAAATTTAAGACTTAGTAAATTGTATTACAGGATATCTCGCCTTTAAAATGTTCGAAGTACCGTCTACTTTACGTGGTCCGTCTACTACTACTACTACACAGAATTTGAAATAACCAAGAGAGGTCGACGTATGTTGTGTCAAGGTGGATACGATTATACTTGGAAACGTAACAATATCGACGGTTCTGAGATATGGAGGTGCTCTAAAAGGCTCTTACAAATGTTATGCAATACTAAAGGTGCATTTGTCCCCATTCGAAATACTTAGTAACATAGTTAACAAATAGCCTAATCTGTGATCATTATTATTAATTTACATTTAATTTAAGTGACAGACTGATCTGGGATATACAAATGATTTAGTTATTTTTTTAGTTTGTTATAAGGATAATCAACCCTCAATCTGTGATTTGATTAATAGTTAATATGTTTTATGTAAATATTTCACTCAATCTATGATTTTTATTAGCTGTTAAGTTAGACTAATCTGCAATCTATAAATCATTTAGTTACTTTTTTAAGAGTATTAAACTTTAGTCTTTGATTTTATTTATAGTTAAGTTAATGTTAACTATTGCAACTCAATCTGTGATTTTTATTAGCTGTAAGTGAATTTGTTAGTTTAATATTCATATTTTATTTTCAATATTTAATATTTACACTTTAATACATTATAATATCGTTATAAAGAGATTTTTTTTTTATAATATATTATATTAATATAATATATATATTTTTTATAATTTTAATATAGTATATAGTTTCATTAAAAACGATTACACCACGAATTAAAAAGAGAAACTTAGAATATTAAGAAAGAAATTATAAATAGATCACAAAAACTGATGTCATCGGCGGGATTCGAACCCACGGCCTTTCCCTAACAGGGAGACTGCTCTGCCAACTGAGCTACGATGACCACTAGTGACCACTAGTGGTCATCGTAGCTCAGTAGACATCAGTTTTTGTGATCTATTTATAATTTCTTTCTTAATATTTTAAGAATAGTTTAAGCAAACTCATTGCTTTGAAATACATAAATATAGAGAAACTTAGACTTTAAATATTTGATTTTTACAACTCATAGTTTCATTAAACCTTTTCTTCTCGACAGTATTTCCAAAGTATATAAAATAATAAAAAAGTAAAAATGGTCCGAATCTGGAACTCAAAAGCAGTACTTCCGCATTCATACCAGTGATTCGAATGCGGAAGTCCAAAAAAAGACTGGGTGTTTGGGGTGAAACACCCACTTCAAAAATCGTCCACCGCGATTCATACGATTGGTCCGAACTTTACTGGTTTGAAAACGAAAGATATTGACTTAAATATTATGAACCATTACCCGTAACGCCACCTAGTTTAAAATAATTCAAGTAACACGACAGGCCTGAAAATTATGTTCCTGATAGACTGCCAGTGGCTATATATAATTTTATTATAGTCAGAAATAAGTATCTACTCGTATTATTGACGAGTAAGCTAAGGTACCTTTAGACGAAACATGTCTTCTATTCTTTCAGTGATTCCTTTCTCTCTCTTAGGCCTTAAAAGAACGTAGATTGTACCGATGTCAGGAATAGTATAGAGAAGCTTTTCTATCAGAACTTTGCCCATAAATCCTGTCCCTCCAGTGACAAGTATGTTTCTACCTTTGTAGAATTCTCGGATTGAAATGGACTCCATATCTGTAAAAGAAATATACATGAAATATAACCACCTACTTATATGGATGGAACAAAATACGAGTATATCGAAGGACCGTTTATTTTACAGAATTTGTTTGAAGTTATGCTTCTATGTTTTTTCGGTCCACTGTTTATTGCATAATTTTACGTATCTTGGACTAACTAATACATCAACATCAACGTCGTTGAATTAACTAAGTGAATTTAAAGGAACATCAGTCAGTCTGCTTACCATTTAGGTAAGCAAACCTTCAAAAATTGAATTACGAGTATCGGTATTGAGAGATTACGAATATGAACCGATGTTTTGGTTATGATAGCTTGAGTTGAGCAGAATCTAAGGGCCTTTAAATTAAATGTTGAGAGTTGTAACGAAACCTTAGTCCCGATATATTACCCTCTCGCTGGGGACCATGCTTCAAGCCATGGTATCCAGCGGGAGTAGGTGGAACGCGGCCGTGTCCTACTGCGAGCAAGTCATGCTCGCGAAGGAGGCGGCCGGGAGGGAGAGGAAGCGTACCCTCCCCGCCGAGTTCCGTAGTCAGCGGCGAGGGCGCCGCAGACTCATCTACGCCCAAGACCATCAACCTCCATGATCGGGGCCTGAGGACGGCGGAATCGCCACCCGCCGTCCTTACAGAAGCAGGCTAGAAGGGTTGCGTGCTGCGGGCCCTTTGCTCCATAGCACGCAACCAGATTCACTCACTGACGCAGGATAAAACCCAACCCCCAACGACGCGGGATCCTAATCCCGACCAAACCACCGCAGAGACCACAGAGGTGGTCAAAGTCCGCCGGGCGCCACTGGAAATACCTGCTTGTAATCAGAGACGCCCGGCCACTCCAGGGCGCCGCCCGTACTTTGAGGTCGGAGGTAAACTCCGACCGAGGGCGCTCCTACTGACCCGGAGTCTCCAGCCGTATCGGCTGAAGGTTTAGGGCTCTCTGTTTCCGACGAGTGCGGAGGAGCACATCCCTTCGCGCATGGCTCTGTCTCAGACGCCCAACACGAATAGCAGCAGCGAAGACGACGTACCCGAAGTCAGAAAGGGTGAGTTAAGAGCGATGGTACTTGTACTTGGGCGCCGAAAAACCACCGCCTCTGGACCCGACCAAACCCCGGAAGAGGCCACTGGAAATTCTCTGGAAAAAACTAAACCTGCCATAGGTTTAGTTTGTTTTAAAAACTATTTAAGTACCTACTATGTAATCTCTGAACTTGACTTTTTTAGTGATACCTGTTACGATTATTTTATCAATAACGATTAAGCTGTGTTTAAGTCCTGTTTAAGTATTACTTTACAAAAATTAAGCAATTTAAATAAAAATTATGTTGATACCTATTTATTGAATTTTTAGTATTATTAAAAAAAGTATTTCACGTGGATGGCGCCGAGAGTTGCTAAATATGTAACTGAAGAGTAGAAACTACGCAAATGTTTAATTAATGTTTAAAATTAGCTGTGTGTTAATAGTTATAATCGGTATAACATATTTGCGTAATAAGTATGTAAGAATTACTTACCTAAATTAATAATTGAAATTAAATTATTCGATTCCACACACTTCCGCTGGAGACCATGGCTTGAAGCATGGTATCCAGCGAGAGGATAAACCTGGCTTGGTTAATGTAAAGTACCTACATAGAGGTAAAATACGGTTTTCGACAAACGTAGGTACTTTTCGTTTTTTAAATACTTAGTTTTTATTGTGCTAGGTATATAACTTATATTCCTAGGTATTTAGGTTCATAGTTCAAAGGTAAGAAAGCAATAGTGTCCGAAACTCTATATTAGTCATTTTAAAATGAACAATCAAGAACAAGTTTACAAGAGTTAGAGAAAAAAACTTTGTAATACACTGAAGGACGTTTCTTGTGCACCCAATAGTCCCATCTCATGATCATTATAAAACCAGTTTTTAGTCATGGATAAATGTTGTACAACAACATCTAGCTTATATTGTTATCATTTTGTAACGTTAAACCTACGGTGTCACGTGAAGACAATCCCATACAAATAATGAAACAAGGAATTGACTAAGCGAGCGAAGCATCTACATTTTGTGACTGGAATATTTTGTTGTCGTCTGTTCGGGTTTTTGTTCCAGATTATAGCGGCCACATTTTTGACGTGACAACGTCTTATAATTCGATGGAGCTGCACGCACGAAAAAAATGGGGCGTTCCATTTAAGGCTTGAAGTGCAAGCGAGAGCGCAGAACGAGCGACAAAGAGGCACAATCGGCCTCCGCGTTCGGCAGTTATGACGTTGTCACGTTCAACTATCGTCAGTAAACCGACTTTACAGACAACCGTTTTTTTTATACGATACTAGCGGACGCCCGCGGTTTCGCTCGCTTGACAAATTAAGTATCTACAGGCCTCCGTCACTCGCTCAAGGCAAGGCCGCGCGCTATATACCTACCGCTCGGCGTACCTTCGAGGGTACAAACTGGCAGAGGGCTGCCGAACGCCCGCCTGAGCGCTCGCATCGCACCGCACTGCACGTTTTCCGCGCTTACGCTTCTAAATGCAGAAACCACGTAATTATTGTGCGGATTATAGTAGTATGCAAATGGTATGCACTATTTTAATAATAACAAAATGCATTTTTAACTTGGGTTTCATTTACTTACATTTCCTTTTGTTTTTCGTGCACCGGGATTACGTTATGTTTGGCTAACAAAAAAAGCGGCCAAGTGCGAGTCGGACTCGCCCATGAAGGGTTCCGTAGCAGCAATTAACATAATATTTGAATTTTTACGATTTATGGCGTATTAAAAAAAAACTACTTACTAGATCTCGTTCAAACCAATTTTCGGTAGAAGTTTGCATGGTAATGTACAACATATATATATTTTTGTTCTATCATTCTATTATTTTAGAAGTCAGAGGTGGGGACACATTTTACCACTTTGGAAGGGTCTCACGCGCAAACTATTCAGTTTAGAAAAAAAATGATATTAGAAACCTCAATACCATTTTTGATGACCTATCCATAGATATTATTTATTTTCTTTTTAGGGCTCCGTACCCAAAGGGGGAAATACAGGACCCTATTACTAAGACTTCCCTGACCGTCTGTCTGTCTGTCTGTCTGTCCGTCCGTCCGTCTGCCACCAGGCTGTATTTCATGAACCGTGATAATTAGTATACCTAGAACCGTGACATAGTAAATAATGTATTTATGTTGCCGCTATAACAACAAATACTAAAAACCAGAATAAAATTAATATTTTAGGGTATAACCCATACAACAAACGTGATTTTTTTGCCGTTTATATTTTTTGATCAATAAAAAATATAAATCATTATATAAAACTAAAACAGATTGGATTGACTAATAAAAAAATGGTTGATTCGTAACATTCGTTTTATTACAATAATCACCATAGGTACAAACCTACCGCATTCTTACGATGGCGTCACTCGCACGGCGGGCAACACAGTCTCGACTCTATGAACGCGTATTTAAGGTACAATTCTCCTCGTTCTGTGCAGCAACTATTATTATTAAAATTTTGTAGGTTAATATAGAGTAGGTATTTTCGCTTTTGTATGGGAGTGATGTATCTGTTACGTAGTAACTATTTATTAATCTGTGGTATCTACTAGTTATCACGGCGAACTTTGTATCACCTCAAATATAAAAACGAAAAAAGCATATTTTAATATTTCATGCTAATGTAGGTATGTATTATTAATTATAATTGAAAAACGCGACGGACGGACAGACAGACAAATTGTCGTATTAAATATATAGATTAAAAAACGCGACCGACGGACAGACAGACAAATTGTTGTATTAAATATATAGATTGGTGAAAACATTTTTATAAATATGTCTTTATGATATTGTTGATTTACATGATAACGTTATGTGGATGTGAAGGAAAATTATATAATAGTTATGTAATAGCGAATCAACGATTTAACAAAATTGGTTTCTAATCGAATATGATTTATCATTTTATGGAAAGTGAATGTCAAGAACGTGTAAGTATAAAAAAAACTGTTTAATCTTATTCCGCTGTATTTTCACCTAACAAACACCGTGCAAACACCATTTGAACTCACGTGGATAGGCACGCGTATCAGGTGCTACTTAGCGCCAAATAACAGTTTCCATTACAATTAGGTGCGCGGAAACAATATTTTAGTGCAGCAGACTATAGATAGGTTTCTTTAAACTTTCGCGTTTTGTACACATTATAAACTTAAGACTAACGGGTCTTTTACGCGATTATTGAGATATATACATACCTCTTTATTCTCTTTATATCTCTATTATCTCTATTAGTCCACCCGTGACCACGGCTCTTGTAACAGGACCGGAACGTCGGGTAATAAAGAGGTATGCTCAGACTAAAAGAATAACATAGACGGAACATGTAGAATAAAAACGTGAAGCCAAATGACACTTTCAATGTGTGCGTGTGACTCCGATTTCCGTGTACCGATACCACTAACGGCGTGTGCGTAATGTTGCCAGCAAATGAAAAATCTCCTAAAAATCTCTATATAGTGGACATATGAAAAATTAATATTTGTTATAGTAAATGTTATCTGCAATTATTTTGTCATTTACACAAATGATTATTATGATAAGTGCCTAAAATGGGGAAGTGTTAAAATAAATAAAAACGTGATAAACACTGAGTAAACACACTTTAATTACTAGCTTTCAAAAAAATTCTCATAATTAAAATAATCCTTTTTAAGATGAATGAACAAAGCTTCATTCCAGTGTAAGTACAAAGTACAGTCAACAACAAAAGTTGATTAGCACAAAAATATTAATTATTCTTTTTTACATCCCAATGCATGTGCCACAGCAATGTACAGGTAATTTTAGAATCCCCAAGGACAAAGTTATAATATTTCGTGTTTTGTTTATGATTTTGTGATCGGTTTAACAGCTATTAGTGATCAACAGATAAGAATTATTGGTTAAGCTACTTTTGTCGTTGACTATACATGAAGTAGATATCAATAGTCGTTAGGTTAAGACTGAGGCCTTTGTAGTGTTAGACTGAAATTAAACTACTGACACAGTAACATAAATATATTGGATCAGAACACAGGCTGGGAGGTCAGACAGCGGTCAATTCCAAGATTGCCGAAATACCCAAGCCACGTATTAAGTAGATCCCGGACACAGATGTGATCGGGAGTTCGGGACTAACGCACGAATGATGATGATTAGAAACTTCGAGGTTGTCAACATTGATGACACTGATTTTTTTTACTCAGTACTTAATAAATTCCCATAAATACTGCTAAATATTTTGTGGAAA
The DNA here is from genome assembly GCA_963556515.1 of Nudaria mundana. Lineage (NCBI taxonomy): Eukaryota > Metazoa > Arthropoda > Insecta > Lepidoptera > Erebidae > Nudaria > Nudaria mundana. The sequence continues at coordinate 7,719,095 of OY748286.1, forward strand.
TGATGAAAAAATTATGGCAACTCTGTATGATATGGCGGAGGTTTTGTGTTCCTAGTTTGTGCAACTAAAATATTTAGAAAAATGTTATGAAATCTATTAAGAAATAGTTAATTACTCATGAAACGATAATCCAGCATTCTTTCTATGAATAATTGAAGTGTTTTTACACCTTTTCACCACACAATACGGCATATTTATAATATTTTGTTCAACCGTGATCGCACGTGCGTACACAATCGCTGCTCACAAAGGAGTGCGAGCGGAATGGTATCCCATTGCTATATAGTATCCCTTTTGGCGGCTTCACTCGCTAGTTCTATTCGTTCCGTCTATGTTATTCTTTTAGTCTGAGGAGGTATGTATATATCTCAATAATCGCGTAAAAGACCCGTTAGTCTTAAGTTTATAATATAGATAGGTTTGTTATACTCGTAACAAAACATTCATCCAACTTGTGCTTGTTGTGGTGCTTTTCGTCGAAAACTTTTGATGATCGCCTAATATCTGCCATATTTAGCAAAACTTTTAAAACTATATATTTTTTTAAGATAATCTCGATTTTTTTTATCTTTTAAAAACCCTCTGAAAGTCCTCGATAGCATATCTATATATTTAATACGACAATTTGTCTGTCCGTCTGTCACGTAAATATTAAACTATTTTTTATTCTTTTTTATCAAATAAAAAAGAATAAAAAATAGTTTAATATTACCAGGCGATACCAGGTTCGCTGGGGTAACTAGTATCGTTTAATGTGATCTCCCTATAACATAAAATAGCGAATCAATCTCATTCCAATTTTTTTAATTGCTGAGCTAGATGTTATTACGGGCGACGGGAACGGGAAATATCGTAATACGGGACAAGATAACCAAAGTAAAAACTAAAAAAGTAAGGTCCAAGTGCGTATGGACTTGGAACTTACTTTTTTAATTTTTAAACATATTAAAAAATCGATTAAGTACTGAGTATGCAGTTTTTATTTTTACTAAAATCGATGACATGGCTCCTAAGAACAGATCTTCGTAAGTCTTATAGTTTCAGACTTTCCCTCACTGACCCATATCAATGTTACGCCCGGTATCTATAGGTATATCTTTTAAGGTTAATTCGAATCAGTGTTATAGTAATTCGAGTTAACCTTAAAAGATATTTTTTTTGGAAATCAAATTCGTTCTAAAATAATTATTCATTAGGAGCGACTATCGGACGGGAAATTAATTACGGGTGACGGTAACGGCATAATGCGAGTCATCACAACTAAGCTGTGGTCAAGTCCGTATACGTAGTACTGTATGTTCCAAATTACCACGCGGACAAAGTCGCGGGCAACCGTTCCTAGTGCCTAGATAATTCAAATTGACCTTTGTGGGGCTTTGTAGGTACCTACTTAAACTAACCCTGCGTACTTCGTATAATATGTATAACTAGCAACCCTTAGCGCAAACTGCGCAAGTGATAATTTTTTTTTTTTTACTTTTTGTCAAATTTCTAATCTTATCGCACCACGTTTAGGAGGAGAAGTGGCTTCACTGGCGTATTATATATATAGATAGATTAAGTACTATTCCCTATTCTGTGATATAGGTACCTACTTAATTTTTTACTTGGCACCGACTCCAAAAGTATAAATTATTTATTTTTCATATCCGCCAAAACTGTTATGATTTTATAGACACTTTTTTGGTCGTTCATAAATAAATAATGATCGAAAATGTATGTATTAAAATAGGTAGTTATTTATTTTGAAAAAAAAAATACACAATTACTGAACTTTTCTTCCACAAAATCAAAAACAATCAACTCAGTTGCTACAAAAAGCTTATGTAATAACGTATTGCACGTACAGTAGAAACGTAGGATAGTTGTTGCTTGGCGTTTTATGTAAGTATCTACGATTAGACGGAGCCCCTGAACTCTCTTCAAAGGTTGCGCGAGATCACGTGCATCTTCTGTACCTGTAATACGTACGTCACACTATAAGTTTTGCGTAACTTAAAAAAACAACATGTTAAAACCAAAATATTATGTTTATTGCTTTTCAAAATACTCTCCTTTACATTTTAAACATATTTTCATGCGATCGAACCATTTTTTAAAACAGGAGGACCACAGATCTGACTGCATGTTTTCTACGTGCTGATTGAACGCATCATTGCCTCTTCGGAGTTGGTAAAAGTGAAACCTCTCATCAAATCTTTGATTTTGGGGAAAATACAGAAATCACAGGGTGCTAGGTCGGGGCTATGCGCAGGATGGGTGACGAGTTGTACTTTTTCGGAAGCTAAAAATGACTTTCTTTGTTGGCCGTGTGTGAAGAAGCGTTGTCATGATGTAGGAGAACGCGGCTTTTGGGTCGTCTTTCGCGAACTTTTTCAACCTGGGTAAACAAATGGTAGAATACCACTCTGCTTTAACACTCTTTTGAGTCCTTCTTCAAGTGGAATTGTACAGATGGGACCCGTAGCTGAGAAAAAAAACGCGATAATTTTTTTACCAACGTTTCTCGCCTACCCCAGTTTTGTTGGCTTGTTCTCATTTTCAAACACCCATTCACAAGATTGCTATTTTTTTTCGGGTTCAAAACTATAAATCCACGTTTCGTCTCCTGTGACAATGTCATAAACAGCATTAGAATGTCCGTGGTCGTACTTCAGTAGCATCTGTGAGCACCATTCCACGCTAGCCCGCTTCTGCTCCGCTGTCAGTTCATGAAGGATCCAACGACAACAAAGTTTCCGAACTTTCAATTCTTCGTGTAAAAATTTCTGGATTTGAATCATACCAATCCCCAATAGTCCTCGAATTGTCTCATAGGTAATCCTCGGGTTTTCTTCAATTAACCGCTTAACAGTAGCCACATAATTTTCGTTGACGGCAGTTGAAGGCCGCCCTTCACGAAATTCGTCATGTAAAGAAACTCACCTCACTCAAATTCAGCAAACCATCGCCTCACGGTGCTCAGACAAGGTGCTTCTCTCCCAAAAGCATTTTGAAGACGAGCGGCACAGTCTTGCGTAGAGAGAGAACTTTTAAAAGCATAAAAAATCATCGCTCTATTATCTTTTCGACTTAATTCCATTTTCGTTGCATACGTAGAACTTTGATGCGTGATAAAAAACAATTGACAAATGATTTCCCGCCAATTGTATTTTTTTATTACCAAGAAGGTTGCAACGTTTAAAAAAATATTTCATTCGAAATTCAAATAGTTCCGATTAGCTAGAAGTGCAAAACTTTTAGTGTGCCCCATGTATATACAATAATATTATTAAGAAAACTTAGATAAATAACATAAACACTTGACAATTCTCCCTATGAATATAATGTCAAACATCCAATATTATTATGTAGTAAGCATAATATTACTAAAATTATATTTAATAAATATCACATTGATTTGTTACACGCTGGACCTCAGTTATTGTTGGCGAGTGTTAGACAGATGTATTGGCCACTCGGTGGCAGGAACCTTGCAAACACAATTGTAAAAAGGTGTATTAAATGTTTTAAATACAAGTGTGATACTGTAACACCAATTATGGGTCAATTACCGTCTACAAGAAAACACTTGGAATTTTCGTTTTTTAATTGCAGTATCCGGCTCGAAGGACCTATATGTTCCTACGATGCTCAACTAGTCGTCAATAAAACTCAGTGGACTGTATAAACTGGTATAATTATTCTTGACCGCGTAGAAAAATGGCGTTGATACTGAGATTTCTGAGTTATGAGTAACAAACGAGCGTGTGCCTTGCGTCGTGATCGAATGCGGTGTGTTGTGTCATGTGTGCAAGCGCCCGCCGCGATGAGCCGAACGGTCCCCGACGACGGCCGATGTGTAGCGGAGACGCCCGAACAACCAAGAAGTACTTACCTTTGAGCAGCTTCCCGTACAACGTGGGGTCTAAATCACCCTGAAGGCAGTTTATGCACAAACACAACCAAGATACGCGGGGTAGGTACCGAAACAACGCAGTAGTACCTAGGTACTTTAACTTCAGCTACTGAAATATCAGAATTATTTAGCTGTGTTTTAATTCAAAATCATTGCATTTTAAAAGTTTTGGGGTTCAAATAACCCCACGTGGTCTTTTAATTAAAAAAAGGTTAATAAAAAGTGGACTACAGCGCAGCGGTGATATAATTATTAGAACTTAAATTACTCCAGTGGGGCGCACGCATAGCAGGTCAAATTATTTTAATATCTATTACACAAGAATGTTGCTTTCAAAAATTTCGTCAGGACTTAATGTTGAATGTGTGGATATAAATACCAACTGGTTACATTATATATACATATTTTTGCATTTAAGCATAAAATATAAGGGTACCTATAGGTAGATACATTTTGTAGGCGGGTGTTAAACTTATTGTTAAATTGTAAGAAGACGAATTTATTTGAACATTATGATGTTTCTTCGTGTCTGTTTAATTGTTTATTTGCGCTTTTAATAAGTTTCATGTTGTGTCAGTCAATGTGCAAAAATATTTATTTATTTATATACTTACCTACCTATACCTAAGTTTAATTTAGGTACCAAATTTAATTGTAAATATTGTTAATTCATAATGTACATTGAAATTTCTATTGTAAATTAATATCCTTTGTTTTAGAAATAACCATTAAACAAGTTTAATTTTACTTTGCAACTAATTCTGATCTTTACACGACGTTATCTCAAAATAAATTGTTCAGTCGTCGTTCTTACCAGGTATAAAACATTTTGTTTTTTAACATTGAAGGTGAATTTAAAAAAAAAACACCGTAAACCACTATGTAACAAATAATTATCTAATGTCAATTACAAAGTAAACGAGTTTACATTTCGCGTTATCCGGCTAATGCGTTCCGCTCCGTTTATTTGTTATAATAACAATAATATAACGGTAAATATACACTCTTACATAAACACAACTTACTTTGATAGTGTCAAAGCAATGGAGAACAGCCAAAAATTCGTATGGGGGCAGGCTCTCGCGAGCACTTGGCGTAGTAAACTGGGCGAATTGCACAAATCCTCTCAATTCATAGTTAAACGATTTCGTCTAACGATAAATAAACATGAGCTCTCAAATTTTTTGCCTTACTAAGTAGGTATTATTACGTACTTTACCTATGAAACTGGAGATTTTTAAAATCAGAATTGTCAGATTTAAATATCTGTGGCCTGGTATCATCATCATCACAAAGTGTAGGTGGTGTAGGTAAAGAAAAAACCTCTGCATCGAGGCCAGAGCCTACCTATTATATTGTGGTAGGGCGCCTGACAGTAGGTCCTGTCTGAGTATCTGTTCTATGCGGGGTCTATGGTACCTATTTGACTGTAAAGTCAAAACATCTTCCAGAATAATCAAAACGAAAAATCAACAATATCTTTGTGGGGATTTGTGTGAATGTGAAATACCATAATTATGTCTTCACGTCAGATTAAACTTCAATCAGCAGTTGCTGAGATAGTGCAGTTGGACTACCTCATGTGATATAGTATTCTCGTTCCGAAGTCCGATAAAAAGTATTCTATGGATAGTGGACAGCGACATCTGGCGCCGTACGGCAGTGATAGGCTCGTATATGTTTTACATAAATAAAATATTTACTTTGTGTTTTTGCATAAGTTTTTAATATAATCCGAAACTTAAAGTTATAACAGTGGTGATACATTGTTATCAAGTTCAAAAATCGAAATAGCTTACTTCCTTGCTGCCCGACATTTATTAATAATGAATTTGGTTACTTCAAACTTAAAATTCGAAGTAAAGTTTACTCTTTGTTTATTAATAAGGCTGAATAGTGTGCCCCATGTATTAGCTTAGCTTAGGTGTGTTTGATGTGACGTGTATAGTACCTACTTGATACAACCCTACTCACCTACTCAGTGGCTTGTGCAATCTTGTATGTTTGTTGAGTTTTAATATAAATGTTTGTTAATTGTAGGTACCTAATCCTGAGTTCTAAAATTATTGCCTGTCGACGCCACGTCTCACTGTGGGTTGACACTGAAAATCAGATGCACTGAGACTCGTCTCAGTACATGCTGAGTGTCATCCCACATTGTACGCTGCAAAGGAGATTGTTCAAAAGCCGTTTCTTTTTTAAAAACCTAAATAAAAAGTCATATACTTTTGCTGCCTAAGTAAATTGATAAATCATATAATTTTTTTTTAAAATCTTTTAATTCACTCGAACGATATCGTATGTGGGGTTTAAACTTTGATAATAATTCGTGGTGTAATCGTTTTTAATTGTCTTCTTACTCAAATGCACTATGTCGGACCCGATGTCATGATTCGAATTTTACGATCCAGCAGTGCTACTCTGAAATCGGTTGCGCCGGATGTCCGACCGACCCGAACGTATTAACAGTAAAATCAAATTCATAGACAAATATAATAAGAGTATCGGATCGAATGATATGAAGAGGTGGTGTAGTTCTTACTAAACTTTTTGAAAATATTATTATCGACATTTTGAAATTCTGTTTTTTTAAAGTTAATACTTTCAGGCGTTACTTTTCGGAAGTCCATAGGACGAAAAAATAGAGAAAAAAAAACTTGTAGAGAATAAAGTAAGGGAAGGCGACATCAGTGGGGCGGCAAGGCTACTTTTTAGTAGCGACGTGCTGGCTCCTTATTCTGTAGAAACTTTGACGGGCTTGCAGAGTAAGCACCCACCATCCGCAGCTGACCTTTCTTTCCCTGACCCTCCGAACAACGATACAGAAAATCTTGAGACTACTGCCAAGGATGTGCGCACAGCTGTTGACTCCTTTCGTTTTGGATCAGCTGGTGGACTTGACGGCCTGACACCACAGCACCTTAAGGATCTGTTGTGTCCGAGCGCTGGGGAAGCTGGTGATGCACTTCTGAGGGAGCTAACAGCTCTAGTCAACCGGCAATGTGGACAATGTGGACAGTGGCATCACAGATATTTTGTATGGGGCCAATTTATGTGCCCTTAACAAGAAGGATGGTGGCATTCGTCCCATTGCCGTAGGTAGCACTTTGCGGCGTTTGGCAGCCAAAATTTGTTATCGTTTTTATAGTACGGAGCTTCCTACCAAATTTCAGCCCTTTCAATTAGGTTTTGGTTCAAAAGGAGGTTGTGAGGCCGCAATCCATGCGCTTGCAACATACCTTGACAGTAACGAAGATGGAGAGGTCATCTTGAAAGTTGACCTGAAAAACGCCTTCAACTCTGTAAAACAGGGACACCTTGCTGGCACAGGCCAAATTAGAAACCCCCAAAATTATTAACTTTCTTTGGCAATGCTATAGTCAGCCAACAAAATTATTTTATAAAGACCACCTTTTGAATTTAGCCGTTGGATGTCAGCAAGGTGACCCGTTGGGACCAGTCATCTTCAGTTTGGCCATTAACCCAATAATTCAAAACATAAAATCAAAATTCAACATTTGGTACCTAGATGACGGGACTTTAGGTGGAAAAGTAGAGACAGTTTTACAAGATTTTGCCCTAATAAAGAACGAGTTTCAGTCAATTGGCTTAGAACTGAACCCGAATAAATGTGAGATTTTTATATCTGAAAACAGATAAATTAACAACAATCTCCAAATTCAACTGTTTGGCCCCCAACATAAAAGTTTTAGACAAAACTTCTTTACGCCTCCTGGGGTCCCCGATTTTAGAAGATGGCTTTTCCACTTTCATCGAGGAAAAAATTAAAATTTTTGATCAGGTTATTGATAGTCTATGTAATGTCAGTATTCATTCAGCTTTCACTACCTCCGTTCAGGACAATTTTGGAAAAATTTAGAAATTTTGGGCAGACTAGACAACTTAATACAAAATTCTTTGTGTAAAATTTAAAAATGTAAATATTAGTGACGGGGCCTGGGTCCAAGCGTCTCTTCCAGTTCCAATCTAATCACAGATGGTCAGTCTGCCAGCATTTCTGTCGTCGGTCCATAACGCCGAAGAATTAGTCAGGAAAATTTTGTCAAATACACTGATTGATTCCGAGGTGCGATGCAAGACTGATGCCATAAATGCTTGGAGGATGTCTTGCCCCGACACTGACCTGCCCTCACGCCTAGGCTTACAGCGATTGTGGGATTCGCGGCTCTGTAAATTGAGAATTAATACACTAATTGACACTGTCAATATTTCAGAGCGTGCACGCCTACTAGCTGTTGGAGAATGGGAGTCAGGATTATGGATCCAGGCGCTCCCATCGCCCAACATCGGTACAATGTTAGACGACACAATCTTCGGCATTGCCACTTGCCTTCGGCTAGGTACACCTTCATCAGGTCCCCGCATCATTGCACCTGTGGAGTAGCCGTCGATAATCTGGGACACCATGGCCTTTCTTGTAGCAGAAGCGCAGGTCGTATACCTCGGCACGCTATTCTAAACGACATAATTCGTAGGGCTCTTTCGCCCGCCGGTCTTCCGGCCGTACGTGAACCAAATGGTTTAGCATGAAGCGATGGAAAGAGACCGGACGGTATGTCGTTGCTACCGTGGAAGATGGGAAGGCCTTTGGTGTGGGACGCTACATGCGTTGACACCTTCACACCTTCCAAGCACATCCGGATGAGCGCGCGCTGCTGCTGCATGAAGGCTTTAAACGGCGTAAATATGCTAACCTAGCAGGTGATTACATATTTGAGCCGTTTGGGGTTGAGACACTGAGGTCATGGGGTCCGAGTGCTCGCCGCCTTTATAGATACATTGTTAAACGCCTAATCGATGCTTCTCAGGACCAGAAGGCTGGCTGTTTTCTGGCCCAAAGAATACATTTCGACGTCCCTGTTGTTAAATAGATGTTATATGTCTTTTCTTGACCTTTAGTTTTATTGGGGTTATTGGATCTCTTCTTTGACCAACAAGCTTCTGTGGAATGCCCTTTCTTATTGCAATCCTTTCAAAATTATACCTTTTTCTTCGTCTTTGTGTAGAATGCTTCTGAAGTCTGAGTTTCACTCGCTTCGGTTTGCCTTCTTGCTTCGTATTCGTCTACGATTTTTATTTTTAAATTGTCAGGACTTGGCAGAATATCTTTCGACTCAATTGCCGTTCGGAAGCTATCGAAATTTGTAGGTAAACTGTACAACATCATTATGCTTAATAACTCTGGATGAATTTTGACATCCATGTCTTCTAATTTACCTACTATATCCATAAAATTACTGAGATGGTCTCTCACATCTTCTTGTGGAGTCATTTTCTTCAATACTAGTTGTTTTAATAGCGTAGCCTTTCTTGCCGGTCCTGAACTTTGATGTACAGACTTTAGTTTGTCCCATACCTCCTTGGATGTATTACACCCATTAATTTGTTTAAGTTCTGGTGGAGATATAAGTAAAAATAGCTCTGACCTTGCCTTTAAGTCTTCCTTTAGGAACGCACTCTTTTCTTCGGCAGTCACAGTTACCGCTAACGTTTTTTCACCACTAGCGTATTCCCACAAATCGTATCTTATGAGAATCGCCTGTGCTTGTAAGTACCAGGTATCGTAATTTGATGTTGTCAACGGTTCTATGCTTCTGATACTCGAGCTCATTTTAAAAATTTTATTTTCTCATTTACTTACTATTTTAAATATGCATCTTCCATTTGCCACTAGATATTCATCCATTCGCTCGGCTACCACTGATAGGGAGGACTAGCGGCTATAGCAATTAATTAAAACGTAAATAATACTTAAAAACATTGTGTTTACTTCTTTTATAAGAGAAAATATAATACATAATAATGACACCGCACATAAAAAGGTAAAAGAACATAATCCAAATTCAAATGCAGTGCATCATAGACAATTATACGTGGACAGCATCACGACCTTCCAACAATTACGAGTGCACTCAAACATTCCTTTGGGAGCAACACTCTTCTCATTTCAGCTGTAACCTCAACAATGTAGTTGCAGTAGGAAGAGTCCTTCTTACCAGACTTATGGCTGAGTCTAATAGAACTAAAGAATTTATCACGCGTAAGGCTCGGGTGCTTGTCCGTAAGATTTTGCTCAAACAAGCATTCAAACATAGATTCAACTAAATTATAAAACCGTCATTGGATTCAACTGATATATCTGAGGGCACACCTAAGAAAATCAAACGGGGTCTCTTTCACAGTTTCTGTGATTGTAAGGCCCGAAAATTGAAGCTGCTGCGATGTTCTAAGCTTTTAAAGGTCATCTTTTCCTTCTGTGCTAATAATGACACCACCGTACGTTGTATTTGTATTTATATTATTATATATTGAAATTCACACTTAAACTTTTAAAGATATAGGTAACATTATTGAATTTACAAGAATATGGCGAGGTAGATATGTATAAGGACCAGGCTGACTGTAAGTCAGTGACCACGGCCGCCTGGTGAAACCTGGTCGAATCGTCAGGCAATAAAAGAGGTACGGTATGACCAAGGGTATGACGGGCTTAGATATGCACGACATATTCGGGTATATTCCCGTCAGAATGTAGAAATAAACATAAAAACTATTCTTCTCTTTTTTGTAACTTTTCTTCGAAAACTTTTCCTTTCTTTTTAACCGATTCCAAAAAAGCAGGAGGTTCTCAATATGACATTTTTTTCTAACTTTTGTATTTTCTTAATATATTAAAAGAGAATTTGTACGAATCTATTTAGTCAAGAGGTTAGTCGACACTTCTTAGGAGTAGAAAGCTGCATGGTTACTTTCTGGAACAGGGTAGGTAGATATGCCATAGCCATAGAAATCTTATTAAGTCGGCGATGATGCGGAAGAAATAAAATTGAATTGTCTGTTTGCAAGTAATTCTAAATAAACACCTTTTTACTAAACATTATGTAGGCACTGTTGTTTGTCTGTTTGTAAGTTTTTTCGGGCTAATCCGAAAGGGCTGGATCGAATTTCACGGCAAATAGTACTCTACTGGCTAAGTACCTAGTAGTGAGAAGTGTTGATCAAGTATTTTGAAATATCTTCCATAAAAAGGCCACGCGTTCTCGGACACCAATGTCCCAACGTCACTACCTCAAACGACTAAAAGATAGACTATTTGAAGTTTAAAGCTTTCTGCTGAAGCAACTGTCCCGGCCCAACCCGCTGTACTAGGAAGACGAGACGAGGCGTAGGTAATCTTGCTACGAGTTTATGTCTTTGTTTTACAGTACCTGATGTTTTAAATAATATTTCGATAGAGACAACCACGTATGTGTTATGTATACAACAATAACAAATTATAATTACAACATAATGAAAAGAACAGTAAACTTCACCCGTTACGATAAGCTCCCCTTACGTTTAGGTAATTAAAACTGCACAGAGTCTACTCTATGATTTGGGCCATAATTCTGAAAAGGAAAAATAGAAAACGTCATGAAACAAATGAAGCAAATCATATGGTCAATTTCATTTCAATTATTTGGCAATCTAGACAATAAGCAACAGTTGTGAACCCTGGGGATTATCCAAACAGTGTTAAATCATATTGGTTAATACGTAAGAATAAAATAAAAAAAAAATCCTTACATAGACGAAACCTTTGACAATCATATATGTATACTTAGGTATGTTCTGAGAGTATTAAAAACCTTCTGGGGAAGGTTTCGGCACCAAAAAAATCGGTGAGTCGAAGTATGATATCTTTTCTTTGAACTTAATGTACAAAAGTATGTAATTGTTGTCAGAAGTTATATTAATAGCAGTTGTACGGTATTTTTACGTGATAGAAGATCCGATATTTAACACGAATTTTGAAATTGTCGTATTGAAATTGAACTATCAGAATTTTTGACAACGGGGTCGGGCACCAACTAGAGGTGCCCTAAATTATGATCCACGTCATATTTGACTGAGATTTTTCCGTGTCTGTCAAGAAAAATATTGCAACTTTGGTCGGTGAAAATTTAGTTTTGAATACTAATGAGAAAACTATGCAAAATTTCTTATTTTCTATAATTTGATTGAATATTGTATGATTACGTAACATTCTATTACTATCTTCGAGTTAATTCAATCAGGTTATGCAAGTAACCGATGAAGTGGTTTAAGATGTAGATCTTGGAAAGATACAATCAGTCTGATGTCTCATTAGAATTTTCAAATATCCTTCCTAATTAATATTATAAATGCGATAGCACGCTTTTACTGGCACAACTAAGAATGGACATGTATACTTTTTATCCTGGCAATGTGTTCCCTTAAGAATTGGAATCGAGAAAACTATCCCACACGGGTGCTTCGGGCATCAGCAACCCATTTTTATATGAACTTAGGTAATAACTGTCTGTTCACTGGTTTTGTCTTGCAGTGAATAGTTGTCATTTCTAATCCCCACGGCATCCCATTACCGGGATAAATAGTAACGTATAGCACTCTAGAACAATGCTGCTACACATTAGAGAAAGAATTTTCAGAATGAGTTTAGTAGTTTACCTCCCTTTTCCGGACTTCTGGCTTGCTTTTATAAGCCCTGATCATGGAGTTCAGAGGACGAAGACGGCACGCAGATAAGTTCCTCTCAGCCGCTTCTTCTGCAGGAACAGAAGGACACAGCCTAGTTCAAAATTACTGCCACTGGAGGCCACGGCTCATACGGCGCATGGTCTCCAGCGAGAGAGTATCAACCATCCAGTATAATCTTTGAAACAAATGTTACCTCTTTGATGTTAGTATATATTTAACACTTCTTAAAAACGTGGTTATAGACCGAGTCCAATGCAAGAGTATGGTGGAGTTTCGAGCAAGTCTGGGGAGTATCGTGATGGGGGTCCTGAAGGAGTACGAGATAGGGGCTTACTCCACCAGAGCGATGGCTACCAGCCCCAACACCAGTATGCCATGATGCAGCAGAAGAACTATGGTATGTCTTAGATCTGGGACTGTTACAACCATGGTGCATTTTCTGAAATAGTACGTAGTGGTAATAGAACTCTAGTTTGCTATTCAACAATCCACTTCCTTGGATTAGGCGCATAATGACAGATTCACAAAAAGACAGATTCTCAAAATGACAGATTCGCAATAAGACAGATTCCCATTAAGCCAGATTCGCAAAAAGACAGATTCTCAAAACGACAGTTTCGTAAACTGATGTAACCATGTAAATTCAGTCTAAATTCATTCAATCATTACAATAAAAGATATAAAATAGTCATTTTGTTTTATTTAATAATGGATATTAACTTACAATGGAGGTTATACAGAGAAAATCAGTAATATAATGACCAAAAAAAAAAACATGTAACATGTATTTAATAAAAAAAATCAGTGGTTTAATATCAAGGTCAACAAAAAAAGAGGTTATTATAAAATCTGGCATTCTGCGCATCTGCCATTTTGTGAATCTGGCATTCTGCGAATCTGCCATTTTATGAATCTGACATTCTGCGAATCTGCCATTTTGTGAATCTGGCATTCTGCGAATCTGCCATTTTGTGAATTTGGCATTCAGTGAATTTGGCTTTTTGAGTTATTGATATTTTGCGACAATCTAATTAGTGGAGCGCCGTAAGATTTATACTTTGGAATCCAGGGCCAGTCAATGAACCTTTATATAAACTTTAGAAATGTGTTTTAAATAGTATATAGAAAAATTTTAGAAAAAATATTTTGCGCGTTCTCAATTTTTTAATTATTATTAAGCAATTTTTAATTATATACAGGGTTACCTGGTAAGTCGTGCGATCCCCTTCAGGGGTGGTAGTTCCCACCATTTCTGACAAATTTCACCTTGGACCCCTGCCCCCCAACCGAACCCTTTTCAAGTTATAAGGCTTTGAAGATTTTTTTGAAAAAATGTCAATTTCTTGTCTATTGGCCTATCTTTTTCGTTTATTTTTGTTCTAATTTTATTTTTATACGAGTTTTGTGTAGCAGATTAGTTTCTTCATCATAATAAAAAATAAAATTAGAGTTACCTCAACTAAATGGGTCGTAGATAGAAGATTGATAGTTATAGCATCAATAAAAAATCAGTACAAATCAATCTTCAACCAGCAATAGTAAAAAAAAATCTATGACACCAAGGCTGCAGAAACGATTCAAAATATCTACGTTTCATTAGCTATTCGAGGTATAACAAGCTACGCTACTATTGGAAGTCTTGGTCTTGGTCTTGGTTGGTTAAAAGTAGTAGTAGGTTCCGAGATTTTACCATTTTTATGCCTTACTGCACTCCACTAAATATCGTCTGTCATTTTACGAATCTGTCGTTTTGTGTTTTTGTCATTATACGCCTAATCCGAGTTGACGTTCATCTCCACTGTCTAATTAAACTAAACTATGGAATCAAATTTGGTATGATCGTAACACTGCCACTGGGAAAATTTTCACACTATAGCTCTTTACGAGTCTAAGGTCATGCTTGTAGGTTATAGAAGTATGTACCTGGGATACCTGTAATGTGTTGTGTTTTTAAGTTTCATAAATTTTTATTTCCCATTAGGATGCTCCAGCAAAGATCTGTCAGACCAAAACATGGCAACATATTGCCGTGTTGCATCAGGAATTTATGAAGTGCCTACAAGTAACCAGTCGTTTCAGAACCCAAGGTATTAATATCCAATACAGTACTGCTGATTTATCTATAATAAAATATTGAGCTTCGCTATTATTTCCAGATGTAACAATTTGTCGGCTCCAACCTTTAGTGCACCACCCAATTCACCCCTTGTTGGCCTAGTTTTTGATCCATCGTCACCCAACTACAGTGGCACTGGACTGATGGGTGAGCGGAACGTTAACACAGACAGACGATCTCAAAGCTCGTGGTCTATCTCGAGCCAAGAACCAATTGGAACTGGTGCTAGGAAGAAAATAGTGAAAAGTCAAGATAAACGCAATGCCTACAGCGCTGATCCTCGATATCATGAAAGGTATAAAGATAACACAGAACCCGATCGTCACAGAAAGGATAGAAACTTGACTTCAGAATCTACTTCTAGCCTAGATTTCTTTGTTGAAGGGGAAAGGATGGTATCAGAACTTTGCAACATATCTGATTCCAGGACGGATTCAAATCAAAAACTTAATCCCAATCAGAAACCAAGTCTTAGCCAGGAAGAAGACAAAAATAAAACCATGGTTTCGTCAGAACTATTGTTGTCTATCCCGGACAAGATTGTTATACACGATCAAATACCGATACAAATTGTTCAACTGGCTGTGGAGGCTTGTACTGATGCTGAGAATATAGCGATTGCACACCGCAATAGACCTTGTTTTAAAAATATACACTCGATCTGCGCTAAGACCAGGTCAAATGTTCAAAAACCAGACAGTGCTGTTGCTAATTGGCACTCCCAGGGTATTCCCTGGGTTATTAAAAACTTCATTTTCTCTTTTGTAAGAATTTTAGACGGCTGGAAAGGAGTCAAGGAACTACTGAGTGAAAAACATGATAAATTTTCGAGAATCGAAAATAAGTACTACAGCCCTAATATCAGAGAGTGTTTTGTGCAGTGGCAAGCTGTCACCAAAGAGATGTTGACACATATATACAAAACATTTAAATGTCTCGATCACGGATTTACAATGGAACAAAAAAGTTTCACACACAATTATTATGCCTCTAACCCGACGGTATCTCGCAATCAGAATCAAAGTAAATTTCAACCAGTAAAGTCACATGCTAGTACTCCACGACCTAATGCTTCTCCGCAGCCATTTAGTGCAGTTCAACCACTGTGGGCACAGAATCAATCTCAAGCGACTAACCAAAGTTTCAATGAAGGTCCATGGTCTGCTAGATCTGGGGTAGCTTATAAGAAACATCCTGGGGTGCTTCCCCCAAACTCACACAATTTCTATCCACTGAACGATCAAAGTGAAATAGATGGCTATCAGAAAACATCGTACAAATGTGACCCATGTAGCGTTCGTGAAGCGAAACCAAGAGAATCTTGGACTATCACTAACATCCCTGACTTTCGAACCTTAGAAGGTATATGTCACGCAGACCAACGCGAATTATATACACAATTGAAACATAAAATGGACGCAGAACTCGGTAAAGCACCTGGCCAACCATTGATAGGCAATATGCCGTGTGATTTACTGCAACGTAGAGATATGGAACTGAAAGCTAAAATGATGACTTTAAGTCATGTGGAAAAGATGTTAATACCAAGTATGACGACAGGTAACGATGTTCGCGGTTGCTATGTACAGAAAAATAACAGCTGTGGCGATACTAAAGAAGAGGCTGATTTTTTTGCAGCATGGGGTCAGATGGTCCAAAAAGAATCTAACGATTTTATAACTCATCACACTCACAACATTCAAAATGTTGTGACCATCTCCAATAACATTTCTGGCCCCGTGAAATTTATTGAACCTGAAAATGATGAGTTTCACGAAATGTCTAAAGTTTACATGAAGCCTGGAAGCTACAAGGTACCAATAAAGCCGGCAGATCCTATATCTCCCTTTATCCAAAGCACGTCCCAGGATGTCGTGTTTGATAATGCTGTAGGAGACGATATTGCCATTAAAAGGAAAGTTCCATTTCCACCTGTTACACTAGCACCGCAACCTAAATATAATCTTGAATCATGGCCTTGCTTGATGTCTAGCCGTACAGATGATATTTTTGGTGTGGACCATAAAATTATATCAAGACACGGTATACCTTGTTTGGATATCAGAACAGCGGATTCTCTGGACCTTCTCAGTTCAATGACATCGGACTGTGCATGGGAAGCTGCAAAGCAATCAGCACCAAAGTTAATGGATTTCATACATGAAGGATCAAAGTCGGACACAGCTCGATTGTATGATGCTTTGGGTTTGAGTGTGGCCGATGAGTTCCCAGAGGATTTAAAACAACTTAAGTTGTGTATGGACCAGCATGATGCCTGGCCCCCAGGACTGGCTAACCATTTTATGTCAAAGGATGTCACAAGTGTATGGAATCAGCAACCTGCAAACAAAAATGATTATTTACTTATTAACAACCATGATAAATTCATTTTCGTTGAAGTTACAGCAAAATTACTTGATTCTGAAATAAAATCACTTGAACAAGATGAACCTTTAGAAGTGGTCGAAAGTAAAACTAATGAGGATAAAAAAGACAATACACGCTGTCCCAATTTCGATCTATCGGGCAATTGTGTGCGTGGTGATAACCAGAAAAGGTCAAGTGGGAAGGCCAAAGTAGCTGTATCGGGAATGTGGTATCACCCTAAAAAGAAAAAGCCTTTGTCCGCTAATACTGTTAAGAAATTTGAAATGATAATTACCAATCTCTCTCATATATCTGAGGCCTCTTTTATTCAACACGACATGGACATTAAAGTGGCAAGTGTTATTTTTAATTTGTCATCAAATAAAACAGTACTACATAGTCAAAATGTGTACTAAATTTTTCCTTCCAGGCCCCAAGATTTTATGAGGTGGTAAAGTATCCAATGTGTCTTTATGATATATCAACAAAGCTGAAGAATTCTTCGTATACTGAATATGATCAAGTGGTACAAGATTTTAGACGTATTTTCAACAATGTCCGACTTTATCTTAAGGTACATACTGAAAGCTTTTCAACCGACTTCCAAAAAAAAAGAAAATTTACCTATGACATATAGGTTATAAAAAAATCCACGTCGAAAACTGACACAACAACAGACTTCAAATTACCGAAATGGGACCAAACAATATTGTCAGAATGGGACCACTTCGGAAGTAGTAGCTTTCAATAAAAAAAATCAAAATCGGTTCACTCAGTCTTAAGATATAAGGTGACAAACATAATAAAAAAACATAGGATTACCTCGTATTACGTAGGATAACAAAACTAAACCTATCGACAAAATGTGTGTGTGTAATGAACCACGAGGACATAGGCGTGATTGTTTTTAAAACCATGCGTTATGTTTCTAATTGAAAATAAATTTGAATTACAGAGCTATCCAGATTCTTCAATGAAAAAGAATGTGAATAAAATATCTAACGACTTCGAAAAGATGTTGAGCGAAGAGTATCAGACTAAATGGGAGAATAAAACAAAGTCTCAGGATGTTGCCGATTGTCAAGATTAAAATAAGAAAGACGAAAAGGATGTTCAAGTAAATAAATCTGAAATCAAAAGCGATGATAGTAAGAATAACGGCACAAAACCTAGCGGAGATGATAGAAAGTGAAGCGAACCGCGGTGGATAATATATGATATACATTTTGGTGAGGCTCGAATGAAACCTTCCTGTAGAGATGTCATATCGCCGTTAAAATTTTTCGAGTACTATTTTTTGTTTAAAAGTTTTTATTTATATTTTTTATTTATTTCAATATAGTCCAATGGTAGTGTACTCGGGCAGAATCTGCGAGCATTCTAGAGCGATGCTGGAACTGATTCTATGAATAGGTTTAAAATAAGCAACGTCTAGTCAAATAGAAAATTATTTTTTAAACAAATGTCAGTGACGTTACCAGAACTTATAAATAATATTATCACTTTAATGTGTAAGTGCTTGCCAGTTTTTCGAATGGACTTTATTAAGCTTCCGAGCGACGGAGCGATACTTTTCTTTCTCTATTTCTTTGTCTCATTTTTCCTTGCGCGATTAGTTTGTAATTTTGTCTTGTATACTTGAATTTTATTCTTGCAATTGTTCATTATTTAGTAATAATCCGAATTGATTTTATGTGCAGTAAAACAAATTTATGTTTTGATGCAACCGTCAGGTGTAATTTTGTTTCTTTCCCGTAACAGACAAAAAGCATTAGTCAGCCTACTTTTGAAATAGAATTAGTTCTTTTTTATATTCTCTATCTGTGATGTATGTTTAGGTAAAAGATGATAATTTCGAAGAATCGTTTTTAATGCTCAATTTTTAGTTGTACGATTCTCTTCAAACACGTTGTGTAAATATAAACATGTGTAAAAATTTAACTAAAATGTTTTAAGTTCCCTTTTAAACCAGTTCAATGATAATATTGTATCCATCTTATTCCTTAATGCTGTGTACATTTGCCTTATTATAAATTCCTTTCAACACTAACGTAGCTGTACTGTAAGAAATATATATCCGAACTGCTATATAAATATGACTGGCACAACTTGGGAATGTATTTCTTATGATACAGACACGAAACTAACCAAACATGTCCTAGCGGCCGCGATGTCGATGGCTCTCAAATTTTTCACATATTTCCAACATTTTCCATTACTGCTCTGCTCTTATTGGCTGTAGCGTGATATGATATAGTCTGCTTTCCCCGAGAAATAGACTATTCGACTCTTTTTTTATATTGGAACCTGTAAGTACTTCCTGAGATAGCACGTTCAACCAAGGTTCGATTTGGTTTCGACTGTGCACCCGATGGTTGATTAAACTAAATTCTAACTGACGACGGAGTTAATTTTAAGTATTCATTAAGTTGTGATTTTATTGTTTATCTTATTTATCTAAAATTATGGCAAGGAACTCCTATGATAATAAAATAGTTATTTTGTACTGGGTCGTTTGATTTTTATGGCACAAAGTCACTCGCATCTCCATCGAACGTTCGTTAGAGCTTTTTGGGTGTTAGGACCAAGATGCCATGGTGATATGAAGGGGTATGACTAACCGTCACACCATTTTGTCACACCAGTGTGGAACAGAAGATTTTTTTTCTTCACTGTCACACTATCTAGTGTGACTGGCGAGAAATAAGGGGTTTATCCACTTAGTTATACTATTAGTTATACGATATAACAAAATGGACTGAAAAAGTCCAAATAGTTATACGGCTCACTATAACTATATGGATTTGATTAATTTGGGTTGTTTTAGTCCAAATTGTTATACTGCTCAGTATAACTACATGGATCCGATTAATTTGGATCGGATTCATCCATTTAGTTACGAGTATATTCGTAAATAAACAATCACTTTATAATATTTATGGGCATTTTATGTTCCAACACATTTGTATTCGAATTGAAAATAATTACTTTCATCCTTTTGACAGATGATACGTTTGACTGACTCGGTGGCGTGGTCGGTACAGCATCCGCTTTCGACGCCGGAGTCTCGGGTTCGATTCCCGATCAGGACAAACTTTGTGTGATGTTTGTACCGATGTCTGGGTGTTTCCTATGTCTAATATGTATGTATTTACAAAAAAAAAATGTATATAAGTATTTATATCAGTTTATCTAGTACTCATATCGCAAGCTCTGCTTAGTTTGAGACTAGATGGCGTTGTGTGAATTGTCCTAACATATTTATATTTTATCCAGGCACAAACATTACAGAAAAAGTAAATAGTGAGTAAAATGCTATCGCACTGTTTCTAGAAAAGTGTCTATTGAGCTATCACCGTTAACTAATTGCATTTGTGCGTCCATTATCATCATGTCTTTGACTAAACTGCTTTCTTTTCGGTTCTCTTTACTTTCCCCAATGTCGATAATAACATCTTCGGCATCTTCCAGAATCGCTTATAGCATTATTCATAGCATCATCATTCGATAGCATTTTACTCACTATTTACTTTTTCTGTAATGCTTGTGCCTGGATGAAAGTAATTATTTTCAATTCGAATACAAATGTGTTGGAACTGCCCATAAATATTATAAAGTGATTGTTTATTTACGAATATACTCGTAACTAAATGGATGAATCCGATCCAAATTAATCGGATCCATGTAGTTATACTGAGCAGTATAACTATTTGGACTAAAACAACCCAAATTCATCAAATCCATATAGTTATACTGAGCAGTATAACTATTTGGGCTAAAACAACCCAAATTAATCGAATCCATATAGTTATACTGAGCAGTATAACAATTTGGACTAAAACAACCCAAATTAATCAAATCCATATAGTTATACCGAGCCGTATAACAATTTGGACTTTTTCAGTCCATTTTGTTATATCGTATAACTAATAGTATAACTAAGTGGATAAACCCGAAATAAGGTGGATCCTTGGACGGGGTATGACTAACCGTCACACCATTTTGTACATACATGCAACTTATGGTCAGTCTCTCTAATCTTGAAGGCTCTTATGTTGTTACAAGTACTTATGTATTCCTGGTAAATTTGAGGTTAGTGTCTTTTATAATGGACAATCATTTATATCTGTACTCGGTGCAACTGTTGTCACATTTAAATAAACTAAACGGATCGAGAGTCGAATGAGATTTCGAGAGTGCTTATGTAGTTCTGTAGTCCTAGTATTTTATTCGAGGTTTGTGTCATTTATAATAAAAGATGGCCTCACCATCAATGTGACCATAGACCAACGCGGTCGTCGTATACGCTGTCGCAATAAACAGCTCTGTCTACCTCATTAAAGCATAAGACAAAATAATCTATATGACATTTTTTAAGCAATGAAATGAAATGTAATGAAATCAAGTTATTTTATTGAATTTATTATTTTAGTTTAATTCATCTATTTGTTGATTGTCAATAGTTACCTATTATGCATGTTCAATAATTGTTAGGTATATAATTATCTATATGACTGATGCTGCTGCATCGGCTGAAGGCCTTAAACGGCGTAAATATGCTAACCTAGCAGGTGATTACATATTTGAGCCGTTTGGGGTTGAGACACTGGGGTCATGGGGTCCGAGTGCTCGCCGCCTTTATAGAGACATTGCTAAACACCTAATCGATGCTTCTCAGGACCAGAAGGCTGGCTATTATCTGGCCCAAATAATAAGTATCGCCATCCAACGTGGCAACACAGCCAGCATTCTGGGAACCTTCCTAGTCGGCAATGACGCGGAGGATTTTTTAAACGATATTTTGTAATGTAAATATTTTTAGTCTATAATTATGTTTATTTTGTATATTGTAATTCTTATTGTTAAAAAGACCATGCTAGCCCTATGACTGTACTACACAAAAGTGTACCAAAAGGGAATAAAAGCGAGAATTTTCAAAAAGCGTATCTACAGGGAAAGTGTATCTTTAAATTGCTAATATCAAGAAAGAGAATCCAGGTTAATATTATTTCATCCACCCGACATATTTTATTGTGAAACCGTACCGCTTAAGTCGCGGCCTTAGACGAGGACCGTTATGTTTCTAAATTCATAGTGCGATTAACGTAAATTCAAATACCTAGATAATATTCCACCTATCTGGAATATTCACTTTTCTTAATATTTTATTATCGAGACGGCCATAGAAGGACTGTCATTTTAAGGTTCCCTAAATTGGTGAACCATTGTGAGATTTTTTTCAGTAATATTTTAATATCAAGACGGCCATAGAAGGACTGTCATTTTAGGGTTCCCTAAATTAGTGAACCATTGTAAGATTATAATTGTTTGATGGGAAATACACATAACGCAGACTCTTAAAGGAACTTCGTCTCCGATACGGAATAGGTAGAAAAATAATCTTTTAAAATGTACCCACATTTGAGTTGGGAATTCTTTCTTTCAGACTTACTGCCGCCGGTCGGAGACCGATATATAGCAGTGCATCCGACAATTAGGGAACCTGAACGGAGATTTACATGTGGGGCCTACGGCAAGCGGTGCCGAGCCGGAATCTAATCCGTTGCTTGTGTCCTTTCCAGAACTACCTTGGGGCTTAGTATAAGCCATATTTGAGAAAAGTACACCAATTGCTGAGCAACCAGACGCTGCGCCGGCGCTCCTGTGGCCATCGACCCGGAGCGACTCGTCAGCGAACACCATTAATTGGAGGACACCAACGAATCTTGCTGGCCGACCGCCCGTCGCCTGTGGACCCCAAAGTTAAGTGCACCGGGTACTTCCGCAAACAGTATTGTGATCCTATACTTTCGACACACACATAGATAATTTGCATTATATAACCCTAGGTTCCCTGCTAATAAAGAAACGTTAATTGTTGTGCGTTGTTTAATTTATCTTCATAGCCGGTAGTGGTGTAGATCAAAAGTAACACGCAGGCGGAGCTGCGGGCAACAGCTAGTAACTAATAATAATCTCCTCTCCAATGAACTCTGATAAGTTAAAATACTGCCATCTATTAGGAAATAATCGGGACAATAGAAACTTTTCGTTCCTGCGGGATTAAAATGTAAAATACTGCCATCGATTATGTATTTTTCGCACACATAATACACTGCCATCTATTAGGAATTTATCGAAAATAAAAAAAATAGCCTTTCCTACAGGCGCTTTTAAAACGTCCCCAAATCCTTCATCATCTGTACTAGTATAGTATCTTATATTTGTGAACACTAGTATAGTATTCTTATATCTGTGGTTATAACAACCTGAATACACCCCCATCAGCTGTTCGTCCATAACCGCTTCAATATGTGTCGATCGCCAATAAGAAAAAAAATGCATCCACAAAAAAAAAATTAAATGACTGAAAATGCATTTAGATAGGTACTTAAAATAATAATTTATAGATAAAATCGTGTCTCTTGCATAATGAGTCGTTTACATTTTGCCAAATATTAAGGGCTAGTTTAACTGATTTTACTAATCACTTAACAGTTGTAAGTAGAAAACGTATGAAATCGCACTTAACACTAATCAAAGGGCGTGTAATGGAATAGCGGACTTTGGTAAGTCGCGCAATCATTACAATATGTAGATAAGACTAAGAATATAATGAATTCGGAACGCGAAAGTCTAAAACTACAAGTAGGTAACTATACTATCACAATATTACCTATTATTTACATGGTACCCAATTTTACCCAATCGGCAATGTCAGCGTTATAAAGGCACCTACTTAACATAGTACTGTTTACCTTTAAGCCAACAATACAAATAAAATATGTATTGTAACCAGCGACACATCCTAATATTTATGTAATGTTTAATTATGTAGGTATGTGAAAAGTTTACGCATAAAAGTGCAGGTAAAATGTATTTTACATTAATGTGTAGGTATAATATGCAAAATATATTTAAGTAATGCAAATGAACTTGTTTTTAATCCAACTTACGAACTAAGAATTACTAATATTAAGTTAAATTAGCCTGGTCCAAAGAACGTATTTTGATTTTGATCAAACATTATAGGTGAACATGGCATAATATTTATCTATCGTTATATCTATCATTATATCTAGATAAGTTAACCATGAAATTTGATATCTCCCAGACGATGGGATGGCCACATACATTCACATCCAGCAGGTATCACCATAGTTCGTGTCTCCCAACAATCACTGAAAGAACAAAAAAAATGAATAGGTACGTATGTAAGTAATTAGGTGTACATACCTACATAATACTTGTCTCATTCCAAATTTACACGAAGTTCCGTGTTCGTGCACAGGTTCGTGCTCTAGATCGGAATTGATTTTGTACCTATTTCATATTTCACTGGCTTGGCCCTTTATATTATAATTAGAAGTAAGTTTTTCTAATAACATTTCGAAAAAGATTTTTTTACTTTAGGTTATAATACGTATAAGGCCTTCTAATTCTTGTCGGACAAGTGATTTTATACGTGTTTTCTTGTAGGACATTGTTTTATTTGGACAGAGAACACAAAAATCTAGTATCTACGTAATATTAATGTCCTACATTTGGTAATAAAAAGAATAGTCTTGTCGCGAGTTAGGTTGTGAGCGAAGGCAAGAGGGTTTTTAAAAGCAAAATCCAGAACTGCTCTCGAAGAAGCACCGAAATAGACTGGTTTATTTAATGAAACTTATTACTAAAGATAATTAACAAATAAGGAGTTGTTATTCGACTTAATCTATTCTTATAAACTAGTTATCTAAAGTATCCTAAACAATGGTTGCTGTATAATGCAGAGCAAGTGATTGTCTCTTTATTATCGTAACATAAATCTTTCTTATCTGCTTAGGAATAAGGGCCTTGTGTAAGGACCGGTGTTACAAAGACATAACTCCTCCCCCCTTAAGATGGAGACCGAAGTCTGCTGCTGGGACTGGGTCTGATCTGGTTCTGACTGCTGCACTGAGGTTCGAGCTGATCTTGGTATCCACCAAAATTTATAGACTGCTCCCATGGCTGCTAGGGTTATAATGATATACAGAAATATGACAAACTGGGTGTATTGGAGATGAATTCGAAGTCTTCATTCATGATACTAGTTTCTGACTTTTTCAGGGCTTCTTGTAGGTTGTCTAATTTAACGTTTTCCAAATCAATTTTTATTGGTGCTATTATTTTTGTGTGTTGTGATCTTGGTAAAGGTTTCCCTTACATATATGTAGCGTTCATGTGTCATTAATACTTTATCTTGATTTTGCACTATTTGCAGTTGTTATCTGTTGTAACCAAGAAAACTCCTTTGATACGTTGGTACTGTACGTCGTTGTTACACATTGTCTTTATAGACAAGCGGCAAACCCCCGAAAAAGTGCTTAGAAATGAAAATGACTGACCAATCAGTGAAAATGTGATTTCCCCAATACAAATTTGTACTTTTTGTAAACCTTGGACCAAAATGCGTCGATTGGTAAGAAAACAAAATTTGTGCGGTTGGGCTATAAATTGTTATAAACAAATTAATTTAAAGAAGTTACAACCATTTTAAAGCGCAAAAATGGTCACATTCAACATTTTTTATCTCGCCGAGTTTTGATCGAATTCAAAAAAATCCTGCGGCAGAATACTTATCAGATCTTAAGCTTCAACTGACTATTTTTCAAAATGAGAAAATATACATTTTTCACATCGTAAAATTTATTTATAAATAAGTAGCGTTATTTAGCGTTCCACAATCCGAAGGCAGTGAGAAATCAGAAAAGCAAAAAAGTTCTTAGGTTCTTAGATTTCAATGATTTCAAATTCAAAAAAAAACTAAAAAATTTTTTTTAACAATTTCTGTCAAATTACACGCGCTTTATACGAGTTGACGCCACTCGACATGCGTATAATAGTGTATCTTAACTCGGAAAAACGCTACGCTATTTTACTATGTGAAAAATGTATATTTTCTCATTTTGAAAAATAGTCAGTTGAAGCTTAAGATCTGAGAAGTATTCTGCCGCAGGATTTTTTTCAATTCGATCAAAACTCGGCGAGATTAAAAATGTTGAATGTGACCATTTTTGCGCTTTATAATGGTTGTAACTTCTTTAAAACGCATTTTTTTGTGTTTTATTTTGCCATTATAAAAAACCAACTTTTTATCAGTTAACAAATTAATTTGTTTATAACAATTAATAGCCCAACCGCACAAATTTTGTTTTCTTACCAATCGACGCCTTTTGGTCCAAGGTTTACAAAAAGTACAAATTTGTATTGCGGAAATCACATTTTCACTGATTGGTCAGTCATTTTAGTTTTTCAGGGGGTTTGACGCTTGCCTATTACAACTTCTTCCTGTTTCATTACTATTATCCAGCTGTTATCTTTGATTTGATGAATAACTATGTTTTCATAGACTGCAGTTGCATACGTGCAGTTATGTGGTTCTTGATGTTGGATGACTTGTGCAATGCAATCACTCGAGTGTAGTAGTTGTTGCCATTCTAGGTGTCTACAGATCACGTCATCTTCTCGTATTTCGACGCATGGCTCATGGGGATAAGCGAACTCGTTATTTCCCAAGATAAGGAAGGGGTTTTTAGGAATTAGGATTGTAACTATCGTTATTACTAGGAACAGAATAAAGGTGTAAAAGGTTATAGGATTGTTCTGCTACTATAGGTATGTCCAGTATAAAGGTAAGTGTTCCATTTGTGCTGAAGGCTTTGACATTAATTGCTTTTTCCCATAAGTGAATACTATTAATGTTAGGGTCGTAAGCTAGCATTCCATTTAATTCATTTTGAATTTGATTTAGTTCTTCTATTAAACAATTTGGTTCTACTATTTTTTGTTTTTTTTTATTGCGTTTGACCACAATCTTACCTGATGTTAAGTAACGATGCGGTCTAAGATGAAGCACTATACTGGGATGTAATTTATTTAAATGACCAAACGTGAGCGCGTTTTGTAACGTTTCTAATCGATCATAAAGCTGTTGGAAGGTTAAAATCCTGCATGATACTAAATTGTTCGCTTTTGATTTGCTTGGTTTTTATGAAATGCTGTTTGGATTGCTTTTATTTCGTTATCATATTTAGTGGCATCGTTTTGATCTAGGTATCTTCTATTGTGCCGTTTTGCTTCTCTTGTTTTGATTTTTCAATATCTAAACGATGCAAGTTGAGTTGACAATTATTTTTAAGCGAGACTGTTTTATCAGATGTTTTAATAATTGTGGTTAAAATGCTACCATCTCTTACTGATACTACTGCTGGTGGTAAAATTAAACCTTTTTTTTATGTTTAATCCACCTAAAAATGGCCCCCTTCTGGTAATTACACAGTAAATTTACTTTTTGTTCGCACCTGGGGCCTATTTGTTAGCGTCAGAATGGCTGGTTGCCTATAACAAGCGGCTCTGAAACTATATTCAGGAATTGCTATCCAATTGCTTATATTTGCTTAACTTCTTCAATAATTGCTACATATAATACATTCGGAGAAATACCAATTTTTTTTGACCAGCCATTCTGACGTCAAGATGGATGGTCGCGACCGTGTTCAGAATGAAGGACGCAAAATTTCTAAAAGATTTCAAAAATTTCACTTATGAAAAATTGCTTACTAATTGCTACAATCACGAATTTAAATTTCTGCTTCATACATACATTAGATAAAAAAATATAGCGTTTATTAAAAATTATACGAATGTGAACGCCCGCACGATTTGAACAAGAGGCAGTCATAAAAAAATTGTTGCCTTTTCAAATTTATTAGGCACTTCTTCTTTCTCTTCTTATGGGAAGTACTAGTTCTATTCGGATGATCATGAGTGAGTGAGAGAGTGAGTGAGTGTCATAAATGCGAAACTTTGCTTTCGCTTAACTTCGGAACTAAATGACCTACAGACTTGAAATTTTGGATTTTAAGTATGTGATTATAGCTTACTGGATGACGAAAATTACTGCGTTCTGGTCTTATCCAGAGATTCTCAAATAGGGGCCTGAAAATGCAGCGAAATGGTTCCAGTAAAGGGTGGTACGGCAGTGTTTGCTTCGCGCTCGACTTGGCGGGGGCACTACCGTGCCACCCGATCCTAGTAATCCCACGAAATCTGAATCGAAATTGGACGTAATTCCTTAAAAACGTTCCAGCCCACATGAATTTAGAGTTTCTATTAGATTTTTCTTATTTTTACTACATTTTAGTTTTGTAATTTAAAGATGGTATGTTTAAGTTGCTATTTAAACTTATTTTGAACTTTCAATATATATAAAAAAAAAACCATCGTCTTATGACATAAGAAATTATCATTTTCTCCGCATTTCTTCCCCATTTGAAATTGGGGAACACTGACAACACATCCAATTCGCCAGTTGAAACATATCCCACTCGCCCTAGCGAACACGAAAACATCCGCTTATTTGAACGTGCAAAAAAAAAAACATCGTCTTATGAGATGACAAATGATCATTTTCTCCGCATTTCTTCCCCATTTTCCCCCATTTCTCCCCCATTTTTCCCCCAATCGAAAAATCCCTTCGACAAAAGTTGCGCCTTGCAACAAAGAACACTTGTGCCACTTGTGCCGGCCTGTAGACCGGTACTGACACACATACATACATACAGACAAACAACGCCAAATCGGCCAGTCCTCGAGTTGAAACTGAGACGCTTCGCTCGCTCGGCCAATTATTAGGAATATATGGCTATCCAACATCGCAAAGGAGCCAGCATTCTGGGAACCTTCCCAGTCTGCAATGACGCGAAGATTTATTAAACAATTTTTTTTTTGTACATTTTGTAAATAAATGTTCAATTCTCCGATGTAATACAAATTGATACAATGCAACGTGGGAGACACGCACGTTGCATACGTAGCGTACGTGGGCTTTGTGTGTGTTGTGGCTTAGCGTACGTCTTTAAGTCTCACCTATAGCACAAAATAATATTATAATGCGAAAATGTAGTATGACACCGTTTAAGCTTCAAAGTTATTTATTAAGTAGGTAGGTAGGTACCTACCTGAAAAAACTTATTTCTTGAAAGATTTCGTACCTACCTACGTATCTGCTGCTGCTACTCGCCTTGTTAAGAAATAGATTGACGTAGGTATTGTTTTCTTTACGTCAAGTTCAGTCTCAGGCGCATTTGTCATTGCGTTGCATTATAATGTTTAGCCATTGAGTTAGCCTATTGTTATATAAATTGTTTAGAGATATCGCAAAACGCCTGATCAAAGCTCTCAGGACGAAGAAGGCTGATTAGGTACTTTCTGGCTCAGAGTAGGTATCTACAGCATTTAACTGTTAACAGATATGACGCGATGGTATTTTTTTCACGAAATTTTTCACGAACGCAAACATAATTTACATGCTACAAAAAGTTAAGTCAGAGGATTGGCATAGCTATTTTATTCTCTGACAAAACTAAACCCTCCAATAATATCTATTTAGTACAAGACTTGCAGCTTATACTACGAGTAGGTACTAAATAACTGATAGATAATACAAATACTTATAATATAAGTAAGTCTAAAATGTGGGATAACAACCGACCCAAAGTCCACCTCCACTTAAAAAAGAATACTTTAGCAGGTGGGCCTTTTTGCAGCTCACAGTACTCACAATATCTGTTTAAAATTATTGGAAAAGAAAATTACCTGGAGTAACGTCTTCTTGTCAAGTGGAGAGTTTTATTCAGTTGCACACAGGTTAATCCAAGGCTTGAACAAATCTGAAATAAAATAAAGACGTGGGGAATTCATAGGAAGCAAGTAACTAGTCATTTCGTTACGACACTGCAGCACCACACAACCCTACCAGGCCCAATTGTGTTTGCAAACCACCCACGAAACCATTGGTATATTTATTACAAAATTTCTCAGGGCAGCTCAGGGATCTTGGGAAACTCAAAATCTCAAAATTGGTTTTATTTCCATGATTACAATACAATACTTACACGCCGTTTACACTTTGATTAGTGTTAAGTGCAAGTTTATACATTTTCTACGTGTAATGCAGTGGTTAGTAAATTCAGTTGCACTCGCACTTAACACCCAGTCTTTTTAGATACTCGTACATACACATACATACTTTATAGTTACAAAGTTCGCTAGGTAAGGTACAAAACATTTACTTAAGTGATGATCCTCTGGGACTGTTTAAGTTTTGCGATGTCATGCCAATACATAAAAAAGTGGAATTTAGTATTTTAGTGGAGCAGTACTTCAGAAAGGAAATTCAAATACCTAAAACAAATAATACGACCATAGTTACAAGAAGTATTGCTAATAAGCGTCTAACTATGCTCAGGTTTCGGAACTTCTACGGTAAAAGAAACTTGGAATACATACTGCACAAATTGATAAATAAACTACGACCCGAAATAAAAAGTAATATACTGTACGTAATCTTAAGGCTGTCCTTAAAAAAATATTACAACCAGCAACTTGAATTGGAACAACCTGTATAGTCGGAGTTCGATTTTTGCTGAGCGCGTGGCTGGTAACTTTTTAGGTTACCTCTGGCGCTCCGCAAAAATGTTTTTCCAGACACTCTCATACCGAACAACGTTTCTTGTCCTGCACCTGGAGCTAGTTAGTAATAACTAGTTCTTCTGTGCGGGACTATCAACTAACCAAGCATTACCTTGACATTGGCGAAATCATGGATGAATGGTGCCACGTTTTTAAAAAAAGAAGAAGAACCTGTATAGTCGGGGCGAGGCTTAGGTACGTCTGGTGTTTTTTGGCCGGGGGTAGGTGCATAGCGCGCGTTTTGCTTGGTTTTATCGTTATTAGATTTTTACTTGTACCTACATAATATCTAGGTAGGTACTTATGACTAATGATGGGTACTTTTAAACTGTTTATTTGTAAATTCAACACTTACTGTTACACAATGTTAATTTGTATGTAGGTAAGTATTTTCTATTAACTACCTACCTATGTGAAAAAGTTAACAAGAAAAGAACGGTTTATCCTACACAAACCTATGTAAGTTTACAGGATAAATTTATTGACTGTAAAATATATAAATGTAATAATACTTGGTTAGCACCTACATTACTCACTAGGTATGCAATGCATGCTACTAATTGCAAATGTTGGACGGAGCAAATTTTCTTAATTATTTTTTATGCTCTACTTCATGATTTCAGAGATATGCACTCCCGGGTATGATGTTGACCAGCATGCCAAATTTGGTCAAAATCAGTAGAGCCGAGTTGGCACATAAACGATTTACACTTATCGTCTAAGTTAAAGCTTCGCTTCGCTCCGCTTAGTAAAAAAAAATATCAACGATAGTAAATTTGTCGTTGCTATGCGGAATCAACATTTTATAGTTCACACGGAATCAGCAATCTAGAGCATGTAGGTAGGTACGGTGTACTTGATGCCAACTGACTACCAAGCATTCTTCCATAACATAAGTATCACTACATACCTACATGATATGTTTGTCTGTATGTTCACGATAATATCAAAAACTACAGCACGAATTGTAATGTTGTATTCACCAATGGAAGTGGTTCTCGAGGAAGGTTTTAGTATACAGGGTTACTAGTAATTTGATGTCTTTCAGGCAGGCGGGTGTAAATGCATTAAATTAAATAAAAACCTCCAGTGTATGGTAGAAAGTTAACGGTTTTGGAATTATCGAAGAAAGACGGTTTTTTTCAAGAAAGACCCCGTTTTTGGTGTTTGTGGTCAAATAATAAAAATTGAGGATACTTTACAGATCTTTTTATTTGATGCTATAAACACACCTTGATAATGCTGCAAGATACTATAAAACATGTTAAATTAGATTTTTAGACTTGTGATAATTTACAACGTCATGTGACAAAAATTTAGCATCATCAAAATTTAAGCGGAAAATCGTTTTTTTTTATTCCGCGTCCCACGGACGCGGTCGCTTTCACGTCCGTTGCCGGGAGGTATTTCCAAGCGGAAAATCGTGAAGTACATTGAACTTGGGTACAACTTGGTACCTCAGAACAACGATGTCATATACTATGTATACCATGGTTAATCTGAGGGTACTACCCTGACTGTGGCATATAATATAACTAGGTATGCGCAGCATGCTGCTAATTGCAAATGTCGAGCGGAGCAAATGTTTTTATTACATATCAGAATCAGAATCGAACACTTAAATTAATTAATCGTATGAAAAAAACTATTTTCATTGTTGACGCACGAGTTTCCATGGCAACCATTTATTCATCTGGTTTTTCGGTGATGTCCAGGATATTTTCGGTGATTATTCCTCCGTAGTCAGCTCTAGACGTAGACTTATATTTTCAGAGATATGCACTCCCGGGTATGATGTCGACCAGCATGCCAAATTTGGTCAAAATCGGTCGAGCCGTTTCGGAGGAGTTGGCACACAAACGATTTACACTTGTCGCCTAAGATTGAGCTCCGCTTCGCTCCGCTCAATTACCTATTCTGACCGTAGAGACCGTAGATATGTAACATTTGTCCTGGCTGGTGACATTTTGGTAAGAATTAAAGAGTAACTATGATTTTTTGAAGTGCCCGGCAATAGGCTTGCCCCCTATTACGTGGGACCAAATTACTGGCAAAATATAGGCGTGTAATGCACCACTGCCTACCCCTTCGGTAATAAAGGCGTGAAATATATATTCTGTACTAATAGGGTTGCAAACAACCACACAATTCGCCTGATGGTAAGTGATCTGATAAGATAACCGTAACTTACCTCGTTGTCGTCTCTATTATCATCACCCAGCATCGACGTACAATAAACCTCTTCATAATAAGCTGGCCTGTACTCGTGTTCCTTAGTATTCAACTTCTTGATTTTCTTTTCCACATGACAAATCGGGAAATGATTCTGTATGACAACATGAAGTGTTAAAGTTTCATATTAATCGTCATCATCACGTGGGACTACAAGTTCCTCCACGAGGAGGAACTTGTAGTCCAACGCGGTCGTCGTATACGCTGTCGCCGTATACGACGTAAAACTAGAATGAGTTTTTAACCGACTTCAAAAAAAGAGAGTTCTCAACTCGACGGCTCGCGGATAACTTCGCCGTTTATGAACCGACTTTTTTGTTGGATAGGAGATATTTCCAGGGGAGTCCCATTACAAGGAAACCAGGATCTGATGATGGGAACCCGATCAAATCGACCTTAAAATATTGTAAGGGCGACTAAGTGCGTTTGTTATTTTTTTCATTAGGTAGTATAAAGGAGTACCATTGAATGATGACATGATAATGTTTGGAGTCGATCTGATGAAGGAGCCGAAAGCCAGTCGAGGGAACTCATCAACGATTTACAGTAGTTATGTTGTGTTTGTGTTCGAAGAGAACTTTACATTTAGTATTTAGTTACAACTATTTAGTTTACGGTTGAAGTCGGATTTTTTGTTTAAAATTATGTTACATCTGTATAAGCAACAGATTTTATTACTGACTTAGGAGATATTATTTATAATCATATTTTGGCCGATGTCTTTGTAAATTTAAGCTTTCTAGGGGACACATGCGGCATCTCTTGACAAATCGCTTGACAAATTGTATATACATAAACCATCCTCGAAAACCAGTCTATCAATGGTGAAAACCGCATGAAAATCCGTTGCTTAGTTTTAAAGATCTAAGCATACATACGGACGGAAGTGACTTCGATTTATATGTAGTGAAGTGTTATTCTGATTAATGAACTGAATTGTCGAGTCTCATTTTAATGAGACTCGACAATTCAGATCTTTTACACGAAAATTACAGAACGCATTTTAATGCGTTCTGTAATTTTCGTGTAAAAGAGTAACAAACAAACATCCATCCAAACATCCATACCAACCTTCCCTTTTATGAACTAGACAAAGCTGTAATCCTACTTCCTACTAATGTAGGAAGTAGGATTACAGCTTTGTCTAGTTAGTATTATTTTAACTGTGCTATGACTTAGAAATTATTACCTGTGGCAGACTTACGTGAAGTCCGAGTTGTCTAAGTCCTCGAATCCGCGAATCTTCGATCGCTTCTGTGTATTCCGGTAAACCCTGGAAAGACAAAGATGGGTTTTACTTAGATCATGCAAGATGGGCTTTAAGCAAAGTTCACCAGGGACTTTGTTCACTTTGCTTAAATACAGAAATAGGCCCGCGTCCACCCTAAAGCGTGGGAATAAAAAATGTATGGCAAAATTGGGGTATATGTACCTACATAATAAACGCTACTATTGCTATTGACTATTGACTTTGTGTGTGTAAAAATAAACTTCAAAGTATGTATTCGTATTTACTTTCAACTATTACAATTAGTACTTATCTAATGATTTAAACTAAATACCTCCTATAGTTAATGTAAAAAGCAATTAAGCCTATAAGTGACTCACCAGATCCTGAAAACAAATTATGTAAACAGAATTGTAGGACAAATTGTTATTTTATTTAAAAAATTATAAGAATAATAAGTACCTGGCTTATATAATAATCTATTCCAATACTTATCACTATATCATTATAAAACAAAGTAAACTCAAAAACTACTGCACCGATTTTCATGCGGCTCAAGGAGGCGCTGGAGCGGGACCACAGGCCTGCGTCTCGAGAAATTGTAGACCAGCGGTCCCAACTCCGTCAGGATCTCGTGGAGACATGGAGGGTGCGACTTAAGCCACCAAAGTGGGCAACCACCGTCATCGCGGCGGTGAGACCGATCATGGACGAGTGGCTGCAGAGGCGGCATAGTGACCGCATGTATCGTGGGACGCAGATCGTTACCAGGCATGGATGCTTCGGTAACATCGGATCCATCGTGAGGTCATTCCCCGGTGTCAACACTGCGAGGTTTCCGACGATGACACTGCACTCCACACGTTGGTGGAGTGCTCAGCGTGGAATAAAAACGATTTTCATGCTGCTTTCACTAACAGATAGAGACGAGATGATTCTCGACGAGAGATTATAATTTATTGTTTGTTTGAAGCGAATAGGGTCCGTAACTACTGATCTGATCATTTTGAAAATTCTTTCACTGATATGTAGCTAGTTTATCCCTAAGTAACATAGGCTTTTTTTTATCCCGGTAATGTTTTCCCACGGGAACGTGGAACGAGAAAACTATATCACGCGGGCGAAGCCGCGGTGATCAACTAGTTTATTATAAATCATTATAGAGATAGAACCATCGGAACAGTTATAGGTATCGGCTATTCCCCAAGCGACAATAGGCGTAATGTAGATTGGCGATTTTTGGACACAGTGTCTGTGTTAATTGGGGTTACCTAATAGGGTGTTATGATTATTTGGCAGACACGATAACTTGGATAGGTAGGTACACACTATTCCATTTTTAGGGTTCCGTACCCAAAGGGTAAAACGGGAACCCTATTACTAGACTTCGCTGTCCGTCCGTCTGTCACCAGGCTGTACTTATCTCATGAACCGTGATAGTTAGAAAGTTAAAATTTCAGAAATATTTGCGAATGAATGTATTTCTGATGCAGCTATACAAATAGTTACTAAAAACAGAATATAATAATTATAATTTAAGGTGTTTTTTGCCGTTTTGGTACGGAACCCTTTATGCGCGATTCTGATTCGCACTTGGCCGGCTTTTTTATGTTACCGCCCGATGTGTTCCAAGTGATGTATGCGTTATTTACCTCCAATGATTCGTCCCAATCTTCATTAGGAGCCAGCTGGCGGTTCCATTCCCGTGGCCTGTTTCTTTCAAGCCTTCCAAGTACGGAATTCTGAACTTTCTCTGTATTACTTAAGACATGTTCTATAAACTCCTTTGCTAGCTCCTCTTCGGAATACGGTGCAGACGCTAGGCATATCGTCACACAAAGTGCCTGTAAAGTATAAAATTGGTTATTAACCGACTTCAAAAAAAATAAACTTAATTCGACTATATTTTTTTGGTTTAATGTTACCTCAGAACGTATTCAAAATCAAATCAAATCAAAATATATTTATTCATGTAGGTCACAAAGTAACACTTATGAACGTCAAAAAAGAAAATGCTTCTACATTTACATTTAGCGCCAGATTCGCAAGGCAATTATAGGTAAAGCCTGTGAGGAAAGAACCTGCCAAGAAAAACTCACGACCACTCTTTTTATTCGCCAGTAAATACAATGATTCTGTTACAACAATAAAAAGAGTGCAAGGGCAGTACGTGACCATGTGTGGACCAAGTAAACTTACAAATTATGGATCTCTGTTATTTACAATAAAGTCAAATACTAGTTATAGGTGCCACATAATCTCAAAGTACCCACCCATACCTAACAATATCGTAATAATAATAATTTAACAATAATAAGTGAGTTTCAGCAATAAAACAACATTTCAAACAGAGTATCAAATAAAAGTAGCACCTAAGTAGCAACTCATTGCCATTTCTCTGTATCGTTTAGATAATCCTTAATGGTACTCGTATAATATGCCTTTTTAGGAGGCTTTGAATTTATTCAAAGGAAGGTTCATAATGTTTAGAGGAATTTTGTTATAAAAACGCACACCAAATCCTGCAAAGAAGTCATGAACCTTCTGTAAACGATAATACGTCGATTTATGCTTATTTCTAGTATTTATTGCATGTATGTCACTGTTCATACTGTATAAATGTATATTCTGTATAAATGTATATAACATCTGTGTATAAATGTATATAACATAATATTCGCATATATATATTGTGATGCAACTGTTAAAATGCCTATTTCTTTAAATCTTTCTCTAAGAGAAACTCGTGTATTCAGTTTATAAATCGCACGTAGGTATAGCTCGCTTTTGGAGTATAAAAATTATCTCTATATCAGCTGCCTTGCCCCACAGTAAAATTCCATACGACATGACACTGTGAAAATAGCTAAAATAAACCAGCCTAGCAGTTTCTACATCCGTGAGCTGTCTGACTTTACTAATAGCAAAAGCCGCAGAGCTAAGTTTCCCTGCAAGTCCCGATATTTGGGCGTTCCACTGTAATTTACTGTCAATCAAAATCAAGAATCAATTTCATTTGTTCAGTTTAGGACAATGACGGTTTTATAATCATTGGTTTAGGCACATAAAGAGCAGACATATGAATATCAAAATTTTACAATTTATTGTCAAGTAGTATTTTAAAAATACTAAATTAAGTATAGTCCGGTCAATTTAGACCAAAAAATGAGAGTGAAGGTGCATAAAGTCCCAGCAAGCTGAAAATCAGTAAAATTGTTCAGAATATAATTATAAATAAAATTTAAAAATTCCCCATCATTCCCGTGTATGGAAAAATTTTTATTCGAGGTCAAAGGTCAAAAAAATAGTTTTTCGCAGTTTTCAGCAGAACGGTAAGTTTTATCATAAAAGTATCTTAGACAAAAAATATTGTATCAAAAAATGTATCAATACTTTTTTCCTACGAGGCACCGTTTCTGAGATATCTATATATACAAATGGGAAATGTAATTTTTGTAGCCCCCTTAGCTCTCGAAAACCGCTTATGCTACAATGATGGTTGACCCCTCTATGGATAGCCCTCGATCTGGAGGCAAGCCTGAAAATAGAAAATTTGACCTAGACTTAAAGGGTCCAAAGCTATAGGCCAAAA
Source organism: Nudaria mundana (assembly GCA_963556515.1). Taxonomy (NCBI): domain Eukaryota; kingdom Metazoa; phylum Arthropoda; class Insecta; order Lepidoptera; family Erebidae; genus Nudaria; species Nudaria mundana. Next base: position 7,756,551 of record OY748286.1, read on the forward strand.
CCAGTATGGTGTCTTGGCGGAAGCCAAGATTTCGGCCAAGGGTTTGGCCTATAACTTTGGACCCTAGGGCTACCTACCCTTAGGGCTAGGTCAAATTTTCTATTTTAGGCTTGCCTCCAGATCGAGGGCTATCCATAGAGGGGCTGACTGCCTCGGTGGCTCAGTGGTATGAGTATGCGACTGCCGCCCCTGAGGTCCCAGGTTCGATTCCGGGTCGATTCAAATTATTTGTGTGATCCACAAATGTTTGTTTCGGAGTTTGGGTATTTTCTATGTATAATATGCATGTATTTAGAAATATATAAGTATGTTTATCAGTCGTCTAGATCCCATAACCTTAGCTTATATTAGCTTAATTTGGGCTAGATGACGTTGTGTGAGAATGTCCAAAAATATTTATTTATTGTAGCATAAGCAGTTCTCGAGAGCTAAGGGGGGGACAAAAATTACATTTCCCATTTGTACTCGTATATATAGATATCTCAGAAACGGTGGCTCGACACATTTTTATAGATAATTTTAAGATCTACAATTTTTGACGAGTTATTCCCATTTGTCCCCGCCTTGATTGTCCCCGGCGGTGACAAATGGGAATAGTTATTTTTTTTCCATTCCCATTTGTCCCTACTTTTGTTTGGTTGCTTAGGAGTTATATTGTATTTTTATAATACGTATTATATATCTATCTATACTATGAACTGACTCGAATAGTTTCCGTAACTTCCCTAATATATTAAATGTGAGCTTATGGTTCATTTTATTTCTATGATCAATTAACATAGTATTACAAAAAAAAATTAAAAAACTTTATTTTACCACGAATTTCGGTACTTGTTAATAATGACAAGTAATTATTAATAATTTTCGATTAACCATATTTACCTTGGTGTACCTGTAGACATGTACATGTACCATGTACTAATGTGGCACATGTACTTGTGATACATTAGTGCAACTGCAAAGTAAATGCGTATTCATACTGGATTAAAGATGAAAGCAAACTTTTTATTAATATTTTATAATATATTGATATAATAACAATTTATGAATTATTTGTTATTCTTACTTATGTTGTGTATGAATGGTGAAGCATTTATTTGTAAGTTTTGTAAGAGATGCGTTCATGCTGTCTGAAGTGAATGCGCCTACGATCGGGTTACTTGGTAAAGGGGCGTGGCTAACTGAACGATAAAGATGAGTCATAATTGGCACCGCTTTCTTCGCTCACCTATAAGCTACTAACGCCTTATAGTTTCTAAAAAAATAAAATAAGAATGCATAAAAACTAATAAAAAGGGTAGGTAGTAATTATTGTAAATAATAGACTGATTAATCTGTATTAGATATTTTTTTAAATGACTACGTTTAGAATATTATAAAGCCTTAGAATATTAAACAATAAGGAATTATTGTTTTATATAATAAGGAATTAAAACATAAATAAAAAAGTGTAGGTATAAATTATTGTAAATAATATGTTGATCGGTACAAAATAAGAATTATTGTAAATATTAGACTGATTAATCTGTGATAGATATGTTTAAAAATAAGGAATTATTATAAATAATAAACAATATTTATTTACAGTAAAAATTAAAATATACATAATTATATACTAAAAATATTTACATCACTCTACTAATTATATACCTACTAATAATAAACACTTTTATTTACAATAGGAATTACAATAAGAATTATAATAAAAAGATTATTCTGTGATAGCTATGTTTAGAAAGTTAACTATATAAGTTACAGAGTACCTGTAAGTTCAGAATATTACAAAACCTCAATTATTATTAATATGCTCATTTGTGTTGATTAATCTGTGATAGATATATGTGAAAAAAAAACTATATAAGTAATATAATTATTTTATTACCAGTAAGTTTAGAATATGATAAAACGTCAATTATTGTGAATATACTTTTTTTTTTTATATTTGGTTCGCCAAATTGACGCCGCCCGCCTGGTGGTATTACGTGACGACGTCTAGCAATTGTGGGCCACACTCACAGCACACAATACTATAGAGAGTGGCCCTTAACTTGACGACCTACTGATGTGCCTCTTCACGCTCCGCTTAAAGAACCCAGGATTATATGTGGGAGGAAACACGTGCACAGGCAGGGCGTTCCAGGCCACTATCGTTTGGCAGAGAAACGAACGTTTAAAACGTTCGGTTCTTGCGAACATGCTATCCTCTGCTCGGCACGCGTTGTTCGGGATCGGAAGGAAGAAGGTGGGATCAGATTGAAGAGCTCTTCAGAACACTCGCCGTGGTAAATATGGTAGAATGCGGCCAAGGAAGCTATTATTCGGCGCTGAGCTAGCAGCTCAAGGCTTCCCGTTACCTCCGGACAATGTATAATACGGATAGCCCGTCGCTGCATAGCGTCGAGAGCGTCCAGCAGATACTTCGCGGAGCCGTCCCAGAGGTGAGAGCAGTATTCAACGCAGGGTCTAATCTGCGTCTTGTACAGCAGACACCTCCGGTCCGGTGTAAAGACTCGCTTTACCTTATTCAGTATTCCTAGTTTCCGCGAAGCTAGCCCTATACATCTTTCGATGTAGTTTTTATAATTGAGCTCTCGACGAACGTCTATGCCAAGGATATCAAGGTTGTCCTTCATTGGTAATAATGCATTCTGAAGAGAGGGTAGGGGAAGGAAA